>JAZKLR010000241.1:1800000-2397381 GCA_037103525.1 Ganaspis brasiliensis | reverse complement strand
GTAACGGAAATGATTTAAAAAAAAAAAACAAGTAAACGGATACAGAAATTTTGACGGGAAATGTAAAGGAATTTAAGGAATTTTTTACTTTAAGTGGGAATTAAAAGAAATTACTAAGAAAACAATTAAACCGGTGCAGGAATTTTGGACGTGAAATGTAAAGGGATTATAGGGATTTTTTTCTTTAAGGGGGAATTAAACGAAAAGATTAAACAAAAAAACAATTAAACAGATACAGGAATTTTGACGGGAAATGTAAAGGAATGTAAGGGATATTTTTCAAATGTTAAATAATTAAAAAAAAAAAACAATTAAACAGGTGCGGGAATTTTAGGCAGGAAATATTTGGGCAACGTTAAAGTATTTAATTGTGTATATTAAGTGTTCGAGAAGGTAAGGTATGTACGGAAAATGCGGGGAATTCTATTTTTTACTATAAATGTTCGGAATTTTTACGTCAAATGTGAATTAAAAAAAAAGAAAGAGATTTAAGAAAATGTGATGGAATTTCATTTTGGATTGAAAATGTACCTTAATTGAAAGAAATAAACCGAAGTTTTATTTCAAACAGGAATTGAGCAGAAAAACAAGAAAAAAATCAAGCGGACACATGAATTTAACAAATTTAGCTGAGAATTGTACGTAAAAATTTACGAGAAAATAAAAGAAAGTACGGTTTTTTTCCTAAGGCCCGAAGTAGAAATAAAAAAGAATTGAATGAGGAAAGAATAAACACATAAGGGAATTTAAAAAACAGTAAATTTACAGGGAATGCGCGGGAATTCAATTGTGGACGGTAAATGAGAGACGCATACGGAATCTTTTTTCTGCACTGATAATAATTAGAAATAAGAACCAAGGAAGCAATTAAACATGTAAGGGAATGTTTAATTTTTCGACTGAGTATGTTTAGGAAATGTACGGGAATTTCATTTTGGATTGAAAATGTATACCTAAATGAAAAGGAATAAAACCGAACTTTTGCTGCAAATGGGAATTAAGCAGAAAAACTAGAAAAAATCAAGCGCATACAGAAATTGAAAAAATTAGGTGGGAATTGTACGTAAACATGTACGAGAAAGTAAAAGAAATTACGGGTATTTTTTCTTGGAGTGTAAATAAAAAAGAAATGAAGGAAAAAAGAATAAACACATAAGGAGATTTAAAAAACAAAAAAATTTTGGGGAATGCTCGGGAATTTAAATGTTGGCGGTAAATAGGAGACGTACAGAATCTTTTCTCTTCATCTGATAATTAGAAATAACCTAGGAAACAATTAAACATGTGAGGGAATTTTTAATTTTTCGACTTTGTATGTTTAGGAAATGTACGGGAATTTTATTTTGAACGAGAATTGTTAGAAATGATAAAGGGATTCACAGGACAATTTTTAAAAGGTGTGACCTAAAAATTAATTAAACACGTGAGGAAACTTTAATAATTGACTGTGAAATGTCTGAAAAATGTACGGGAATGTAAAGGAATACAGAGAATTTTTTTTAGGTTACGGAATTAAAGGGAGGACTGTGGAAAAAATTACCCGATTACCGAATTTAGTAACTTAAATTAAAATAATTTGGTAATTTAACTAAAATAAAGGAATGTACACGGGAACATTAAAAAGAAAGGCTAAGGGAATAATTAAATGTATGCAGGTTCTTTAAAAACTAAATCCGGGAGTTTATAGAAAATGCATTATAATTTTGTTCTAAATTTTTTCTAAACTCCCAGATGTTTTAGACTCGAGAACATCAAAGTATCTTTAAAAATATTTTAAAAAATTCTAATGACACTTTCGGACAAGTCGTTTATTCAATAATGCATTTTTATTAAAAAGATAAAAAAAACTACATTAGTCCGACGTTTCGAGAATAAACCATTCTCATTTTCAAGGACAATATTTTCACAACAAGATAAATTGGATCACAAATCAAATCTTTAAAAATATAATATCAATTGATTATTATTCGAATTCTATTAAATGTTTGAGGAGAAACATAATGTTAGTTCTAATCATGCAATTCTTTTTAAACTTTTCTGCAGTTTTCAAAACAAAGGAATTGGAACGAAACCTAATCCCTTGTCGAAAATTTTAAGAATATAATAAGAACCGTGCTGGTTGTTTTTTAAAACAAAAGAAACTCGTAAATCGTGGAAGCAATAATTGCAAGAAGAATCAAGGATTTCCACAAGTCACGTTCACTGAAACTTTGATATTAATCATTTCCTTTTTTCTTGGTCCCTATTGGAGAGTTGATAAAAAGTAAACCACTCGAATCTATAAAATAGAGCAGAATGTACAGCAACGCGTCACGAGATCGTATTTGTAACGACAAGTGTACCGCTAAAACGAAACGCATTGGGGCTCTATTGGATCCATTATTTATCTATTCTGTGGCACGACAAATCCCGCGAGGAACTTGATACGTGGTTTAATCACGATACTATACTGGTTGAAAGCGTGCCTCGCAAGCTGTGATCTCACGCAACTGTCTATGAATGTGTTTATATCCACAATTTAGTATTTATATCCATAAACGGGTACGATAAACTATAATATTAATGTCTTTTATATTTATTATTTATATTTAAATGCAAATGTTTTTTATAAGGAATAAACAAAACAGTGAATTCGATTTTATAAAATGTGTTATATAATTATTAGACAATTAGTTTAAGGGATCTAACGAGCGGAAGAAGCGGGAATTGTAAGGGAATTTCATCTTGAGGGGTAATTTAAAAAATCCTATGGGTATTTAAGGGTGAAATTACAAATTCGCAATTGTCGATCCTTTAGATAATTATTTCTTACCTTGAAGAAATTAACAATTTTATTCCACAATATAGATATTGCAATTAATATTCTTTTACTTAGTTAAATAAAAGTTAATTAGATTACTTATTTAAAGAGAAATGTGCAGTGTGACAGATCAACAGCTAGTTAAATTTAAACTGAAATATTTAGTAAGTGGCAATAGGGGTGGTTATTAAATGAGTAAGGAAAAACATTTAATAAAAATCATAATTTATTTAATTATAAAGATAATAGTGTTTTAGATTCTAATGATTAAAATAAAATAGTCAGGAGCTAACTTTAATAACAAAAATTGATTTCAAGATTTCTTTTGAATCTACTAAAAGCAAAAACAGAACATTATTAAATAAGATGCAGTGATTCTTCTCTTTACCGAAAATTAGGGTAATTAGATTATTATGCAGTTGATTTTATGTCTTGTTAGAATATTGAAGTAGTAATTAAGCATATTTGTGATTCACTCTTCATTAAAGTATCGATGGCCCTATTTAATTTTTCTAACTCAATTATTAAAATTTAATAAATCTCAAGACAAATGTGATAATTATGTCAGAATTGCTCACTAATAAAAAGTGCATTACGCCCTCTAATGATTTTAATATATTTTCGATAATTACTTTCAGGAAGAAATTCTGTTGTAAAAAATTCCCTTTATTTACAAAAATATTATGCTATTGGTGTAAAATACAAACCATGATTTTATGATTTTTAGAAAGTTTGTGACTTTGCGCATTTTTTCATTTAACACATTTCAACATGTTTCCGGAAAAATTATCTGCCAATCAGAAAGCTGTTTTAGCAATTCTACATTCCTTTGATCGGACAGATGCAAAATCATATTTGTTTAGTATTCAGAGAGTTCTGACAAATGAAAATTCGGTAAGTTCAATATTCTGACAGATCGATATTCGGGAAGTTGAATGTTCTGACAAATTGAGCTTCGGGAAGCTTAATATTCTGACAAATAAATTTCGGACTATTGGAGATCTTGTCAATTGAGTTTTGGAGTTCCATATCCTAGATTCCACATCTCAAATTCTATATATTGGATTCCAGATCCAAGCTGAAGAACATGAAATGTGGAATTCGGAATATAGGATCCAGAATATACACTGAGAAAATAAGCCTCTAGCCAAGCAGCTTTATTTCTAGGTTAGGGTTCCTCGGGACAAAACAAACAAAACACCGGCGATGACAATCAAACTTCTAGGATACCGGAGCATATGCTCTGCTAAAATCAATTAAGTGCTTTGCAGGTGCTATATCAACAACCTCTCTCTGCTAAATTTAATCAAAAATTGGTTGTATTTAGTAAACTTATTTTCTCAGTGTAGAATTCGGAATTTTGAATCCGGAACGTGAAATCCGGATTATGGAACCTGGAAATGTTACATATCCAGTTTAGGAGCGTTCCGCAACCAGACCTGAGATGCTCTTAACTAAACCCTTTATATTTTCCATCTACATTGAAAAAAGATTGTTCAAAGAAAACATTAGGGATTTTCATTTTCCGCCGATTTATGTTCTGCATTCATTCTGGAAGGTTTAATAGATTGTTTTGTAAGTGTTGACTAATAATTATTTTCAAAAATGTTTAAAAATTATAAAATTAAACTTGCTAGGTGGTCTTCTATTTGTAGTTCCTAAGCTTACCAGTAGGTTATATTCTGTTTTCTCCTGGTTGTTTTTCCCTACAGTGACGATGTCTTAAGGCGTTGCTGCTTCTGTTGAATACTCAGAGCATGGATCATCCTCCACTCGGAAATTACTACGTACTTTAAATTCTATAAACCAGCTCATCATAATTTTTCAGGATAAACCCTTTTTCCCAGTACATCTTCGCTCAACCAGACTATGAAAGATTCTTTTAACGTATTCAGCCGTCAGAAAGCGTTACAAAATATATGCACAACGTCTATTTACAGATTAGTTGAGTTTTCTATACAGGTTGTACCATCTAACTTACATCAACATTTTTTAGTGTGTCTACTACAAGTATTTTTCGATATTCAAGCATTTTCTGCTTCGCGCGCCAAACCCCCTGTTCATTTTTAGAACTTAAATTAAAAACTTTATTTTAACTCAAATTTAATTTTAATTATTTTTTTTAATTGGCTTATAAATATTAATTGAACTTTATAATTAAAAAATTTTGATGACGTCAAATAAAATTGGGAGTTTTCGGGTAAAAAAAACCATAAAATTTGACCTATATTTTGAAGCAAAAAGTTTAGAGAGATTTGATGTAAAAACTGATTTAAAATTTCACGTAAATTTGACCACAATTTTAACGGTACAGCAAGTTAGATCTATTTTAACTTTTTGGCATTGAAGGCATCTCATTCTCTGTGAATCCAGATACTTATATTTATAAAATAAATATTTTACTAGCCTTCTATGATTATTGACTATTTCTATGGTTTTAGCCAATTTCCTTGCAATTCAATTACAAATGAAATATTTTTTTGTTTACCAATTACTTTTTTAAAATGAAATTAATTAATTAAATATCTTAAATTTCAATGAATTTGTTTCCAAGATACACTACGGGGAAGTAACCAATTTCGTATCTTAAAACCTAAATAAAAATAAATTAGTAACGTTTTATAAAGATTATGTAATTAATTAAATTGATTAAATTTTATTACATAGGTAAAAATTAAAACTTTTGAATTTAAGTTGATTAATTAATTATTATTAATCATAATTATTAATCAATTATTATTAATCATAATTATTAATTAATTTACTAAATTGAAATTAATTAAATTTTATTATATATTTTTTTATTTAGGTGAGTTGTTAAATTGGTTTATAATAAACATTAACTTTTTTACAGTATATTATACTTACTCATGGTAAAGGGAGGATTTTCATCAAGAGTTGGCCTGTAGGTCATAGGGAGTTTTATGGCAATTAGTTCTTAAATCATTACTTTAACATTTGAGCCGCTCGCTCAAAGAACCACCTAACTCGACTTAGGTGGTTTTTTCAAATTCGGTTACCTACGTAATTTACAACATCTATAGAACAAATCTGTTAATTCTCCGAAGTTTTAAACCATTATTTATGATTTGATGAAGAGTTTAAGTGCGCGAGAACGACCAAAAGCGCGCCCGCAAGTACCACGTCCAGGCTAGGCGCAGCGCACAATATGACCAAAATCACTATTTTTGAACGAAAATCTGCCGATAACTCAAAAGTGAACTGATTTTAATATTTCTTTTTAAATACTCATAAATATTTGTACTACAACGTTTAACAGACAATTTTTAAAAAATTTAAACAGTCTTAGTTAACAAATGAAGAACTTTAAAAGTCTTCTTTCCTTAGATTTTGTTTCATTTGTGAAATTAATTAATTACTATTGGCCTAAAGTTACAATACAGTTTAAAATGTTTGCGAACAATTTTTAAGTTGTTTAAACAATTATAGTTTAAATTGATAACTTCGAAAATTTTCTTAACTTAGATTACGTAGTAAGTTTAGGCCAATTACAGTAATTAATTAATTTGACAAAAGAAACGCAATCAAAGTAAGGAAAACTTTTGAAGTCCTTTATTTGTTAATTAAGATTGTTTAAACAACTTAAAAATTGTTTGCATCCATTTTTTTCTGTACTTTAATTCTAGGCCAATAGTAAATTATTTATTTCACAAAAGAAACGAAATCTAAGTAAGAAAAGCTTTTGAAGTTCTCTATTTGTTAATTAAGATTGTTTAAACAATTTAAAAATTAGTTGTATACATTTTCTTTTGTATTTTAATTCTAGGCCAATAGTAATTAATTAATTTCACAAAAAAACCAAAATGAAAATAAGCAAAACTTTTGAAGTTATTTATTTGTTAACTATAATTGTTTAAACAATTTAAAAATTGTTAGTAAACATTTTCTTCTGTATTGTAATTGTAGGCCAATAGTAATTAATAAATAAATTTCACAAAATAAATAAATGATTTTAAAATAGTTATAATAAATTTATTCAATTTTTTTTTGTCAAAACTTGTGATTCGATAATGCATCATAAGTTTAAAAAAAATTTCAAGGTAATAATTACGTAAATTATACATGTAATTTGTTTCTAGATGTTTAATTTAAGTTTTTTGTCCAAAACCTAAGTCGACTTAGGTGGTTCTTTGAGCAAACGACTTTTCTCGTGATTCCTAATTAAAATATTGAGTTTCATGAAAAATTAAATTGGTTTAAATTGCAAAATTTAGGGGAGAGTCGGGTAGCCAGGGCCAAGGGGTACACTGCAAAAAGTAGGTATCTTAATTTAAGATACATTTGTAGTCACTTTTAAGATGTTTCCAAAAAGTTATCAAAAGTATCTTAAAATGCATTAGTTTTCTAAGATGGAAGCTGAAATATAAGATACTTTAAACGTCTTAAAAGTGTCTACAATGCATTTTAAGATGCTTCTTTTTACAGTGTAGCCACGGCCACACATATTATTTATAAAGCTACATTACTTAAAAATATTTATATTAAAGTCTTTGTTTGTGGATAGATTCATGATATAAATTCCAAAATATATGTTTAATTGATCAATTTATATCAGAAATATGCGAGAATGAAGATTTCGGCAGTAAGATGAGTGTCATCTTATAAAATATAGACGAACTTAATTATCCAATACTTTTATGTTTTCTAAGCATTTGAATTAAATAGTTTACTGTTTCATAAAGCTGAACTATCACTTTATATATAATTACAATTTACTTATTCAACTTTCTAATAATTTGGGTATAAATTAACTTTTTCTAAAGTATAACTTGTCGTCCAGCGCCGGCCACTTTAAATACGGGTATCTCCGGCCACTATTTCTATGCAATCTTCATTTGTTTTTCATTTATTTTGAAATGTAAACAATTCAACTAACCAATTTTGGCATATTGTCTAATTTTCGGATTCTCACAATATGGGTAAGTTTCTTTTATTTTATTGCAAATATCAAAACATTTATATTATTTTTATAGTGTAATCTAGTTTTGTATACTTTATATTAAGGTTTTAATTGATTTTTAGTTGTGGTCGGAGGTACCCGACACTCTTTTGAAATAACCAACATTACACTATATTTTAATTTCCTTATATTTCAAATATTAAGCGTTTCTTTCATGAATAATTAAATTCTAAGTGTAGATTAAGGACTCAAAACTATATTTACAAATCAAAACATACATTTTTTTGCGTATTTTAGAAATAATAACTGAAATTCCTTAAGGGGCCGGGGCTGCCCGACTTTCCCCTACTATTTTTTATTTTTACCAATAAATAAACAAATGAAAACAACTATTTTTCAAAAAACAAAACCAGAGGTGTTATGCAGAATTTTATTATCTTTAAATAATAATAAAAAAAAAACTTCTAAATGGGGTTGGTTAAAGAGAGGGTGTTTGGAGGGGGATTGGTTAGTGGTGGGTTGGTTTAGGGGGGTTGGTTGGAAGGTGGTTGTTTTAAGGGGGGTTGGTTTAAGAGGGAAACAGCGATGGCGAGGACGGCGCCAATTTTTTTTGTAATGTAGGAAGATAAAGCAAATATACAAAAAACAAAAATTTGTTAATTGCTGATTCTCTATAAAGTGTTTAAAAATTGAATTGTCTGTATAAAGTGTTTCATCTCACAGTATTATCTTAAGCCAAGATTTACAAAAGAAGATAGATATACTCTGATAGATGATTAACAAAATACTTAATTAAAAGCTGAAACGTGGAAGAAATATGCGTGGTTGAGATGAAGTGTAAGGAACCATTTCCCGCAGTTGAAGCGCACTATTTATTTACTATTCTGACTGGTGAAAGAAAGAGAGATAGTTTGGGAAGAGGTCCCTTCACTTACAGTCATATTTTTTTTCTCTCTTGCTTTACCGGCGTCTCTTGCTGCCCTTTGCTGCTTCTTTTATGTGTGCGTGAGCGCGAACTGGTACGGAGTGATTTACGAGTTGAGCAAAGGACGCTTGGCAGAAGCTCTTGCTTTCGAAAGCCTGGATTAGACGGATGGTAAGCCTGCCCGCAGATGTACTCGGCAGCACGATAATTGCTGGCGATAACTTGGATCTGGTTACAGCAGGTGATAAGACTACGACTGTTGACTATAACGAAAGAATATTTATTAGTTTTCATGTCGTCAATGCACCGGATTATCTAAAACGTTTTATTTTACACATTTCACTGATTATTACAGGACACAGATAAGTCAACATATTTCGAAAGTGGTCGCTTCCATTTCAATTCAGACAGGCTATGTATGTTGATGTCAAGGAATCATTTCCCATTGAAATATGTTATTTTTCAGACAATTTTAGACGACACGTATTTTCCCGTTTTGGTAAAATTTTTTTTTCAAAGTTATGCAGATTTGAATTTGATTTAAGTTAGAAAGTGAAATTACAAGAAAATAACTAGTGATGCATGTCGAGCAAACGATCTGATCGATTTTGAAATCGATCGTCAGTTGTTTGCTTGGATCGTCTCGATTCTAATTTATAATTAATGAATATTATAATTAATTATAAGTATATGTAATCAAATTATACTTATAACTTTACTTTTTAGTTAACTTTGAATAATTATCATCATTTTTGAAAATATCTTTAAATATAAGGTTTTTTTCTTTTTGTTGGCATATCTTATTCAGTACGCATTTATACTGAACTGTCATATAAGTAATTTTTTTAATTAATAAATATAGACTTAAATAAAACTTTTCTTTAAAAAAGAATGTTAATAATTATATATTCTAAAGATTTGTTTGTAGTAATTTATTTTGTATATAAAGCACAATTATAGTAAGTAAAATGAATTTAAGATTGATTTAAAAATAGACAATTTTTGGCATATTTGACAGCATATTTTTTTAAAACTATTTAATAAGAAAGTTGGATACTTACGAAAATTTAATTTAATTTAAAATTAGTTTGTACATTTACTTTGTTTATCCAGAAATAATAATTATCATAAATAACATTAATTTGCAAATAATTATAAGAAAATAAATGTTACACCTTTAAATAAAATCTATTACACCTTTTAAATGAATATTAATTACGATATTTAATTTAAATAAAATCGATTCAAGTAATTTTTTGCCAAACCAACCAATTTTGAAGGACTTCTAAATTTGTAATATATTTCTTACTCAAATATTTAAGAAATTAAGCAAAATATATTAGTAAAATTTTAATACTAACTGTTTGTACAAATTTAAATGTGCGTAAAGTTTGAACTTATTAAAAGCTTTCAGAAAAAAGATATGATGTGTTTAAATATGTCATTTGTTTAAATATAGAATAATGAAATTCAGTTTTGTAATAATTAAATTACTGTTCTTAAGCAATTGTGTCTGGATAAGCAAAAGAAATATACTAATTCTGAGTCCTCATAATAAAAAAAAATATGCTTTTCAATATGACAAAAAATTGTCAATTTCTAGATCAATCTTAAATCGATTTTACTTATTATAATTATGCTTTATATAAAAAAAATTACTACAAACAAATCTTTAGAATACACATATATTAACATACTTTTTTAAAGAAAAGTTTTATTTAAGCCTGTATAATTAATTATAAAATTAATTAATTATATAAAATAAAATCGAGACGATCCAAGCAAACAACTGACGATCGATATCAAAATCGATCAGATCGTTTGCTCGACATGCATCACTAAAAATAACGTTAAATTTTTTTAAAATTATTATATCATTATTGCTGTTGTATATATTAAAATAATCCTTTCTGTGTCTAATTAGGGTTATTATCTTCTTTTAAATTCCATAAGTGAATTTAAAATATTTAAAAATTTAACAAAATGGCGGTGTTTTTTCGGAAATACTAAAAATTTCTCAAAAATCCCAGCGTTTTTTTTTCTCTCGATTTTTTTATTACTTTCTGGAGGTATAAAGAGTATTTTCTATAAGAATTCATTGATGTCCTGCTTCCTTTGGAAGATAAATAAATTATTTCATTTTAAGAAAAGAAAATTCAAAGTTTTTTTTAAACCTTGTACTGGATACAACAAAAGTCCAAATAGAAAAAAGTCTCCTTGCTTTTATCTCTAGCTTGCGAATCTTTCGAATTATTAATTATAACTTTATAACACGAAATAAAATACAAAAAAGCAAAATTTTTTCCTACAAAACATATAACCATCACAACCAGAAAGTAGTAAAAAATCGAGAGAAATTTTTTTTGCATTTTTACAAATATAAATTACACGTACAAAAATACAAAATTTATGGATTTAATTCGTGTTATAATTAAAATAATTCGAAAGATTCGCAAATTAGAGATAAAAGCCATGAAACTTTTTTACTCTACTTTTTAAGAGAAACATTTTATTCTATGTAGACTTTTGTTGCATCTAGTACAGGGTTTGAAAAAACTTTATATTTTCTTTTCTTAAAAAAAAAAAAATTTATTATTCTTCCCCAGGAACTGGGACTTTAATGAATTCTTATAAAAAATAATCTTTATACCTTTAGAAAGTGGTAAAAAATCGAGAGAAAAAAATGCTGGGGTTTTTTTTAGAAAATTTGATTTTTATTTTTTTTCCAAAAAACGCCGTCATTTTGTTAAATTTGAATATATTTTAAATTCACTTATGGAATTTGAAAAAAACATGTAAGCTCTAATTAGACACAGAAAGGATCATTTTAGTATATACAATAGCAAAAAAGATATAATAATTTTAAAAAATTCTAATGTTAATTTCTTGTAATCTTACTTTTCAACTTAAAAACTTTCAAATCCGCATAACTGCGTTAAAAAATTTTTTCACCAAAACGGAAAAATACGTATCGTCTAAAATTGTCAGAAAAATTACATATTTCAATGGGAACTGATTCCCAGATTTCAACGTACATCGTTTGTCTGAATTGAGATGGAAAAGACCAAGTTAAAACATCGCTTTGAACTAAGTCTAATACAAAAAATGTATAACTGGTGTGACATTCTGTAATTTTACTTCCACTTCAATTTCACTTCACGGTCACTTCACTTTCACTTCACATTCATTTCACTTTCACTTCACTTTCACTCCATTTTCACTTTATTTTCACTTCATTTTGCATAAACTTCCGAAAACGACATCCTCAGATTTTAGTGAAACTTGGTATACTTACGTATTTTGATGCTCTGATTACCAAAATAATTTGTGATTTGTGCAAATTTTATTACGGTAAAAAGTAAAAATCATAAAAACTACCTCAATTCACCGTTTTTTTCGCTATTATCTCATAAAATATTTAAATTTCAAAAAAATATTTAGATAAAAGTTTTAGATCTTATAAAAATAAATAGTTTACCAGAAAAGTGGAAAATATTATAAAACAATTGTACTCTACCATCGCATCAGCGTGAATATTAACCGGAATGTAAAGTTTTTTATACAAAGATAACGTAGTGTTGATTTTATAAAATAACCACCAGCGTTCACACAATGTGAGGTTAAGATTTGTACAGTATTGCCGTAGGGTTAGAATCCCATAAAAAGTCGATTTTTTTTAAAACGAATGTAAGGTTGTTGGGGTTCCATAAAAAGTAAATTTTTTTAAAAATTTTTTTTTTAATAAAGGGGGGTTGGGGTGCCATTAAAAGTGGAACCTGTTTTTAAACTAAATGACATAGGTAACATTTATTTTATTTTACCAGAATATTGTTCAGTAATAATAGGGTAACTGTAAACTACTTTGATGGTCGTTGACACGTTTTTGTAGTTTTTAAAAAACTACATTTTTGATAAATAATGCATGCAACATACCATATGTGACGCCGCGCGAGAAAAGGGACCTATCACCTGAAACGTAATAGAAGTTGCAACAATGCATTGCGACCAATATAAATTCTTACGCTTCATGCTTAATAACTCAAAAAGTAATTGATGGAAACAATTTCTGATTTTTTCAAATGAAAGAGCGACTAAAAAGCTACCTTTTAGCATAAAAAAATGAAAATTGATTTTTTTCGCGATAGGTTTTTTTGCGTTGGAAGTTGCGTCAGTGCATGGCGACCAATGTAAATTCTTACGATTCATGCTTAATAACTCAAAAAGTAACTAATGGAAACAATTTTTGATTCTTTTAAATGAAAGAGCGACTAATAAGCTACTTTTTGGCATAAAGAAATGAAAATTCATATTTTTTGCGATAGGTCCCTTTCCTCGCGCGGCGTCACATATGTATTTTTATAGGATCTACAACTTTTCGCTAAAATATTTTGTAAAATTTTTAATATTTTTTTAAATAATAGCAAAAAGCAGTGAATTATTTTTGTAATTCTTCATAATTTTTACTATGATAATAAAATTTGCTCAAATTTTCACTATCATTTTCGTAATCGGCGCATCGAGATACATAAGTATACTTAGTTTCACTAAAACCTTTGTTTTCGGAAGTACGCCCTTAATTTTCGCTTCACTTACACTTTAGTTTCACTTTCATTTTATTTTCACTCTACTTTCACGTCACTTTTACTTCAGTTTGACTTTACATTCTCTTCATTGTCACATCACTTAAACTTCACTATCATTTTATTTTTACTTCCACTTCACTTTCACTTCACTGTCACTTAACTCTGACTTCATTGTAATTTTACTTCTACATTTTCACTTAACTTTCACTTTACTTTCCTTTTACTTCACTATCATTTTACTTTCACTTCACTTTTATTTGATTTTCCCTTCATTTTAATTTCACTTTAACTTCATTGTCAAACACTTTGACTTCACTTAAACTTGACTTTCACTTCAATTTTATTTTATTTTCACTTTACTTTCACTTCACTTTCACATAACTTTAGTTTCATTGTCACTTCACTTTAATGGCACTTTCCTTTCACTTTCACATCATTTTCACTTTAGTTTGACTAAACTTTGACTTTATTTAGACTTTACTTTGACTACATTTTCACTTCACTATCATTTAATTTTCATTTTCAATTCACTTTTACTTTCACTTCAACATCATTTTCACTTTATTTTGACTTCACTTTGAATTAATTTTGATTCCACTTTAACTTCATTCTCACTTCATTTTCACTTCACTATCATTTCATTTTCACTTCCAATTCACTTTCACTTTGATTTCATTTTTACTTCACTGTCACTTAACTTTAACACTATCATTTCAAACAAACATTGCTCAGAATTTTTGTACCTAACATGCTGCAAAAGAGCCTACTTTTGTAGAAACATTGATGATGAGATAATTTAATTAAAAATTGAAGTGAAAGTGAAAATAAATTTAAGGTGAATTAAAAGGGAACTTACAGATTTAGAATAGCCCCAATTAGTCATTTTAATTAGTATTGTTAAAATATTTTAAAATTGTGTTTTTATGAATAGATATAATTAGCTACATTTGAAGCCTTGTTAAATTGCTAAATAATTGAGAAGAGAGAGCTGAATATTCGGGTATATCGACGCTTCACGTAACAAAGCGAAATTTTCATTATTCATTTAATTACGAGCTTTGAATTGAACTAATCATAATTTACACCACATTCTATGGTTTCGAGTATTTTAAGAGTATATAATTGATTGGTAATTGATACTTTAAATTGTATCTATTGTAAATTCTTTTTATTTTACTTTGTAGAGTGGCGTGTAGTATGCTTAAAATTCATTCACCTTTAATCTGAAGCATACATTTATTACACAGTAAGGGATTTTGAAAATGTTTGAAATTATTCAGTGATTTTGTATAGTGACCTCAGTTGAATTATTATTGTTTGCACCGGGAATTCGACTCATGAACGAAAATTTCGCTTTAGCTCATCTCATAAGAATTTTAAGCCATGAATGTAGTTGAGTGCGCGATTATGTCGAGAATATTCGCTCGTGATACTCGTAATTTTAAACTACCTATTTTAAAGATTCTGTGTTTAGCCTGTAATTGTGACATTATACCCTGAAGTTTAAAAGTTTCATTTTATTCTAAGAAGATAAAAGTACCGTACCATGAACGATAATATCCAACACTTATAAGACATAGAAGAACCACATAAACAGTTAACGAAAGTGTTCTAAGATTAAAACTTTTCAATGATTGTCACCGCAGTGCTTATAATGAATAAGCACATAAACGAAAATTATCTCAAGCACGTACCATACGCGCGCCTCTTATTCGAAAAGTTTCGATGGCTTTAATAGCTTTTAGAAAAGCGAATGCGGGTCCCCAAAAAGTCGTTATAACTCCCAGAACGCTCAGCAGAACTCTTCATCGCGAAAACTCCTACCTCTTTTTCTCAATTCGTAACAATAACATGGTCCAATTTATACTTTGAATTATGTTGAACAACCTTCTCTAAGTTTCAATTTAAAACCAATTTTCTAAAAAAGTGTAAAGTATAGATCAATAATAAGAAAAATAGTTACTTTATATTTGAGAAGTAATAAAAAGTAGTTAATATTTTTGTAATGAATGACAAAACATTATTTTAGATCATAATAAAATTAAAATTCATAATTCTTCCAATGACATTCTTATTTGTGACAGTCTTGAGAATTTGTTCTCTCTTTACATTTATTTTCATTACGAATCTCAAAAGAGTAATTAAACAGATACTTAAAATGAGTATGTACTTTAAGTTTTAAGCACGTCTTCTCGAAACTTTTCACTTTACTATGCAGAAAGAGGTTCAAAGCATCGAACAGAGAATAGTTTAATTCCTGCAGTGTCGATAGTTCCTCTTTATACGCCTTAGAAATAAGAAAATCCCTTTTTTCGATATCTGAAGATTTTAATATTTTCATTTATTAAGCATTAGGATGATTCCATATCAAATTTACAGTTCACATTTTAAATTTGATTGAATCTATTTTTTATATTCCTCATACAAAAATATTAGATACGTATTTTTTTTAAGGTGACCAAATTTGCGAGTTGTCAATTTTCAAAATTCTTAGTTTTTAATGTAGACCTATTTTCAATTACGTATAACTCTGAACCTATTGAATTAAAAAAAAATTTTCCAATACGTAAAAAGTTAGATTTTTCTTCTTTCTTTTAAATGATGTTTACAAAAAAAGATAATATTGTTTAATTTAAAAAAAAAATAATTTTTTTTAAATTTAGACCCGACTAAAAAATTATTTTTTAGGGTTTTGTACTGTTCAAACAAAACACTATTAAAATCACTATGTATGTCCATTTTAGCACACCCTCTAACTTCCAAACTATTTGAGAATTAATCGGGTCTAAGTTTTAAACAAATGTATTTTTTCCTGAAGTTACATGTGTTTAAAAATAGGTCTACTTCTAAAAACCTAGAATTTTTAAATTTTATAACTCGAAAATTTGTCCACTTATATAAAAATAAAAAAATACGTATCTAATATTTTTTTATAAAGAACAAATAAAAAATAGATTTAATCGATTTTAAAATGTAGACTGTAAATTTGATATGGAATCGACCATTAGTAAAAAAATTATTTCTAACATCTCTCTTGTATCTGAAGTTTCAAAACATTTCAGTTTTCCTATTTTTTAAAATTATAAGCTTAACTTTTCGAAACTTGACCTAACAAGATAAATAATATTAGCCAATGTTAGAGTTAGGTATTTATGTCCATAAGATTGAACAATCCTGGAGCCATGTTTGACTAAATTGGAAGACTTGCTTCGCAAATGGTTGAGCTATGGTCGATATTTTCACGTAGGAATCTAATTGAGTCTGGATTATTTTGAAACTCGGAAAATTTAACCAAAAATATGCAGTCACTTATAAAAAAAGGACGGAGTGAAGCACTTACTTTTTATTGAATACTGAATTCAAGATTCATTAGAATTTTAATACAAGCTATCGGAAAATGTAGATTAAAATTTTAATATTCTTTGTTAGTTCATGAGTTATTCCGTCTTTCCCAGAACTATATATTGATTTTCAAACTTTAAGATTACTTAATTAAAAAGACTGTGTCGCTTCTTTTGATTAACGTTATAAAATTTTTGTTATTTTTTATTTACTAAACTATTTTTTAATTAAGAAAATAAAAAAATGGTCAATAGTTAAAGCGGAACATAATTCCAAATTCACGCATTAGCATTACCACCAAATTTACTGTTTTGTTACATTTAGAAAAACTGAAATAACTGATACCGCAGTTAAGTTTCGTTTCAGTTTCGGGTTTGATACAAAACAAAAACAAAGAAACCCACTTTAGATTCGGATTAAACTGAATCAAAAATCAAAAACCTAATTTAGTTTTAGGTCAACCTTAAACCAAAGTCAAAAACCTAATTCAGTTTTGGGTCACACACTGGAACCAAACTTAAAAATCTAATTCAATTTTAGGTTAAACTGAAACAAAAGTCAACAACCTAATAATATAGTTTCGGGTCCATCTGAAACAAAAGACTTAAAAACCTAATTATTTGGTTTCAAAAATATAAGTGTTATTCAAAAAACTAAATACTGAAAGGTTTATTACAAGTGTGTAGTAGTGTTCTGTGGCATTTACACATCCGAAATAGAGTTTATGATAATAACACATGCGGAATAGTGTTTTATGATAATAACGAATGCGGAATAGTGTTTTATAATAATAACGCATGCGGAATATTATTTACTGACAATTACGCATTCGGAAAAGTCTTTTATGGCAATTACGTATGCGGAATTACGCATTTCACCTCACATCTGGAATTTCGCATTTTATTCCGCATTCCATCCCGCATGCGTAATTATCATAAAACACTGTTCGGTTGACCTTGGTTTCAGGTTCACCCGAAACTGAGTTAGGTTTTTGACCATGGTTTCGGTTCGAGACAAAACTATATTAGGTTTTTGGACTTTGATTTTAGTTTGACCCAAAACTATGTTAGGTTCTTGACTTTGGTTTCAGTTGAATCCGAAAGTTAATTATGTTTTTGACCTTGGTTTCAATCTAACCCGAAACTATATTAGATTTTTGACTTTAGTTTTAGTTTAATCCGAAACTGAATTAAATTATTCATCTTGGTTTCAGGTTGACCCGAAATTGAATTAGGTTTTTGACCATGGTTTTGGTACGAGACGAAATTATATTAGATTTTTAGGACTTTGGTTTCAGTTTGACCCGAAACTAAATTATGTTTTTGATATTGATTTCAGTTGGACTCAAAATTATATTAGGTTTCTGACTTTGGTTTCAGTTTGAGCCGAAACTTAATTATCTTTTAACCTTAGTTTCACTTAAACCCGTAACTGAATTAGGTTTTTGGCTGAGGTGTTATACCCGAAACTAAATTAGCTTTTTGACCCTGGTTTCAGTTTGATTCGAAACTAAGTTATGTTTTTGATATTGGTTTCTGTTTTATCCGAACCTAGATGTGGTTTTTGCCTTTGGTTTTAATTTGAGCCGAAAGTCCATTAGGTTTTTAACTTTAGTTTCAGTTTGACATAAAACTGTATTAGGTTTTTGACTTTGGTTTCAGTTTGACCCGGAACTAAATTAGGTTTCTGACTCTGTTTTCAGTTTGACTCGAGACTATCTTAGGTTTTAAACTTTGGTTTCAGGTTAACCCAAAACTGAATTAGGTTTTTGACCATGGTTTCAGTACGAGCGGAAACTATATTAGATTTTTAGGACTTTGGTTTCAGTTTGACCCGAAACTAAATTATGTTTTTGATATTGATTTCAGTTGGACACATAATTATATTAGGTTTTTGACTTTGGTTTCAGTTTTAGCCGAAACTTAAGTATCTTTTAACCTTAGTTTCACTTAAACCCGTAACTGAATTAGTTTTTTGGCTTAGGTGTTATGCCCGAAACTAAATTAGCTTTTTGACCCTGGTTTCAGTTTGATTCGATACTAAATTATGTTTTTGATGTTGGTTTCAGTTTTATCCGAACCTAGATTAGGTTTTTACCTTTGGTTTCAATTTAAGCCGAAAGTCCATTAGGTTTTTAACTTTAGTTTCAGTTTGACATAAAACTGTATTGGGTTTTTGACCTTGGTTTTAGATTCAGACGAAAATTATTTATGTTTTCAACCTTGGTTTCACTTTAAACCGTAACTTTATTAGGTTTTTGACCCTGGTTTCAGTTTGAGCCGAAGCTTAATTATGTTTTTAACTTTAGTTTTACTTTAAACCGTAACTGAATTAGATTTTTGACTTAAGTTTCAGTTTGACTTTGCTTTCAGTTTGACCCGAAACTATGTTTGGTTTTTCACTTTGGTTTCAGGTTCTGATGAAATTAAATTGTATTTTAACCTTAATTTAACTTTAACCCGTAATTGTATTAGGTTTTTGACTAAGGTTTCAGGTTGACCCTAAACTGAATTAGCTTTTTGACCTTGGTTTCAGTTCGAGCCGAACTGGTTTTTTGGATTTAGTTTCAGTTTGACCAGAAACTAAGTTAGGATTTTGACCTTAGTTTTAGTTTGAACCGAAACTTATTTATGTTTTTAACCTTGATTTCAATATAACCCGAAATTATATTAGATTTTTGACTTTACTTTCATTTTGACCCGAATCTATCTCAGGTTTTTGACTAAGGTTTCAGTTTGACCCGAAACTGATGTAGGTTATTCACCTTGAATTCAGGTTGACTCGAAACTGAATTAGGTTTTTGACTCTGGTTTTAGTTCGAGCCGAAACTATCTTAGGTTTTCGATCCTGGTTTCAATTTGACCAGAAACTGTATAAGGTAATTGAACTTGGTTTCAGGTTGACACAAAACTGAATTAGCGTTTTGACCCTGATTTGAGTTCGAGCCGAACTGTATTAGGTTTTTATGACCTTGGTTTCAGTTTGACCAGAAACTATGTTAGCTTTTTGACTTTAGTTTTAGTTTGAGCCGAAACTTATTTATGTTTTTAACCTTGGTTTCAATATAACCCGAAACTATATTAGATTTTTGACTTTAGTTTTAATTTAATCCGAAACTGAATTAGGTTTTTGAGCCTGGTTTCAGTTTGACTCAAACCTAAATTAGGTTTTTGACTTTGGCCTCATTTTGACCCGTATCTATCTTAGGTTTTTGACTAAGGTTTCAGTTTGACCCGAAACTGATGTAGGTTATTGACCTTGAATGTAGGTTGACTCGAAAGTGAATTAGGATTTTGACCCTGGTTACAGTTCGACCCGAAACAATTTTAGGTTTACGACCCTGGTTTCAATTTGACCCGAAACTGAATTAGGTTATTGAACTTCATTTCAGGTTGACCCGAAACTGAATTAGGATTTTGACCATGGTTTCGGTACGAGCGGAAACTATATTAGATTTTTAGGACTTTGGTGTCAGTTTGACCCGAAACTATATTAGGTTTTTAATTTTGGTTTCAGTTGGACACAAAATTATATTAGGTTTTTGACTTTGGTTTCAGTTTGAGCCGAAACTTAATTATCTTTCAACCTTAGTTTCACTTAAACCCGTAACTGAATTAAGTTTTTGAGTTAGGTGTTATACCCGAAACTAAATTAGCTTTTTGACCCTGGTTTCAGTTTGATTCGAAACTAAATTATGTTTTTGACATTGGTTTTAGTTTTATCCGGACCTAGATTATGTTTTTTCCTGTGGTTTCAATTTGAGCTGAAACTGAATTATGTTTTTGACTTTAGTTTCTGTTTGACATGAAACTGTATTAGGTTTTTGACTTTGGTTTCAGTTTGACCTGAAACTAAATTAGGTTTCTGACCCTGGTTTCAGTTTGACTCGAGACTATCTTAGGTTTTAAACTTTGGTTTCAGGTTAACCCGATACTGAATTTGGTTTTTGATCATGGTTTCCGTTCGAGCCGATACTGTCTTAGGTTTTCTACTCTAGTTTCAGTTTAACCTGAAACTAAGTTATGTCTTTGTCTTTTGTTTTAATTTCATACCATAACTGAAACATAATTAATTGTTACTTTAGTTTTGTTTGTGTATCGGTTTCTGTATCTGAAAATTTAACAATATTATTCTATTGATATTAGAAATGGACCTCATAAGAAAACAACAAATGGCATAGATTTTTTAATTAGTTGAGAGTTGCACTGTTAGAGAAGCGAACACAGTTTAATTTTACTGTTTACGGGACACAAGGCGCCACTAAAAGTGGTTTGCGTTAACATGGCTGATGGGGTTGCAATTTATTTTTTACGAAGGTTCAGTCAATTCAACAACTTTAATCGAGCACGAAACTAGAAATAAACGCAATAAGAGCAGTCTCATTTAAATTTTGACTTCTGGCGACACTAGCGCCGTGAGAATGTTTAGCATTTATTGATTTGTCTACGGCTTTCGATGCACCGATGGTGAATTGACTCATTGATCTAAATTCAGTTGACGTAATTACATCTACTCTACCAGAAGTCAAAGATGACCGCCTCCAAGCAATTTAACAGGTAGCAAATGTCATTTGTCACCGCTATACACTTCCTGGCATTCTCGAATAATCGGGACTCAATCCAATTATATGAGCCAGTAAGTCTTTTCTATGCTCTGTCGTGGCAAAGTGATGATCCCAACAGCTGAAGTGGTGACCGTGAATAATCGTGATGTGTTGACTGGTTTATGGTGATCAGTGCTCAGTTCATGAAAAGTTATATACATATAAGTTATATATATATTTAGAGTGATTAGGTTAAGAGTGAACCAATTTTAGCGTGAAAATTGGCGCAGATTTAATTATCACGGCAAAAACCATACAAAACGCAAAAGAATTCATTTTTTTGCAATTATCTCAATAAATATTAAAAATTTTGAAAATATATTTTTACAAAAGTTGTAGGTCTTCTTAAAATACATATTTTATATTGTATGTATTTTTTTGATATCTTTAACAGTTTTCAAGAAAATCTTGAAGTTGATCGAAACGCTTCTGATCTGCACACCTTTTTTAAAAAAATCACGCTTTTAAAGTCCGTTTCTTTTTTCTTTTCTTCTCTTTTTTGCAAATGATACAGGGGGTTCTATTGATACATATACTGATTTCAAGATTTATTGAGATAATTGCAAAAAACTCAATTTTGATAGGTTTCTTATGGTTTTTGCGAATTTACATAGACATCTGTAAAAACCCACACTTTTTATGGAATTTTTATAGTTTTTACTAAAAATATATGATTTATGTGAATTTTATCACTTTTTTAAAACTTTTATGCAACGAAAAATGTATATTTTGAGAAGATGTATAAGTTTTATCAAAACTATTTTTCATAATTTGACGTATTAAATTAAATGAAAGCTAAGAACCGTTTTTGGGTGTTTTCTATTATCCCTAGGTGAGTTTGTCATTGTTTTCGGAAACTATTCATTTTTATGAAAAAAACATATAAAACATAAAATATGTATTTTGATGTGTTCTATAATTTTTGCTTAAAACGATTTTCGAAATTTTACGTATTTATTGAGATACATGTCAAAAACGATAATTTTATAGATATCTTTCATGATTTTTACCAAGAAAATAAATTTTTTTTAGTTTTCACTATTATACTCGTGATCAGCGCACAAAAATACGTACACGTTGTCTTAAAAAAATCGAAACTACACTTAAAGTTAAAAAATAGAGGCACAATTTGAAGAACTTGGTATTCGACCCTTCAGCAGTCCAGGATGGCTAAGTGTTCTTTATTGGTCGCCACAAAAGAAAAATTGGAAAATAGTGGCGCCAAAAACAAGTTGCCGACTATGCCACATATTCTAAAAATGGCTCTGGACATACATATTCTACTAAATAGTGTCTAGCAGAATTGGAACGGGACTGTAAATTGCCTCGAGAAATTTCTACTAAGGTTGGCTGACACACAATCTTCCTTATCAAATGGAAATAATTCTCAACAGCCTACTAATTGGATGGTGCTCCAGAGTCCATTTAAAATGAATACAACACCAAAGATACGGGTTCCTCAATCCAATCTGTTCTTTCAGCGCAGTGCTGAAATATATAAATGTACAGAATAAGTATAAATTTATAACAGAATGTGAAACCCTTCAGCTTTTCAAAGACCTAGAAATGTATTATGTGCGAAATTTGTATTTAACACAACATCAAAGTAGATGCTCACACTAACAGTAATCAGAAATCATCTGAAAGGTGTTTTGTCAGGCGTCATAACATTTGAATGCAATCATACCTTTATATATTACAATGGAAAAAGTTGTAAGAAGAAAAATATATGAAAACTTAAAGAATAGTAGTAACAGAGAATGAAAAAGAAAAAAATTTTACATTCTGAACGTTCAGTTGAAAGAAATTTTAGTTTGATCTTTATTTTAAATTGAATTCGATGTTCAAATATTGGTTTACATTTCCAGCACTTAACTAATTGATTTTCATTTCAATAATTAAAATTAAAAATTGATTTGAATAAGTGTAATTAAACAATTTAAATTGTTTAAACAAATACAATAAATGTTTAATGAACAAATTTTCTGTCAATTGTTACTAAAGAATCGATGGCCGGTCAAAAAAGTGTTTAATTTCTAAAATATAAGAAACATAAATTGTTTAAAAAATTAAAAATTTTTTAAACATTTGAATATACACTGCGAATTATGAATAAATAACTTCTTTTTGATTCTTCCATGCAAATGACAAAAAATCACATAATTTTAGCTCAATTTCATCGAAAGTTGATTTTAAACCATTTTAATTGTTTAAACAATCGGTTCAAATAAATTACATTAATTACATTCTTTTTCCTTTTGCTAATTGAAACGTTGTAAGCTTTTAAAATATTTCACATAGAAAATATGAAAAACATTGTTTAAACAATTCAAAATTAATTTCAAAATGTTCATGTTAGTTCATACATCTCTCTTGCTTTTAGAACCACAAACTTTGAACTCTCTGTGCGTTTCGCACGCTATTGTTGTCTTTATCTATCTTAGGTAACCTTATTCTCTCTTGCTTTAAGAACCACAAACTGTGAACTATCCTTCCGTTTAGCACGCTATCGTTAACTTTGTCTATCCAAGGTAAATTCTACACCTTATTCTCTATTGCTGGTCATCACCCTATTGTTGTCTTTGTCGATTCCATATTCTTTATCTCTCTTTACGTTTCTCACTCTATTCTTGTCTTTATCTATCCCAGGTAAATTCTACACCTTCTTCTCTATTGCTGGTCATCACCCTATTGTTGTCTTTGTCGATTCCATATTCTTTATCTCTCTTTACGTTTCTCACTCTATTCTTGTCTTTATCTATCCCAGGTAAATTCCATAACTTATTCTCTCTTACTTTCTGAAAAGCATAGCAGTATACCTAAATCTATAACTGATTTTTTATATAGGATTATGAGGTCTCTACAATTTCCCACTCATTCAATAAATCAAACGGCATTAGCCGAATCTTGACGACTGAATTCCTTAATCAAGGCTTATCACAAAATTTCGTGCATGTCAATTTGTCTAGGGGCAGGCTGATTCGCTACAAAAATATTTATGTAACGGAGCGTAATAGACAGTTTCTACATCTGATAACATTATTACTTTTAGTACCTGTAAACGCCAGAATGATTCCTGTGATCTGAAATATTTCACATCACGTTCTAGTTTGATAAATTCGTTTTCCTTTTTGTAGAAAATTATTCATTTTAAAGTACATTTACTTTGAAGATCACATCGATAAACTTTGTCGGACAAACGAAGATCGTTGAGGAATTTAAACGACGCCGGCGTCTGAGTCTACTCGATAGACATGTCACGCTTCAAACCCTTTTAAATTATCTCGCCAACATCGTATGCTACTGCCGCCGACCTATCCACTTGGCTGCACTCGAGTTGCTCTCGGCAGTAAAAAATTTGGTGGGTCACAAGTCATAAGTCCAGTAGGGTCGGACTGTCACAACGGGAGAAAAGTTCGCTTGTACTTACCTACATCTTTTATGAATGAATTTTCTCTACCAATGTGCACATTTCGCTACCGTTTTTGCTTGATTAAAATTGCAGAATGTTGTTAGAGCCCCGCTAGTTGTTTTTCAGAAAACCAGGTTTAAGCTTTTGAAATATTTTTTTAATATTTTGAATAATTGTCACGACATAATATGCCAGCAACTCTCGTTAACATTATGCATTAAAAATAAAATAGCCAACACATAATCCTTTATCGTTGCAATGTAGTAATAAATTCTATGCATATTTTAATTACTTTTCATTATTTACTGAAAACATTTTTTGCATTTCCGTAAACATTCAAATGACTGTCATCATGATTACTAGCGTAACAACCCTCGTTCGCTAACGCTCGCTCGTTTTTTTATTTTTTTTATATATTTCTTTACTTTGTGTATTCTTAAAAATATATATAAATCTATAAATATGTTTAGTACCCTTTTTCCTTTTTTTTTAATTCTATTAACTAATTATTATTTATGTAGAATTTTTTTTTAGGTCAATACATTCTATTTCACCTTAAGTCGTTGCGGCCTATTTTTAGAAGAATATGATAATTGCATAATTTAAAATGTAGTAAATTATAATATATATTATGTAATAATAATATATATTTTTAAAATTTTTTATAATTAATAATAAATTTTTATTAGAAATATTAAATTAATTTTTAAAATTTTATTTTTTTTATTTTAAAAATAACATCTAGTATTCTCAAATATATTGTTTTAAAAAATATTGTCAGTAATAATGATAATAATAATACTAAATATTAATTAATAATAAATTATAAAAATAGTTAATTAATATATTTATAATTAATCTATTATGTTATTTTTTGAAATTACTTATTTGTTTTTGTAATTAATATTATAGTTATAAATTTTTATTTTGAATTTTATAGAATTATTTAAAATAATGTTAAATATTGTAAACTAAATTAAACAAATTTAATCAAGTTTCTCACAGACAGTAATACTTAAAAATATTTTAACTAATTTCATAATCTTGTATGTAAAAATATTTATTATTGCAATAGAAATTATTAGAAAAACTTTTTACTTTAATAGACACATCGTTGATCACCTATACATGCGCAAAAGCTCCAAAAGGCAGTTACGCATGCGCAGTACTTTCTTATAAACAATACACATAAGCAGTTGTTACAATAACAAAGAAAAATGACTGTAAAAAAATTTAATTGTTAAAGCAAATGGAGAAACAAGTTAACAAAAAAGTTATATACATTGCGTAAAGTATATACTAATGCGCAATAGGTTCCTATGTCAGTTATGCATGCGCAGTAGTTTTCTATAAACAAAAGACATGCGCAGTTGTAAAAATATGGAGTATAAATGAAATTTTAAATATTCTAAAATAAAAAAATATAGAAAAACGAATGAACAAAAAACTTCAATATATTGCGTAAAACATATAATTTAAAGAGTAAATTGCACAAAAAGCATTTAGCACATGGAAAAAAACGAAATTTTAATTTTCGTTGGACTTAAAAAAAATAAAAAAAAACACTGCGCATGCGTAATTTTTGAATTTAATTAGAGCACATGTGTGACTATCACTGTGCATCATTGCGCACGTGTAACAGCAATACAAAACAACTGCGCATGTGAAATGTTTGTTTTGTAGTGCGCACGTTTACACAGCTGTGGTGCACTACTGCGCATGTGCAACAATATGTTGTGCATGAAAAAATGTTCAGTTTAACATGCTTGACACGAATAGTGCCAGTGCGCATTGTTGCAAACTATTATAACATGGTAAAATGAACATTATTGTAAGTTGCCTATTGGAAAAAGTAGGTGAACTTTGAAGTGTGTACGACGATGAACAAAGTTTTCTCGGTATCGCATTAATATAATAGAAGATTACCACGTACAATTTTATGAATATTGAGAGAACTTTAAAACTCTTTATTCTCAATAAATAAGTAAATTTTTACAAAAATTTTTTAAACGCTAATTATATAGAAGATTTTCTGACAGTATGTTAAATAATTATAACCCCCCCCCCCCACCGGTACCCCTAGAAAATGGTTTTTTAAAGTATGAAAAATTGAAAACTTTCAGATCAAAATTTGATACATTTTATAAATATTTTAAAGAAAAAAAGAATAAAATTAATCAAATTAAATACATTTTTACCGTTTTTATTAGTTTTTATATTCAATAATATAAATTTTTCTATTAAATTTATTAAATTTCAATATTAAGATTGAATTTGAATATTCTTTTCTATTATTGGTTATTAATTACAATAATAATGGAAAAAACCAATTTTAACCGATATTTTACATAATAGTACTTTCGCGGAAGTGCACTTACAATGCTACAGTGTTACGCATGCGCAATAAAAAATCGGATTTCTGCTGCGCACTTATTAAAAAAAGTATACTATATGTACTGAAAATGTACTTATCTGGTAAATTACAGCACTGCGCATGAGTAATTTTTAAATTTAATTAGAGCACATGTGTGACTATCACTGTGCATTATTGCGCATGTGTAACAGCAATACAAAACAACTGCGCATGTGAAATGTTTGTTTTGTAGTGCGCACGTTTACACAGCTGTGGTGCACTACTGCGCATGTGCAACAATATGTTGTGCATGCAAAAATGTTCAGTTTAACATGCTTGACACGAATAGTGCCAGTGCGCATTGTTACAAACTATAATAACATGGTAAAATGAACATTATTGTAAGTAACCTATTGGAAAAAGTAGGTGAACTTTGAAGTGTGTACGACGATGAACGAAGTTTTCTCGGTATCGCATTAATATATTCATGATTATGATTCGTAGCGTGCAAAAATATTGGATTACGAATCTAATCGTAGAAAGAAAATAATATTAGAAATGTTTTATATCAAATCCACTCCTCACACTATTAATAGGAATAAGGAGGACGTAATTTATCTAAATAAAAATTTCTTTCCTTTAATTAGAAAGTCAGATTCATTATAGTTCTGTCTTTAATCGTTTGATAGTCTAAATGCTCTATCTGTTTAGTTGTTCTGTTTCGCTCTTACTCAGTCTGTCCTTGTTTAGTTTGTCAGTCTGAAGGGACAATATTTATTTTAATTTATTTAGTTTTCGATCAAACGTCGATAGTTTCGTACAATGTGACTCGAATTTTATAAATTCAGGAATATTTTATTTGACGTTTTTTTAAACACAAAAATAATTATGTTATTATAATTTATACATTTAAACTTTATTATGGTAAATATTGATGTGTTAGTTAACTTAAATTGTTGTGAACTTTAATTGTTGGTGTAATAACAAAATGTTTTTTAAATAAATTATAGCCTGAAGAGGTCGGCAAACTTAGCCGACGAAACATCGCTATTGTGACTAGATAAAAATTATGGTTATACAGTTTTTTATTTATAGGTAATCAACCTTCTTCGATCGTTTACTTCTTATACACAAAATGTTATATTATATTGATTGTTTGCAATTAAAAAAAGTTTTTCACCACATTTTTTTTCACAAATTAAATTTAATTAAGCAAAGTTTAACTTACAAGTTTTTCACTATATTATTTTTTTCTTAATTTATATTTAATCAAACAAAAATTAACCTAAAAGTTCTTCACTTTATTCTTTTTTCTTACTTTAAGCTTAATCTTATAAAGTTTAACCTGAAATTAAATTAATTAAAATCAGAATTTAAATAAAATTCAGTTCAATAAGGCACTAACAGAGCAATTCTTGGATTATAAAAAATGTTAAAAGGAAAATATTTCGAGTAATTACCTAACAATAAAAAATGTAAAAATTTTAGGAAAAATTGTATACATTTTAGCGTTAAAAGTTTTTAACATTTCTTCGCTTTAGGTTTTGAAGAATTTGAGTGAATTGCTGCAACATTACGAAAAGCTTTATAAATCAAGCTCGTCTAAGAAGTTCCATTGAGTAAATGACTTGTAGTTAAGAAACTAAATTGTAATTCGATGTGGGAAGCTTTAAAACGGCGAGATTCCACGATCGCCTTAATCTCGACTACAAATGCATGTAATTGTTCGTAGGTTAACAAAGTGATACCAACATTTCGAGTGAAATGTGTTTTAACTGCCTTAACCGCAAACTTTTAGAACCCTCCAAAATGAGATTCTCTTGGTATAATGAAAAACCATTTAACTTCTTTTTTCTCCAGGAAAGTATGAAATTTTTTATTACTTTCAATTTAATAAATTTTGTTATACTATTTGTGTTTTTGTCTGTCTTTTAATATCAAGAATTGAATTATAGCTCATTCTAAGCACACTGAAATATTTTTGGCGAACTGATTTCTGTGTAAAATGTATAAAAGTATTAATTCAGAATAATAATTTTTAAAGCACAATGATTCATCTTCAAAATATGATGGTGTAAAAGTAAGATCTTTATAGAGAAAGTAAAATGTTGTGCCTGTTTTTATAACACTTTTAAGAGGCAATGATAAAGGGAGTTTTCCGTAAAAAGACAGAGATAAAAGTTATTTCTGGATTAAAATGAATACTGACACAATGAATGTGTAGCATTAATGTAGCTGAAAAGAGAATATTTTTCATTTAATTATAAAAGAAATGTGTACTTTTATGTACATATGTACATTATATTCTAGTAGCATCATTTTTGCTAAAAACAATAAAAAATTAATGATATATGAGGTACTACGAAAAGGTGCATTTAATATTTCCGCACGTGGTTGCGCGTTTTGCGATGAAATTTATGTTTGACGTATCTCATAAACAATCGGGTCTGGATTTTGAATAAATAGAGTGATTATCATGATCCGGTGAGCGCATGAAATATTATCTTTGTATATATTATTATTATCGTTGATATTGTCGGATATTTTTTACTTGAAACAAAGGAAATGTATCGATTAATTTGCAATGCTATTCTGTGAATACAGGCTAATTTTATGCAGTAGCAGTACTTTAAATTTGAATACATTATTTACTGGCATTACAATTTGGACCATTTAATAATTGTATTTTACAAACACTTGAGTTATCTAATTGTTTCGACAAGTATAATCCATTTGCGGCCAATTGTAACCTGAATTATCATCATAACATCAATAGATTTATGTAAGTTAATTATATAATTAGAACCCTGTTTAACATGCCATGAAACTACAAACGGCAGCATCAAAGTACAAAATTTGTCAAATCAAAGTTTATGATTTTACATTAAAGTATGTTGTTCACCTTTAGTCGAACATACGTAACTGTTTTGGAACATTTGGAAATCGAGTAACTTTTAAGAACAGGTTGAAAAGTACGTAGCTTTTGTAATGTTTCTAGAAATATTGTACAAAACCTTCATAGTTATGTGATAAGCTGTGGATACACTGAAAGTTTAAAAGCACTCAAACATAAATGACTTTTCAAACTCTTTGGTAATCTTCTGACGCTGTTTTTGATTCTTAATTTAACATTAACAATCATTTTGTATCATTTTAAATCAACAGTAAAAAAACGATAAGTTATTTTTAGGCGTTCACCAAAAGGATCAATAACTAAAGTAGAATTTTAATTTTTTTTCTCCAAGCTTGCTTATAAATACTTTCGTTGAGGGGATGGTGAGGAGCAGCATTAAAATGAAAAAATAAACACACTTTACTAACATTTCATTTGTATTGAAAGTACATTAATCTTCAGCCACGGCGAAAGAATATTTTATACCACTTTTTTTTTATTTTGTATTATTTGCACTATAAACACTAAAAGCTTTTAGCTTACTGTCAATTACTTACAATAAGTCGAAGAGTCAACTCATTCACTTATATTTCACTTAGTCAATGCTTGTTCCAAAAAAATCACTTTCAGACATTTCCTTTTAAAAATAATAAAGAAGATGTCAAAACCACCACAGCAGGTTCAACCGCCAAGAGGAGAATGAAGCAACAAGCGTCGTTTCCCTCATAGTTAATTTGATGCGACAACAGCGCCACTGTCAGTCCAAGATGAACACACCCAGGAATTTGCCAAGTCGTACACTGAGAAAATGAGCTTTTAACCAAGTTGTAGTAATAGCTCGGTTAAAGGGTCTCGGATCAAAACAAATAAGTTACATTTTTTTTAAAGAAAACCTGTAATTAAACTTAAAAAATATTAAATATTTAAAGTTGTTAATAATTTTAAATCATAATTTTGTGTGAAGGTAAGATTTTACCTCGTTACAAATGAAATATAGAATGTAGATTCTCTGCTGTTTCTATTGATGACATTTTCATAATAATTGTTACGATTTGGCTTTAAAAAAATAGTATCTCTTATGAATTCTTCTTCTGAAAATCTGTCATGAAATTTATAGATGTACTCTTCATAATGGTTACGATTTTTTTTAAAAAATAACACCTTCGAATTTTTTTTTTGGAAACATCTAATGAAACTTAAAATAAAATACAAGAATTTAAAAATATGTTTAACATTGATAAACATTCATACATCTTTTCAGTAACATTAATGTATCATTTCAATTCACTTTAAATTCGTTTTACATTAAAAAATATTCGGTTACAATCAACAAAGTGTTTTGCAGGTGTCATATCGAGAACATGATAACTTTTATTTGAATGATCTTACCTTGAGTAAAGAAAGTGTTTTACATAGATTAAAAAGACTTGATATTTCTAAAGGAACAGTTCCTGATTGTATTTCATAAAAGTAATAGTAAAAAAGATGTTTCCAATTACAGGCCAATTACTTATTTAAATACAGTAGCAAAAATCTTTGAAAGCTTGGTTATTATAATGTAATTTATGATTATGCAGTTAACCTGATTATCCCTGAGCAGCATGGCTTCATGAAGGGTAGATCTGTAATGACTAATTTGTGTATTTTTTCTGAATGTGTATGAAGTAGCTTAGAGAATGACCTTCAGGTGGATGCAATATATACCGATTTTTGTAAAGCTTTTGATAAAGTCAATCAACATTTTCTTGTTTCAAAGCTGAGGGCTCTGGGTTTATCTGAACATTTCACTGAATGGGTTCAGAATTATTTGAGTGATAAATTTTTATCAGTTAGAGTTAGTTACGATTACTCAGAAGTTTTTTTGGCAACTTCGCGAGTGCCGCAGGGTTCGAATCTTGGTCCCCTCCTTTTCTTACTATTTGTCAACGACATTAAATCAATTTTTATACATTGCTTTTTTCGTTATATGCGGATGACCTCAAGGTCTATAAGATAATACATACTATTCAGGACTGTCTTGAAATTCAAGCCGATTTTTCTAGATTACATGATAGGTCTATTATCAATCAATTATTTTTTAACATTAGCAAATGTTTCACAATTACCTTTTCAAAAAAAAAAGAGAACATAATTTCATTTAATTATCAAGTTGGCAGCTGTGATGTACGGAGGGTGTCTGAAATTCGTGATCTTGGTATAAAACTTCGTTAAGACTTTATTTTGGCGACCATACTTCGGAGGTTGTAAGCAAGGTCCTTAGATTCCTCAGCTTTGTAAAGAGAAATGCGTCATGTTTTTCGAACCTATCCACACTAAGGTATTTGTTATTTGTCAGATCTATCCTGGTCAGTAATCATGTCATTTAGATGTCCAAAACTGATTGCGATCTTTTAAGATTGAAAAGAATTTAAAATAAATATTTGAGTTTCACAACTAGACAATTTGGTATGGTACGTAATAGATTCAATCATAATTACTCTGATTCGCGTGCTGAATTTAATATTCCAAAAACTTCGGATTACTTTGTTTTTGCGGATCTTTTGTTTTTATATCAAATTCTTAATGACTATGTCAAGTGTCCGGAATTACTCATGAAAATAAATAAATAAATAAACATTCTTCTGATACATTTACTCAATAATTGGTTATATTAAGTCACCTTATTTTCACAGTGTCAAAATCAATTTTCACCGTTACACTTTTTGACATCTTCATTTTATTTTCTACTTGCAAGAATTTAAAAATAATCGATAAAATCGAAATTTAATCAAAATTCTGAATCGCAGTACAGTTATTCTTCTGAATCGCAGTACAGTTATTCTTTTGAACTGCTCCTCTTTTAGTTTCAACTAACGCGATACACTATCTATCCATAGATCGGTCCTTTAATTAAATCAAATCTTCTCTTAGTTAAGGTTTTATTCCAGAAGGAATAGAGTCTTTGAAAGGTGGTCTTTAGGGTGTTGGAATACTAAGTGTAAAGTAAGAGGTAGTGAAATCGAAGGTTTGTCTGGATCCTGAGGGAAATCGCGTCAGAAATCTATGCAAGGCAGAGAATCGAGCTGTTACGCTGCTCGTGTCGGTAGAACAAGAGAGGTCGAAGCGACTTATTCTCACTAACAACGAGAAATCCTTCTGGATTCGCCCCTCGATTCAAGCTATCTCTTTTTCTTCCCTTTATCATTTCTGATATCCACATATATATACCTGCTTCTCTAACTTTTCACTATAGTACCCTCTTTCCCCCTTATCTGGAAGATTCTGAGGTCTCTTATCGAAATCTCAAAACGCAATCTGGGATTAAGGTTCGTCTTACGTCTTACGAGCCCCAGGCAAGCGGGAAACGTTCGCACACATCGCGAATAAATCATACCGACCGCGGAAACGGTCTACAGCTTGCCGCTGGAAAACGAAAGACGCGTGAATTCCTAACCTCCTGTGAGAAAATTGGACGAAGAGGATGTGAATGTGGGGAAAAGAGAAGAGAAAAGATATAACTCAGAGATAGAAGGGGTGGAGTGAGAAAGGGGAAACGAAGGAACAGGCTGGAACAAGTCAGGGATATGATCGAGAGTACCTTCGGGATTCAAAATGGTACTGTCGTTTTTCCTTCCTACGTGACTTTAACTTTTCTAAAAGTTAATACGACCAAAATATCATGCAATATCCATTATTGATGAGCTTATTATGATAAAAGGTGTTAAAGAAGTTTCCTTTTGGAATTAATTTTAGTTAAATATTTTATAACTAAATTATTCTCTTATTTATTTTTGCAAACAGGAAAATATATGATAAAAATTTGAAGAAAATATTCTGAATTTTTTAAAACTAAATATTGAGACATACGTGGGATACATTAAATTTGCTACGACACCAAAAAAAAATGGATTTTGCAGTAATTACTGCAGCTCGTCTCTGGCTCATTCGAAGTCAATATTAATCTATAATAAATTTCAAAAATTATTACAGAGGACTATTTTACTTTTTTAATTAGAAATAATATCGATTTAAAGACACATATTAGAACTATATCTCTGTCTATTTAAATGATGATTTAAATTTAGAAATTAGTCAAACTTTACTAAGAAAGAGAAATAATATTCCCGGTTAAAGGACGTAGATAGAGATTTATGCTTAAGTCGGATGTTGAAATTTGATGTTCATTCGACCAACATTTCACTCACATTTTCGGCTATAAATAAATAAACCTTAAAAAAATCCGTCGCCTCTCCGAAGGACCATTTTATAAAGAGTAGGTGATACAAATTTCAAACTGTTCGGTAAAGCCGCTCTCAAGTTACAGTGATCACTGATTTCGAAAACATGGTTTCGAAAAAAACGTGTTTTAAGTTTTTAATACGATTTTTCATGCAAATAAAAAATTTATTTTGGAACTTACACGGAATCGTCTATTTCATTTATACGTGTGCACAGTTCGACGTTTCACAACCAACTGCTTCTAAAGTATTAGGTACAACAAAAGGGCCTTCAGTCCCTCAGGTAGCCTAGCGTACATTTGCCTCTACCCGCCTATTTTATGAATTAAGAATGGCTTTATTCAAAGTTATTTATTTCTATAAATAATAAAATCTTTTTAGCGGTTTGGTACGATTGTTAGGGGTTAGTGTTTGTTTTAAATTTATAAATTTATACATTTCCCAATTCCAAAGTGTAAACAGTACAATCAGAAAAGCAATCTGGCATTTAAAAAATGGAAAATCGAACTTGTGGTGGAATCTGGAATTACGAGATCCGTTATGGTGGCATCCAAGAAGTTATTTATAAAATTATAGGATGGTAGATTCACGATAGCTAACTCAATATGGTGGGCTTCTAAATGATGAAATTCAAAATTGCGAAATCCAGAAATTATAAGGGATCCGGGATATGAGTTCCAGGAAAAGTGACATAATAAACAAATTATCAGTCTACTGGTTTTTTTTCTGATAAGAGGTTCATGACGAGTGACTAATGAAATAAACATAATTTTTAGGTTACATTGACACTCTTGTGGCAGTTCATTTATCATTTCTAAAAAGATTTTCTACTAAATTCTTAATTTTTCTGGTTCTTTCTATATTTATACAGAAAAAAGTTAATAAATAAAATGATTGTATAAAGTTTAGAATAAAATTTTTAAGACTTTAGAGAAGAATCTGAACAATTGTTGGAAAGGTTATGCTATCGCGCTATTGTACCTGAAACTATGTGTGACCGTAAAAGATTTTTCTTCTTGATAAGAAAGTTTTGAGTTAAAAGTTAAACTTTAAATCTGGAACAAACTGTTTCAAACTTTAAATTCACTCGCAGTTCATGTGAGATTAGAATACGAACCCTATATTTTAGCTACGTATATTATTATTATTATTATTATTATTATTATTATTATTATTATTATTATAAATATAATGTTTGAATGTTTTCTTTTAATGTTTAAGTACATATAACTTGAAGTAACTGTCAATTGTCGTTCTTGTCTTTTTAAATTAATTACGCTGTAATTTAATTAATTAAATTTGGAAATATTGTGACTAGTATGTCTTTATAATTATGTATTTTAGAATTTGAACTACTTACTAAACTTAAAGCATGAGAGTTTAAGTAAAAGGTTATTGCAGATCTGAACCAAGTGCATAAATGGGTTTTATAATGTATGATCGAAATTTGAATACCCAATATGTGGCCATTCAGACTACAATTTAATGTTAGCTGATTTTTTTGTATTAGATTTTCAATTTCTATTCACATCGTAATTAAAAAACTACTTGTTTCAACCCTGGACTTATCCTACTTTTTCGTCATTGTCTAATTGACGAACTACATGTTTAAAAAGAGGTAAAAATAAATAGGGTATCTACAGAAATTTTTCTAATGCTATTACAGGGAAGGGGGAGGTTCAAGATTCATTTTATATACTTGAAAAACCACAATACTAAAAAAAAACATATACACGTTTTTGCTTTATGTACCAGGTACTTTTACAACCATTTAGGAAAAAAATTTTGCCAACTAAAATCCGTCCAATTCTTGATCAATAGTTGAGATAGTTTCATTGTCAAGTCGCTGCCGAAACTGAGTCTTAGTAACATATTGTCAAAAGCTTGCCATGTCCATGTCGTTGCCAAGTCGTCTCTCTATATATTGATCCAATATTTTCTCAATACGGTAAATTTCCAATTAGGCTTTCATCAAGCCATAAATATTAGTACCTAAGAAACAGTCAACCATCACAGAGACAACAAAACTTGCCCTACTTATGCTTTTTGTATTGTAATGAATCAACCTATGGATTGAATATGTGTGAGTTTATATGTGTGTAAATGTTTCATAATGAGTAATAGATCGAACAGTGCTATTTGTCGCCTGAGAATTTCGGGCTGATTCGGAAGATACGAGTATCAACGATTTGAATTTCTGAGGGTTGAGAGAGAATTCGATAGGAGAGATCTTTCTTTCGATTGAAATACACTGACTGAATCAAACTAATATAGTAATAAGCTATTATACTGAATTGATTAATATAAAGTAAAATAATAATTGCCAAGTGGGAACAAAACGTGAGATAAAGAAAAGTAAAATAATATGTATGTGTAGTTTTTTCAATTTCGGGAAAAAAACCGGTGTCAAAAAAATTACGACACTTCTTGTTTTTTGTTATGATGCAACGTTTCGTTGACAAATTTGTCAACCTCTTCAGGCACTGTTTATTGAAAAATACAAACAATTAATTGTTGTTTTAATTAAACATTAATAAGCACACTTAGAAAACCATTGATATTATAATTTTAAAAAATATGTTTTAAAAATTACCTATATAGATTGTCAACAATATTTAAAAAATGCATTTTTGTTTTTTAAGAAAACACGTCGAATTATTCATTATACAGGAAAAATTGATTTTTATTTTTATATAATCTCAGGAGGAGATGTGCACCGTTCTCCAACAGTTTCGAGACTACTGAGAACTTATTTGACATTTAGATTGCGGATATCGTCATGGAAGATTTGGAGATAGATTGCCTTAAAAAATTAAAGAATGCATACAATTGTATTCCACTTTGTTACTTTAGATACGTTGATGACACCTTTTTTGTATTAAAAAAGACCAAGTTGATACTCTTATTAAAGTGTTCAATTCTTACAATAATAATCTAAAGTTTACTTTTGAGATGGAAGAATTTGACAAAATCAATTTTTTAGATTTGACTCTAAGTAATAACAACAATAAGATCATGACTAATTGGTATGTTAAACCTATTTCATCTCAAAGATTGATTAATTTTTTTTCCAATCACCCCATACAACAAAAGAGAAACATAGTTTTTAATCTGGTGGACAGAGCGATAACTTTAGCTGACACATGTTTTCATAAGGATAATTTGAATAAGATAGAAAAGATTCTAATTAGTAATGACTATCCAATAGATTTTATTAGAAAAAACATAAAAACTCGCATGAACAAAATTCATTATTCTGACAAAAATAGTGAAAAAAAGAATAAAGAATTTTATAAATTAATTCCTAAAATCTCTCTCCCCTTTGACAAAACATATTTCTTCAAATTGTCCAATTTACTTAAGGAATATAATATTTCAACCATTCCCATTATTAATAAAAAAAATTTCAATTCGGTGATAAAGCTGGGAAAAGATAAAATGCAAAAATGGGACCATACAAATATAGTTTATAAGTTAAAATGTAAAGATTGCTCAGCGCTATATGTAGGTGAAACAAAAAGAACTTTACAAAAACGAGTTAATGAACACAAAGACACAAAAAAAGAGGAATCGGTAATTTATAAACATCAGTCTTATCATGGACATACTTTTGATTGGGACAATGCAAAAATAGTAGATTTTGAATCCAATTGGAAAAAAAGAACAATGTCGGAAATGCTTTTTATAAAATCTAACAAAAATGCTATTAACAAAAAAGAGACTATTTGTTTTTTAAACAAAATATACTTTCCATTATTAAAAAAATTAAATTTATCATCGATTTAATTCCTAATAGATTTATTATACTTGTCATCGTGTTGTATTTACTTTAGAGTTCGTCGCCCTCGATAAGAGTCTGTTTTTGTATTGTACTTTACTCTAAATGTCAAATAAGTTCTCAGTAGTCTCGAAACTGTTGGAGAACGGTGCACATCTCCTCCTGAGATTATATAAAAATAAAAATCAATTTTTCCTGTGTAATGAATAATTCGACGTGTTTTCTTAAAAAACAAAAATGTATTTTTTAAATATTGTTGACAATATACCCTCATAACAAAAGGATATCCGTCAGATATCCGACGGATATTGGATAATTGGCACGGATATCCTGAAAACGTCCTCAGAATGTCCTGGGACATCCTTAGGATGTCCATCGGATATTTTAATTTACGCTCTCTCAGATATCCTGAAAATATCCTGATATGGATTTTTTCTGGATATTTGTAATTCAAACTAAATATCCTAAAGATGTCCTGTGGATATCTTGCGGATATCTGCAGGATGTTCTATGACTATCCTGAGGATGTCCAAAAGATATCCTCAGGATGTTCTGCAGATATCCTCAGGATGTCCCGCAGATATCCTTCTACCGCCCAGCATAAAATTAAAAATAAATATGAATAAAAAAATCGAAATTAATTACCCAAGATTAATACTGTTTATTATTAACTTATATTACACTTATAAATTTTTGAAAAACACTTAAACACGCATTTTTGTACAAATTAAGTATCGCAACGCTTGGGGGGATTCGAACCTACATACTAACGCACCGAAGTCTAAATACCCTGACCACTATGCTATACGCTCTTGACAATTTTAATTTATAAAGGTTCCTATATGGTACCGCTAGATAAGATAAAAATTGAAGAACTAATAATTTTATCAATTTATTAAACATTTACAAATTTTAATCAATACTACAAATATATTATAAAAAACAATTTTTAATAATGACGAAATTGGTGAAACCAAAATAATGTTTTGTGATTAAGTTATACACTAATAATATTGTTTTTTAAGTAAGTACCAATGTTTTAGTATAGAAGTGGATGTCAAAATAATTATTATTCTTTGTAAAAATTAATTAAAAAATAATAATAAATTGCAGCTCTGATGAGGACTACATTGATAGTCGAAACGTTAAAAAAACAAATGGTTTTTATTTACTGAAGAACCTTATTTTACAATAATGACTCGGAGAAATCGATAAATTCTGCTTTATATTAAAATATCACCGAGTGATAGTAGCAAATTAATATATATATATATAGTTTTCATGTTATTGATTTACTTATATATATATTGACAACTATTTAATTAATACTATTTATGTAGCTTACGTGCTAAAACAAGAATTCGAGAAAAACGATCTTAAAGTTAACAAATTAATTTAATGTAAGATTTGGTTGATCTTGAGAAGGTCAGTGAAATAAAAATTAAGCAATTTTTATCTTTGCGCTACGTTTCGTTGGCCGGGTTTGCCAACCTTATCAGGCTAAAAATTTTTTATTAAAGCACTTCATTAACACTTTTCTTTAACACAACACAAAGCAAAATATTTATAAAAATTAAGTTTGTTGTTAATAGATTAAAAATAAAGTTCACATTTACCTCATTTTTTAATATATATTAGACCATAGTAACTTTTTTAATGCGTCATATTTTTTAAAATACTTAACCTCGACCGACCATAGAAGCAAAACAGTGCTATTTCCTATTTCAGTTTTGACTTGGCCGTCGATGGCTCAAGACACAATTTTAAATTATGATATGTATTATTTATTTATTTATTTATTTTTATGTTTGTAATGTTAACAATTTTAAAAAATATGACGCATTAAAAAAGTTACTATGGTCTAATATATATTAAAAAATTAGGTAAATGTGAACTTTATTTTTAATCTATTAACAACAAACTTAATTTTTATAAATATTTTTCTTTGTGTTGTGTTAAAGAAAAGTGTTAATGAAGTGCTTTAATAAAAAATTTTTAGCCTGATGAGGTTGGCAAACCCGGCCAACGAAACGTAGCGCAAAGATAAAAATTGCTTAATTTTTATTTCACTGACCTTCCCAAGATCAACCAAATCTTACATTAAATATAACTGGAAGGAAGAAAAATCTTTTATTTAACAAATTAATATTGATACTTCTTCACGCTTTAATGGCTCTAAACTTCTTACTCAGGGGTTTTTGGGGTCGCTGATTACGAATCATCAGATTTTTAAATTTCAAAGTGGCGGATACAATATGGCGGACAAAAAATTAAAAATTTATCACATTCTATTTTGACCATGTAAATAATCTGACATAGGGGCGAGAGGGTTAAAAATTCTCATAAAAAACGTGATATCATTTATGGAAGTCGCTTTTAAAAATTTCGACAATAAATTCCTTTACATGTTGCATATTTTTACTTCTCTTCAAAGTATATTTTTATATAGCAATATTGCACTATAGTTATATTAATAATATTATGATAAAATTATAATTAATCATCATAATAATTAATGGGATGTATTAATAACATTAATAAGTACTTACTCAAAGAAAATTTAATAATAATAATAATAATAATAATAATAATAATTAAAATAATTCGATATAATAGTTGAGGGCCTGATAGTAAAAATGGATTATAATAATGATGGAAGCAAAAGTGGGTTAAAAGCAGTAAGAGCAAAAACGGATCAAAAGTTTCAAACTATTTCTTTATTTATAAAATATACTATTAACTGTCTTTTAATTATTTTTACACGAAAACATTTGAAATTGTTAAAACAATATTGTAAATTAAAATAATTCCGAAACAGTCGAAAGCATCTTTTATAAATAAAGAAATAGTTTTAAATTTTTGACCCGTTTTTGCTCTTACTGCTTTTAACGCACTTTTGCTCCCATCATTATTATAACTCGTTTTTACTATCAGCCCCTCAGTTTTAAATGAAATTTATTAAATATCTGAAAGTCGAAAATGTCCGAGGTAATAACTTGACATTTGGCATTCTTCCGAGTATCTTAAAGTCGGATCCGTAGACTACTACCTGCAAATCCAAAAGATATTCAGAGAACATCCAAAGGATATCAGAAAGACATCCGAAGGATGTCTAAAGAATATTTCCAGGACATCAGAAGGATATCTGCAGGACATCCATACGATATCCTGCTGATGTTTACAAGATATCACAAAACCAACAAAAAACATATCCAGGACATCCTACAGATATCCCAAGGATAGCTTTAGGATATTCCTACAATATCCTCAGGATATCCAATAGACATTAATTCAGTGTACAAACAGGATATCTAAAAGATCTCCTGGGTTGTCCAAAGGACATCCATCGGATATTGAAATTTCCGCTTTCTCGGATATCCTGAAAATATCCACCAGATATCCTCTGGACATCCTACAGACATCCAAGGATATTTCCTGGATATTCAGCTGATATCCGTTGCTATCAGGGTATATAGGTAATTTTTAAAACATATTTTTTAAAATTATAATATCAATGGTTTTCTAAGTGTGCTTATTAATGTTTAATTAAAACAACAATTAATTGTTTGTATTTTTCAATAAACAGTGCCTGAAGAGGTTGACAAATTTGTCAACAAAACGTTGCAATGTAACAAAAAACAAGAAGTGTCGTAATTTTTTGACACTGGTTTCCTTCCCGAAATTGAAAAAACTACACGTACATATTAAAAAATGGAAGGGATAAATAGTTCTACAAATCAAAAAGTAAAATAAATTAAATAACTCATCTGTTCAGGTAAATTTTATAAATAATGATTTAAAATTTGTGTAAATGTGTAAAGGTGTTGATTATAACAAATTTGTTAAATTTGTATAGCGTGGCATTTTTATATGGGTCTGGATTCTACTAATGTTTAATGGATTATCAATATTGGATTTAGTGGTCTAACGATTATTTATAAGGAAGATCTCTTCTCCGAGTCAGGACGAATGCTAATCCGTTTGAGGAATTTGATCCATGTAATTGCACTGTGCTCATATTGACTGTTAGTTTCGACCTATGACATTAAGTCATCAAAAATTTGATTATCGAACGCAACCATCCTCAAATTATTGGAGTTGGGTAAAGTACTATTTTTTTTATATTGTTCAATTGTTATTTATTGTCATAAATATTCAATTTGTTTAAAAATTGAATTGACGGATAAAATTTCATGTTAAATTCTGATGCCTATACGAGTTTTATATTATATTCTTAATTATTAATATAGCATCATGTCAACCAGGAAACCTTATTGTTGTGTGAATATTTATTTCCGATGATTCACAAATAATTACATTTTCATACTTATTGATATCTAATGGAAAGCATTTTCAATCGTTGCTATAATTTTAATGTATAAATCCAGTATCTCGTTATGAATTTGGTACACAGAGAAAAATCTGTTGCGATTATCGCATGAGTAGATGCTATGAATATAGCATAGACACTAACTATACCAAAATTACACAAATCCACCTAAATTTTAGGCCGGTCCGCCTAGTTTTCAGGCCAAGCCCGAGCAATAACTATACGTTCTGTTAGAAATGTAGCATCAATAGAATTATGGAAAAAATGCACAAATAATTTCAAACAATAATCGCAACAGAATTTTCTCTGTGTATGTTTAAAATATTAGTATGATCGTTTTATATAACTTTTATAAATTTAATTTATATTAAACAATTTCTATTTCATTATTTTCAAATAAATTCATAAATTAAAGTTGATTAAATTAAAGAAAAAATAAATAAATATATAGATAGATATATATATAAAATCAAAATAAATAATAATTTCTTTTATATATAAAAAAAATATATATAAGAAAAAAAAGATAAACTTTATAAAGTGAATCATAACAAAATTTATCTTTAAAAATATAAATAATTTTAAAACAGGAATAATTGTTATTTAATAAATTAATTTTAATCTTTAAAATCTACTTTGAAACTTTTTCTTCACCTCACGCGGCCAGGTTCAGTGCTGTGAGGGTTCAAGCTAACTTTACGTTACCTATTAATATTAGAGCGCCTGTCGTCTACAGGTCGATATATTTATATAAATATCAATAAATTAAACTATGCAGGAACTCAAGAAAAGCAAGAGAAATCAGGGAACGTAAAATGGGTGAACCCAGTGAAGCACAAATACTTGGCGACAAAAGGTATATTCAAGAAATTATCGACTTACAGCTTAGTCGACTTTAAATTCGTATTCTAAGTTCTTTCTAATCACTCGCTGCCCAGCTGATCCTTACACAGATAATTATTATTTTATTTAGTCGACACACCAAATTTAAATGAATCTACACAATTTTGATTTAACCTGAAAGGTTACTATACGGTTGCAAATCCAGGAATGCCAAACTTGCCGGCTTATCGACCCGCGCTCTCGTTGATCAGAAAAGCACGCAGGCGCAACATCACGTGGCCCCCAGAACCGCAAAAGTCGACCCCACTTTCCCAGCATCTCCATAAAACAATAATTAATTTTACAAATAAATTGGAGTGCTGAATCGCTAAAATAAAAATACTGTCATAATTTTAAATTATTTATTTTATTTTATTCGTTTTTTAATGTTGTTCTTGAAGATGTTCTTCTCGACAGTTTTCACTATCATATTCGTAATCAGCGCATCAAAATATGTAAGTATACCCAGTTTTAGAGAAATCTATTTGGGGTTCGACTCGGAAGTACGTCCAATTATTGTACATCTTGTGTCAACAGCCCAGCTATGCAAACATCACCAATAAGACGTTAACCTGTTGTTACATAATTGCCTATGCAGGGACTTCTTAGGTTGTTTACTGCTAGAATCTTCAAACAAGATTATCTGCAACGAGTCTCAAATTATTTAATCGTTTTCTCCTCTAAAAGTCAGTTTTAATTCTCATAACAAAATATATCGTATTTTAAATAAATTTTAACATACACAAATCCACAAAAAACTGACACTTAATATATCGTATTTGTTCGAATATCATTTTTGACCTTTATAAATAAACTAGCAAAATTAGAGCTCGAGAAACTTTACCCTTATCATAAAAGGATGTTCCAAGGATATCCTATCCTATGGATATGATATGAGGATCATGGATATCCAAAAAGCGTCCTCACTACAAGGCCTGGCGGATTATATTCAACCCGGGTGGGTAGTTGACTTGGAGGAGGGGGAATGAAGGCATTTAAAAAATTTTATATAAATAAAGAAATTCTAGGGAAATACAAAACAGGATATGTTATTAAAACTGATTAAAATGTTATTAAAAAGTGATGCCTGATTCCGGGGAATCAGAGGATCAGAGGAACATGAAGAAATTGTTTGTAAACCTTATATTATCCTAAAATCTAATCTCTTGTTTCCGTTACTAAAATTCCCCCACTGACGGACTTAAAAAAATATAGTTTCCAGAAGGAACTTGAACTGGCAAATTATTATAGTTAATAGTATAGAAGGACAGAGGAAAAAGTTCTTTTTTAAGAAAAATAAATATAGTGAAAAACTTTTAGGTTAAACTTTGTTTGATTAAACTTACATATTTTATATAACACCTTGCGCCAAGAACGCAACTAAAAACTCTACTTTTAGAGTTCTAGAGCTTAAAAGGAGGAGAATTCTACTTTTTATCAGAGCTTACCCTACTACCAACACTATTCAGCATACTTCCAGGTGAAAAAAGGTTGATTAAAAAGCTCAGAATGGTATCAAGATATTTGGACGTTTCGGTTTATGTGTTGTAAAAAGAAATAAAATTTGACACAAATTAAACTATAAACTAACTAAATTTATTAAGATCTAGAATCGGCCAGTGGTTACTCGTATTCTAAAAATGCTAGAGAAACATAGATTCAAATGCAGCTACATTTTACATTTGGAAACTACGGGATTATTAAAGAAATCTGACAACTGTGGATTTTGGAAATGAGAAAATAATGTTTTTCAGAAAGGTTCAGTTAGGACAGCTAATGGAGGTATGTTAGGCGGGAGGCTAGAGAAAAGTAATAAAATAATATCAATTACCGATTGGTTGTCGATGATTCAAGGTCTTAAACCAGCAGTAGATAATTTAAATTTAAAAATTTGTCTATTTCTACCAGGTTTACAAAATATTCTTTAAGAAAAAACTTTTAGAAGAAATACAATTAATATTTACATTTAAAAATAATACAATAAGATACACATAGGTAACACTAATCATAGAGTTTTGTCAAAAGAATAAGCACCACCTTTCTGATCCATCTCCAAAAGACTCCAAATACTATGTGACGATTTTCTTTGTTATCTTGTTACTTAAAAACCGTAACATTAAAAATACGAAATTTACGAGATTACGAAATTTCCTTGTCAGTGTGGTGCTTGCTATATTGGAGAAACTTGTAGATATATTAGAGAACGACTTAATGAGCATAAGAGAAATTGCAAGAATGGCGATAGAAAAACCTCATTGGTAGTACATTCCCAAGATTATGACCATTTTTTCAATTTGAAAACTTAAAAATAATTGGCAATAAAACAAACTACAGACGTAGAAAATTTAAAGAAATTTTTGACATTATTAAAAATAGTAACTCTGTTAATAAAAAATCAGAAATAGCGTCTGTGAATAATACTTATCATTCTCTCATTCATAACACGAATTAAAATTTTCTTGGTAAAATTAATAATCAGTGATTCAGTGATTTTTAAATTCTTGGAAGTTTGGCGCATTCCAGGTAGAGTCGGTAACATGGAGACCTCTAATACCATGGCCTAATTTTATTTCTTTATTAGAAATTGATTATCGATTTTTCATAATGGTTATCTTATAATTTATTTGTTTATGGCTTAATCTTGAAAATTAATAAAAACAATATTTTCGAATAAATAACAAAAATTGTATATCTTCTTTTTTTAACGTTAATTATTCTTGGCATTTATAATAAATTAAACAAATATTAAATTTTACCTTTAACGTGCCTCAGCGAATGCTTAAAGTGAGGCACGGATTCCTGCCACCTTCCAGGTGTGATAATCAATTAATTAATCAAAGTTTCAAGTGACCCCCCCCCCCCCCAAAGATTTATTATATTCTCTTCACTCGAATTAATTAATTTAAATTTGTAAAGCAAAAGATCAAGAAAATATTTCAGGTATAACTCTGCTAAAAAATACCATTGCCTCATCTTGGACATTAAATAAAACTTTTATATTAACTAACTTTAACCTTAACTAACTTTTATAAAAGAGAACGAAAGAAACCCTTAATTTTATAAATATAAAAATAATAAAAAAACAAAATTAATAAAATTTCCAATTCGTACCTTCTATGTCCCGACAAGGCACGTGAGAGCGTAGCTGCTGTTGAAAACACAGTCTGCGAGGTACGAAGATCAATTAATTATCATTCGTAAGAATTCCCTCAAATCGGAGATTCAACTCGGCACGTTCCTAACTATGCCCCACTCTATGGCTAATTAATTAATACACGGAAAAGCAATCAGGATGAAAAGACATGAACGCCCAACCGGTAGCATCACCCAGAGATTCGTCAATTTAAACGAAGTTTACTACTTCATGGTGACTCCACAATAGGGATCTATGAACGTCGACGTTGATGGCAAAGCGTCGATGTCGACGCATTGGTTGGTGGTTCTCAAACTATTTAGTCAGCTGTGATCAGTTAACTGTCGAAACGGTGGAACATGGAACATATGCCAATTACAAAATTTCTCCAATTAGTTGAGAACCACCAACCAATGCGTCGACATCGACGCTTTGCCATCAACGTCGACGTACATAGATCCCTATTGTGGAGTCACCATCAAGTACAAATTGACACTTTTCGGTCTCCCTCTAAAGTATCAATAGGCTCTCCCTGTACTTTTGAAACCACCAATCACAATCGTCTACAGTTCTTCTAAGATCATCCTCAAGCAACTAAATTATTTGTCCTGAAAGAAACGTCTTTAAATTTAAAGTACAAATAGACACCGATCAGTTAATTAAAAGAGAATTATATAATAAGGTGAAAATAAGAATCGTAGACACAACAATAAACAGAAACTAAAATGAGAGAGATGTCAAGGTATATAGAACAAGATCGAATTATGGATATTTTCTTTCATTAAGAAAATGAGTGTAATAACTATTTAATTTATGCATGTTATCCTTTTTATTAATTAAATTTGTTTAAATGAATATGGATCATTTCAGATATTAAGCGTTTATTACCATTTGTTTCTTTGTCACCTATTGAGAAATTGTCCCAGTTAAAATTATGTTTGTATATACTTTTATGGATGTCAAAAACATTGGTTTTACACTATTTGTGTTCACCAACGCGGACCCCAGTCATTCTTTTTGTTTGACCAGCATATGAAGCTGAGCAATCCTCACAATTAACTCTAGAAACAGTGTTAGTAATTTCAGCTTTTTTATAAATACCCTTTTCCTTGAAGACTAAATTGCTACTCATATTGTTATTTTTAGTGGGAATAGTTAAGATATTATAGTTTTTTAAAATTGAAGACATTTTTTCATAAATTTTTGGAACATAAGGTAAAAAGACCTTCGGTACCATTTTCTATAACTCTGTATTTTTTATATCACTATTTCTTTGACATAAGGTAATGCTGTGTTTGTCCCTGAAGCGAAATTTGAGGGTACATTATTAAACTTTCCGATGCTAGGTCTCGTTCATAGTCCTGGGACCGGAGCTGTATTTCATAATGTTTAAGAATAGCCTCTCTATTCGCACATACTGAGTTCAAAGACAAGGATCTCCAGGAGTCCAATTGTTCAAACTCTTCAAAGAAAATCTTCAACTGCGCGAACCAATTAAATCTTGAGTCTGGTCTCTCCATAGCTATCTCTCTCAGTCTCTCAAAACACTGTCTGGGATACCTAGAAGAGTTCATTGAAGAAATTTTACAAATCCAGTTCAGTGTGGATGATAAGACCTTGTGAGAAAGGTGAAGAGAACCAGTCTCCAATCTGACTGCATAGTCAGGAGTGTTTATAGGTAATGATAAAAGTTTTTTATAAAAGGAAATTTGGAGAAACAAGGAGAAATTTGTCACTCGTGTAGGTTGGAGGAGGAGAGCCTGTTTCACATTTTAAATATTTGTCCCGCTTGTGCCCACTTATGTCATAAAACTTTTCCAGAAACTTGTCGCGAACGAGATCAGGGGGTGGTTTGGTTGAAAATTCTGTTTTCCAACGACACATCGGTTATTAAAAGATTTGTGATTTTTATTTCTAATATTTTATCCGAAAGACTATGTAGAAAAGAGTAATGGTTGTCTTATTTATCTGTAAGAGTGTGAGTAATCGTTTAGAATTAAGTCGCTCTTTAGCAAATCTCCACTTGTTAATCTTTAAATAGACAAAGAACAAGCGTATTATGTGTATTTATTATTATTTTTATTAATGTTATTTGTGTCTTGATTAATTTGTGTCTTGATTATATCACTATTTCTTGAGTCAGAACCTATAAATTGCACACGTTTCTTAAATTTATTTATAAATAATATCACTTGGGTATTTATTATTAATTAAAACTTCTTTGACAAATTCAATATTTTTTGTGTGAAATTTTTTATGTTAAAGTTTAATAGCCCTATCGACAAGATTATAAATAATTGAAATTTTTTGAGTAAAAGGATGTTCAGATTCATAATTAATAGTACGTCCAGGAAATGTAGGTTTTTTATACCAGTCAGTAATAATTTCGTTATTGTCAACAATTAAAAGAACATCCAGGAAACTGATAGAATTATTAATTGGCATTCCCAAAGTGAATTGTAATCGGTCATCATAACTATTAAAAAGAACAATCATTTCTTGAAATTTAATTTTTGGTATGCACGTAAAAATATCATCTACATATCTGTCAGTGTATTTTCTGTTAAGAAAACCACTGTAATTCCAGTATTTTAAAAATGTATAGGTATCATTTCTCAAATTAACAAGTGGATTGTTGTTAAAAATTTTACAAGCGTTACCTATCATTTAATACATTTTCAACTTTTTTTTTTACATATTGCATCTTATCCAATACTACAGTGACATTTCCCTTATCAGCTGTAGTAAATATAATATTTTTATGGTTCTTTACAAAAAAATTAGCATCACTTATTTTTTTTAGCATAAACACAGTTCAGTACATTGATATGGGGTTGCATGTTGGATTCGAACGAGCGCAAATTTTTATTAACTTATTTTTTATGATATTAGAAATTTCACTGATTACTTTATATGATTTAATGAAATTTTCAGTAGATTTTATACAGTCAACCGTAGTATTAGAATAGTTTTTATCATTATAATTAAATCTTCTGAAGTTATTACCTAAAGAAATAACACTAACAATGTCCTCAGGAATAATACAATTCAACAAGTTCATGAACGAGTTAGGTTGAGAATTAAACAGGTTATTAATGTCAAAAGTAGAATTATATTTTTTTTTAAATTCAACTTTTTTCCGAAATTGTTTTGAAATTAGAAGTAAAAATGTCATGTCTCTCTTTATGTACATCAAGTATAGACTGTGAATTTATCTATCATCACTCCAAATCAATTTCTTTATTGAATTCAATTTAAAACGAGGACTATTTGACAAGTACATACACGCAACAGTCCTTATAATCAAATAACCTTTTAGATCACGTGTTTATTCAGATCCCGTACTTGATTCCAATTTTAGAAAATAATAACCACCTAGCAAAACGAGAAATTCCTTTTTACACTCGTTTTTCCTCTTTTAGTCAAATCTAATAGCTGACCACACTTGTGCAAAAAGGCGCATACTTTAATCAATGGAGAATAACTCGGAAAAAATAGTGACGAAAGGCAAATACCCGTCGTCGAATGCAAAAATTCTGTCCCTACGCGACTATCCATCGGCGATGAGGGATTTTTGCGTGAGTGCTCTGTCGACGATGAGGGTGCTTTGAAATTCAAATTTGCGCAAACCGTGGCGATAATGACGAAACGCGGAGGTAGGGGTAGAATAGACACATACGAGGTCGAACGAATCGTTGAAGTTGCCTCTGGCTGTGTGCTACACTGCCGTCACGTCAGTTATATCAGAGCATTCTATTTCAGTGCAGAAATTGGTCGAGATACTATAAACCGGTTCGTCATGTCGCGTGGCCGAGGCAAGTGAATGTAATGAAGGAAGCTTAAGATTCGAGAGGAAGTTGTGTCGCTCGAAAGACATCATTTGAATAATAAACTGCTTGTCAGGTTGCTATACTCTCTTGGCTCAAAAATAAAAAAGAACCTCTCTTTTGACAAATATATAGCTGCCGTAGTAAATCTTCAGTATAATTTGACCGAAATGAACCTACAAAAGCACAAATTATGTGCAATGCAAGTTTTTAAAAATTATTACACCTTGTTATGTCTTGGATTTAAAAGAAGAATGAGGGTAAATTCAAATCTACCCATTTCCAGATAAATGGTGAATAATTTTTGTAGATACTGGAATTTATTAAAGCTTAATTCTGAACTGAAAAATGGTACTTACAAAGAACTGTCAAGGTTTTAATTATTGTTGACAATAAATTAAATATAAATGGAGGGAAAAATATTTTTTAATTCAAGAAAGTGTACTTATTAAATAAGAGCAAATAGAAATGATTAAAACCACCCGCGTAACTAAACGCCAATGGCTAAAATCTTGCAAATCATGGCGCAAATCTTGTAAATGTTTAGCAATACTATAAAGACTTCAGCCACACTTTTAAGTATGGCGAAAATCTGCGCAAGCATGGCTAATGTTCATATGCCATAGTCAAGATGCACAATGTTTTAAATAATTTGGGCATCTTTATAATCCTTATTTCTTGATATTTTTACACCACATAGATTGAAAAAAACTTAACAGCTTTAGAATTACATTTTTAATTAAAATTAAAGCTTTCTAATACAAACAATGGCGGATATCTCTCAAATAATGGCCAGTAATTCAGGTATGTTTTTTATTGCTTTTTCTCCAGTTTTTAACTTAATACTGTTTGTAAAAAATTAGGCCGATGTTACATATTTTTTTAACCAAGAGAAACATAATTTTCTAACACTTTGGTCATAAAAAACCTAATCATTACGCAAATCTGGCAAACAATGGCTAGTAATTTAAGCATTGTTTTTATCGATTTTTCTCAAATTCGTAACTTTATATATATTTATGTAATTATTAGCCAATATAATAAATTTTTTTAACCAAAATAAACATAATTTTCTTACACATTGGACATAAGAATATATATCATGGCGCAAATCTGGCAAACAATGTCCAGTAATTTTAGCATCTTTTTTATCGGTTTTTCTTAAGTTCTTCACTTAATCTATTATTGTAATTATTAGCCGATATAATTTTTTTTTAACCAAGAGAAACATAATTCTCTATCACTTTAATCATAAGAAAACTAATCATTACAAAAATCTGGCAAACAATGGCTGGTAATTTAAGCATTGTTTTTATCGATTTTTCTCAAATTCGTAACTTTATATATATTTATGTAATTATTAGCCAATATAATAAATTTTTTTAACCAAAATAAACATAATTTTCTTACACATTGGACATAAGAATATATATCATAGCGCAAATCTGGCAAACAATGTCCAGTAATTTTAGCATCTTTTTTATCTTTTTTTCTTAAGTTCTTCACTTAATCTATTATTGTAATTATAAGCCGATATAATTTTTTTTTTAACCAAGAGAAACATAATTTTCTAACACTTTTGACATAAGAGAACAAATCATGGCGCAAATCTGCCTAACAATGGCCAGTAATTTGAGCATCTTTTTTATCGTTTTTGCTCAAGTTCTTGACTTTATATATTTATGTAATTATTAGCCGATATATTATATTTTTTTAACCAAGAGAAACTTAATTGTCCAACACACTTTGGTCATGAGAATGTATATCATGGCGCAAATCAGGCAAACAATGGCCAATAATTGAGGCATATTTTTTATTGCTTTTTCTCAAGTTTTTCAGTTAATCCAGTTTTGTAATTATTTAACCGATATTTTCTATTTTTTTAACTAAGAGAAACATAATTTTCTGACACTTTGGACATAAAGGAACAAATCATGCCGCAAATCTGTCAAACAATGGCCAGTAATTTAAGCACCTTTTTTACCGTTTTTTCTTAAGTTTTTTACTTGATATATTATTGTAATTATTAGCCGATTTAATAAATTTTTTAAACCAAGGAAAAACTAATTTTCCAACACTTTGGACATAAGAATACAAATCTTGGCGGAATTCTGGCAAACAATGGCAAGTGATTGAGGAATGTTTTTTATTGCTTTTTCTCAAGTTTTCAACTTGATATAGTTTTCTAATTATTTGACGAGATTATGTTTGTTTTTAATCAAAAAAAACATAATTATTTAACACTTTGGTCATAAGAGAACTAATCGTGGCGCAAATCTGGCAAACAATGACCAAAGTGTGTTGGAAAATTAAGTTTCTCTTGGTTAAAAAAATATAATATATCGGCTAATAATTACATAAATATATAAAGTCAAGAACTTGAGCAAAAACGATAAAAAAGATGCTTAAATTACTGGCCATTGTTAGGCAGATTTGCGCCATGATTTGTTCTCTTATGTCAAAAGTGATAGAAAATTATGTTTCTCTTGGTTAAAAAAAAATTATTTCGGCTAATAATTACAATAATAGATTAAGTGAAGAACTTAAGAAAAAACGATAAAAAAGATGCTAAAATTACTGGACATTGTTTGCCAGATTTGCGCCATGATATATATTCTCATGTCCAATGTGTAAGAAAAATATGTTTATTTTGGTTAAAAAAATTTATTATATTGGCTAATAATTACATAAATATATATAAAGTTACGAATTTGAGAAAAATCGATAAAAACAATGCTTAAATTACTAGCCATAGTTTGCCAGATTTGCGTAATGATTAGTTTTCTTATGATTAATGTGATAGAAAATTATGTTTCTCTTAGTTAAAAAAAAATTATATCGGCTAATAATTACAATAATAGATTAAATGAAGAACTTAAGAAATGACGATAAAAAAGGTGCTAAAATTACTGGACATTGTTTGCCAGATTTGCGCCATGATATATATTCTCATGTCGAATGTGTTTTAGAAAATTTTAATTATCTTGGTTAAAAAAATTTATTATATCGGCTAATAATTACATAAATATATATAAAGTCAAGAACTTGATAAAAAACGATAAAAAAGATGCTCAAATTACTGGCCATTGTTAGGCAGATTTGCGCCATGATTTGTTCTCTTATGTCCAAAGTGTTAGAAAATTATGTTTCTCTTGGTTAAAAAAAATATAATATATCGGCTAATAATTATAATAATATATCAAGTAAAGAATTTGAGAAAAATCGATAAAAACAATGCTTAAATTACTAGCCATTGTTTGCCAGATTTGCGCCATGATATATATTCTCATGTCCAATGTGTTTTAGAAAATTTTAATTATCTTGATTAAAAAAATTTATAAAATAGGTTAAATAATTACAAAACTATATCAAATGGAAAACTTGAGAAAAAACGATTAAAATGGTGCTTAAATTCTGGTCATTGTTTGCCAGATTTGCGTCATGATTTGTTCTCTTATGTCCAAAGTGTTAGAAAATTATGTTTATCTTGGTTAAAAAAAGTATAATATATCGGCTAATAATTATATTAATATATCAAGTAAAGAATTTGAGAAAAATCGATAAAAACAATGCTTAAATTACTAGCCATTGTTTGCCAGATTTGCGGCATGATTTGTTCCTTTATGTCCAAAGTGTCAAAAAATTATGTTTCTCTTAGTTAAAAAAATATAAAATATCGGTTAAATAATTACAAAACTAGATTAAGTGAAAAACTTGAGAAAAAGCAATAAAAAACACGCCTCAATTATTGGCCATTGTTAGCCTGATTTGCGCCATGATATACATTCTCATGACCAAAGTGTGTTGAAAAATTAAGTTTCTCTTGGTTAAAAAAATATAATTTATCGGCTAATAATTACAATAATATATTAAGTGAAGAACTTGAGAAAAAACGATTAAAAAAACTCTCAAATTAGTAGCCATTGTTTGACAGATTTGCGCCATGATTAGTTCTCGTATATGATCAAAGTGTTAGAAAATTATGTTTCTTTTGTTTAAAAACAAATATAATGTCGGTTAAATAATAAGAAAACTATATCGAGTTAAAAACTTGAAAAAAAGAGATAAAAAACATGCCTCCATCACTTGCCATTGTTTGCCAGAATTCCGCCAAGATTTGTATTCTTGTGTCCAAAGTGTTGGATAATTAATTTTTTCTTGGTTTAAAAAATTTATTAAATCGGCTAATAATTACAATAATATATGAAGTAAAAAACTTGAGAAAAATCGATAAAAAAGGTGCTTAAATTACTGGCCATTGTTTGACAGATTTGTGCCATGATTAGTTCTCTTATGACCAAAGTGTTAAAAAATTATGTTTCTCTTAGTTAAAAAAATAGAAAATATAGGTTAAATAATTACAAAACTGGATTAACTGAAAAACTTGAGAAAAAGCAATAAAAAATATGCCTCAATTATTGGCCATTGTTTGCCTGATTTGCGCCATGATATACATTCTCATGACCAAAGTGTGTTGGACAATTAAGTTTCTCTTGGTTAAAAAAATATAATATATCGGCTAATAATTACATAAATATATAAAGTCAAGAACTTGAGCAAAAACGATAAAAAAGATGCTCAAATTACTGGCCATTGTTAGGCAGATTTGCGCCATGATTTGTTCTCTTATGTCAAAAGTGTTAGAAAATTATGTTTCTCTTGGTTAAAAAAAAATTATATCGGCTTATAATTACAATAATAGATTAAGTGAAGAACTTAAGAAAAAAAGATAAAAAAGATGCTAAAATTACTGGACATTGTTTGCCAGATTTGCGCTATGATATATATTCTTATGTCCAATGTGTAAGAAAATTATGTTTATTTTGGTTAAAAAAATTTATTATATTGGCTAATAATTACATAAATATATATAAAGTTACGAATTTGAGAAAAATCGATAAAAACAATGCTTAAATTACCAGCCATTGTTTGCCAGATTTTTGTAATGATTAGTTTTCTTATGATTAAAGTGATAGAAAATTATGTTTCTCTTGGTTAAAAAAAAATTATATCGGCTAATAATTACAATAATAGATTAAGTGAAGAACTTAAGAAAAACCGATAAAAAAGATGCTAAAATTACTGGACATTGTTTGCCAGATTTGCGCCATGATATATATTCTTATGTCCAATGTGTAAGAAAATTATGTTTATTTTGGTTAAAAAAATTTATTATATTGGCTAATAATTACATAAATATATATAAAGTTACGAATTTGAGAAAAATCGATAAAAACAATGCTTAAATTACTAGCCATTGTTTGCCAGATTTGCGTAATGATTAGGTTTTTTATGACCAAAGTGTTAGAAAATTATGTTTCTCTTGGTTAAAAAAATATGTAACATCGGCCTAATTTTTTACAAACAGTATTAAGTTAAAAACTGGAGAAAAAGCAATAAAAAACATACCTGAATTACTGGCCATTATTTGAGAGATATCCGCCATTGTTTGTATTAGAAAGCTTTAATTTTAATTAAAAATGTAATTCTAAAGCTGTTAAGTTTTTTTCAATCTATGTGGTGTAAAAATATCAAGAAATAAGGATTATAAAGATGCCCAAATTATTTAAAACATTGTGCATCTTGACTATGGCATATGAACATTAGCCATGCTTGCGCAGATTTTCGCCATACTTAAAAGTGTGGCTGAAGTCTTTATAGTATTGCTAAACATTTACAAGATTTGCGCCATGATTTGCAAGATTTTAGCCATTGGCGTTTAGTTACGCGGGCATTTGCGACAAATTTCCGAAAGCGCCGGAGATAATTTGACATTGTGCATTTCTGGGGTCAGAAGTATATAAACAGCAGATTTTACAAGGGTTTTTAAATATGACCTTTTTACCCAATAAGATATTCACAAACAGTATTTTAAAATACTAATCACGAGACATAAACGTACAATGTATTTGAGTGATAAATATCCTGCTAAATTATTGACATAATGGGTACGGGATTTACTAATGTAAACTACTATGTATATTTTTGAAATTTTCAAATAAATGGTTTATAAAAGAAGTGGGTTCTTCTTCGCCCGATATCTATCAAGAGGTGAGGTGCTGCTGAAGAAAATATTTTCAAGAGATAATTCTTGAAAAGAAGAATTACTATCAAATACATTAGAACAAGAATTACAATTTAAATCATTCAAACAAAATATTATTGAATTCACTATCTCTTGACAATGTTTGTAATTATTAAATATTAATTTTATTTATATTTAATATTAAATATTTAATTAAATATTAGTTTTATTAATATTCAATAAGGATAATAATTAACAGGGAATCATAGATCCTGTGTTTTGGAGCTTCACATATCCTTTGCTGACATACCGGGTAACCATCCAGGATTCTTTGTTTTTAAATAGTTCCTTGTTAAATAATAAAATATCAATAAACCAAAAGACTTAACAAAACCAGACTGTTGTGAGGAATAGCCGAGCCATGCTCACGACATGTCCCGAAAGTTTGTTAAATTTATGTTTCCCAGCTCTCCGTGCAAAAATTAGGGTTTGCTGTAGGTTTGGCTACAACTAAAAAAAATTTGTTAAATAAATAAAAACAAGTTGTCAATAAACCATGAAAATGTATATATAAAAATACAAAAACTTAGGGCATAAATTTAACCCAAATATTAGGGAATACAGACAAGATAGATTAAAAAATTAAAGAATAATAATTTTTTTAAAAAAAAAGTAGAAATTAATCAATGAATAAATTTTGTTTTAGATTTCGAAAATTGTAAATTGATCTTTATTTGCTTCTGTTGGTTAAATTTTGTTTGGCTTTCAAGAAGTAAGTTTAGACAAAGTAAATTTTGAAATAAATTATTGTCTGTTTTGTCTTAAAGTGTAAAATTTAAATTTGTTAATTTTGAGATGAATTGCAAATTGAATATATTTCTGATTTATTAAGTTATTTATTTGAAAAATGACTTACTGTTTCTTTACTTTTTAATAGTAAAAGCAGATTATAGTGATTTAACAAAATTGTATTAAAAACGAAAAAGTCTTGGTATAGTATTAACATTTTAAAAAACGAGTAAATTTCCAGAATTTATTTATTGTCACATGACTCATTGAAGCTTTTTTTAAATTCCTCCGTGTATTTTTCGTCGTTAATTTACTTTCCTTACTTTAAAATCTAGAAAAAAAAAACGTAATAAAGACTTAATTAAATTCTTAAATTTGAATCAGGACTCCATTTATAAATCAAAAATTTATATTCATGTTGGCAAAATTAACTTGCTAAACCAAAATATGTAATTATGTCAAAATTTTAGTGCTATATACAGCACAAAGCTTTTATCGCCCTTGTAAATTGAAACTTGTAAGGTATTTAATACAACCAATGTCGTGAGAATAATGTCATTAAAAAGCAATTAGATATTAATATGTGAGAGAAATTCAGTTAAGTTGATGTGATACAACTTTTTTACATTTTTTTTATTAATCAATTTCTTTAAGTTATCAAAATTTTCTAATAATCAGGTACAACATCTTTTTCGATCGTTTTTATAAACACTGTTAATTTTTTTTAACTCCTGGTTAGTATATTTACCTTTCTTAATAAATTAAATGATTTATTATTGAAAAATTGAAATCTTTCACAAATTTCACGGAAAAACTTTTCTAGACATTTTTTTAGCAATTTTGAACCAAATTCTGAAAAATATTTTCAGTCGATGTTCTTAACAGATTTGCAATCAAAATCTGTTTCCATCTTTCCAGAAAAGCAATATTGGAAATATTCAAAAAATTATAAAATTAAGTTTCCAAGGGAAATCAAAATTTCCAAAAGATTTCTATTAAAATCTATACGGCATCATTATTCCGAATTTAAAAATGATTTGAAATGATTTCTAATCAAATATTTCGAGAAACTTCCCGGAAATATTCCCTTAGAAATGATTAAGATATTTTAAATCAAAATTTGCAAAGGAGCTTCCAAATGCAATCTTCAATGTAATTCTAATTGGAATTTTCAAATATTTTTCCATCCAATTCTCCAAGAAATTAATCCGAATCAATTTCCTAGAAAACGTCTAGGAATTTTAAATTGAAATCTGCAGGCGATTTTCAATCTCAGTCCCAGAAGAATTTCTAATCGAAATTGAAAAAAAGTAATTTTTGATCATTACTTTTTTAGGAATCTTTAAGGAATTCCAAGTTAAAATGTCGACGAATTCTCAAATGGAATCTCCAGGTAATTTTTCGCGAACACTTTCCTGAAAATCTTTAGGGAATTTCCAATTTGAATGTTCAATCAATTTCCTAGAAATAATAGGAACCTTCAAGGAATTCTCAACTAAATTCTTAAAAATGTTTTGAATCTAAATTTTCAAGGGATTTCTACTCATTATCTTCAAACAGTTTCTAATAAAAATAAGCAAAAATTTTCTTGGAAACGATTTCCTAAAAATGTCTCTACGTGAGATAATATTGACACAAAATGAATCACCCTCTTTTTAAAGTATCCCTTGTTATTCTAGAGGATTTCTTTTTAAGAGTTTAATCTCTCTCTTTAATTAAAGAAGAATAGTCTATTACTACTCTAAAGCTCGCTTCAACGTTTATGTTAATTATTAATTTTTATTTAAATTTTACTTTATTTTATAAATATTAAAGATAGTTCCGAGTATTTTTTTGGGTATTAAATTAGATTGAAGAACAAATACCCAAATTCATGATGAAAAATATAAATAAAAAAAGTGAACAACCTCATGGTTTCACAGGTATTGACCTCTGAATTATATAACTTTTGATCACTCGGAAAAACGACTTCGAATACGTATTAAAATAACAGAATATTGTCAAGACAGTCACCGCTAATACGATGTTCTTCTCTCAGTGATTCTTGTTTCGAAATGTTTAATATGAAAATTGTTTTTTTTTTTTAATTAAAAGAATTATTACAAATTACAAACTAAAAGAAATAAATCTAAATCCATGACATTATATTCGGGAAACTGCGAGTGACACTGTAAGGTTAGGTAAAATCGACAGTCGCGGACCGATGGATGCATCACGGAAAATTGATCTCTATGACATTCAAACTTCTAGTAAAACTGTCAATCACAATCAAATGTCTAATATGATCACAGTATTTTTTTTAGTGCTCAAATGATATTGACAATTTGTCAACAACGATGAGAGATAATCTTCTCGTCTTGTCAATTTTTATAAAACAAAAATATCTCCCAATTTCAAATGTTCGGACATTCCCAGTGCTAGATGAGGCTGGTCCTTGTAAAAGTGGGATATTCTTACCAGAAGACCGAATCTCAGATCCTTTTGATACTTTGTATACTTACGTATGGGCCCAAATAAAAATTAGGCTAAATGAATTTCGGTCAAATAAGAATTATGTCACTTGGAATTTGGGAAATATTCTTGCATCTCATTACAGTAGTCTGATTTCATGATGCTTGACAGTTTTTTTGCATTTTTTAACGAAAACCATCGATTTTTCGCCAAATCTTCTGGGACGTTTTGAGTCATATTTCGAGAACCACTTGATATTTTTTAAGTTTTCTTAGTTTAAATTAAAGCTTACAATTCTGCAAAGAAAACAATGGAAATTACATTTTTTTTACATTTTTTGCAGATTAGGCAACGAACTAAACTTATGAAACGATATTAAAAAAATTTGGTAATTTTTATCCAAACTCATCAATTAATATAATCACTTTGATAAGTAAAAAATAATGTATCAGTAGACCATCTGACGCAGAATTTTATAAGATGTATGTGTGCTATTGTGTTGTTTATTGTTTTCTACGTTAATAAACATTTAAATCAATTTACCGTTATGTAACTTTAAAAAGCATTACTAAATTAACTCAAATCTGATGTTATCTCAAATTCGATAAAATGTTGGTTGTAATGTTATGCCTTTCAGCCACAGAAATAAATAAATAAAACCCTAGGGCGAAGTTATTTTATTGATAAATAACTAAAAACAAAATAACTAAAATAAAAGACTAATTAAACAGCTAATAAAACTTTACAATTTATTTAATCGAATCAAAATTTATAAGCCACGACTAACACAGTTATTTCCGTAGAGTGGGGAATAAGGAGCAGCAACAAACCACGATTTCTAATTTGCACTACAAATCACAAAATTGACAAAAATCAATGCAAGAAAAATTAAAAAAAAATGAATAGCCGACCGCATGATACGGACATTTTACAGAGCTTACGCGCACTGAACACTGGCTCGAAATTTACCAAAATAGTCGGAGATCCGACTCCATCAATAAAATAAACAAAAGGTAATATAGGAACTCACCTGAGAGGGTACAATGGCCACGAATGGAGACCCATTAGTCTTATTTAATTACATTTTTATAAAGTTTTACATTTTTAAGAAAAATACGACCAAAGGGTCGAACACACCAGTTTAGAATGACGAGAGCGAGAACGCTTGGTCAAGAGTTTTCAATGCTGCAACACATGCGCCGCAGTGTCTCTCTCACGAATCACATTTCAAAGTATGCGCAGTAGCATTACCTGCAGATGGACAGATCGAGCGGTGATCGACCGAGGAACGTAAATCAGCTTCAGCCGTGGCGGCGCTGACGTCCAGCGCAAAAATCAAAATGTCTGCCACCAGTGTTTTAACAGTTCATACACGACTTTGACGACCATCAGGACGATATCCTCGATGATTAATTGCAATATGGAAAACACGTCAGAGTCAGGCAGTGTTCGTGCGTGTAAAAAGAAAGAATGTGACACATTAAATATTTATCGCACAAAAACCAAATATTGTTCCAATGGGAAATTTATGTACTGCGCCAGTATTGACAAATGTCGTAGTACGGGGTCCGTACTGGCATGCCCGCACTGGTCACCCGTACAGGACCAATACTGGGCCCGCACTGTTAATAAAATATGATAGATTTGTTGATAATTAAGGTCATTTTATGAGGATTAAAATATATTTCAAGATTTCTTTGAGAAAATAAGAATATTACACCCCTAATGCTCAAACACATGCGCACTAGTGTTCTAGCGCACGAATCGATGCGCAGTAGTGTTCTTATGCTCAAATACATGCGCACTAGTGTTCTAGCACACAAATACATGCGTAGTAGTGTTCTAATGCTGAAGTACATGCGCACTAGTGTTTTAATGCTTAAATAAATGCGCAGTAGTGTTCTAGTGCACAAATACATGCGCAGTAGTGTTTTAATGATTAAATGTATGCGCACTAGTGTTCTAGTTCACAAATAGAAGCGCAGTAGTGTCCTAATGCTTAAAAACATGCTCACTAGTGTTCTAGTGCACAAATACATGCCCAGTAGTGTTGTAGCGCACAAAAACATGCGCACTATTGTTCAGCTCACACATATATGCGCAGTAGTGATCTGAGCATTAAATTCATTCGCACTAGTGTTCCAGCGTACAAATATATGCACAGTAAAGTTGTAATGGACAAACTATGCGCAGTAGTATTTTGCGCATTACATAAATGCGCAGTGCTGTTCTAAGCATCAAATAAATGCGCAGTAGTGTTCTAGGCCACAAATACTTGCGCAATAGTGTTCTAGTGCACAAATACATGCGCACTAGTGTTCTAGCTCACAAATACATGCGCAGTAGTGTTCTAGCGCACAAATATATGCGCAGTAGTGATGTGAGCATCAAATACATGCGCATTAGTCTTGAAATCATCTGTAATAAACGCAACAGGGTTTTAAACACTAAATACATGCGCAGTAGTGTTCGAGATAACAAATAATGCACAGTAGATTTCTAATCAACAGAAATATTTACAGTAGTATTCTAAGCACTAAATGCATGCTCAGTAGTGTCTTAATCAACATAAATATGTGCAGTGATATAAGAAGCAGTAATTTCAGACGCACTATTATTCTATTGAAGAAAATGCACATTATTTTACTATTTAACAAATAACTTTTCGAATATATATGTGTCTCTGTCTAAGAAAAAAAATCTAGATTAAACTAATAATAATATAAAATTTGGGATATAATTCCGAATAGAGCGTACCTCCGATTTTGATAAAACTGAGTATACTTACGTATTTCGATACGCTGATTCCGAAAATAATAGTGAAAATTGGCGCAAATTCGATTATCATGGTGAAAACCATAAGAAACCTTGAAAATATGAGTTTTTTACATATAATTCTTTAAATATTAGAAATATCGAAAAATGTTTCGTACAAAAATTGTAGGTCTCTTCAAAATACATATTTTATGTACATAACATTTTTTCTAAAACTGATTAATTTACGAGAAAAACGCAAAAAACCGGAATTCACCATAGAAGTGACCAAATTTTTTCGAAATGTGCATAGTTTTCAAGAAAAATGCAAAAAACTAGAAATCACCATAAATACGTTATTTATAACGTAATTTACCTATTTTTATGTAATCTTTTAAGTTGGCTTGTTATTATATATATTATGCTACTCCCTAACCCCCCATGTTTTGGACAGTCTAGGGGTGGGGGGGGGGGGGTGCCATACTGAAAGTGGAATGTAGACAGCGGTGGGAAAACCTATAGTTGTGTTGGTTTTTAAAGTATTCATTATAAAAATGATCAAGTTTACAATTTTTTAAATATGATTTTCGTAATTACTGCATGGACATTAAGTAAATTACGTAATTTTACGTTATTACATAAGTGTACGTAATGTTACGTAATAAACGTAATGTTACGTAATGTAATAACGTAATTACGACTGTAGATAATTTGATATTGATATAGTGTGGGAATTTGGTCACATTTATGGTGATTTATGTTTTTTGCAATTATTTCCTAAACTAATTTGTTTCAGTAAAAAATGCATTAAACATGAAATGTGTATTGTAATGAGATCTACATCTTTTATATAAATTTGTTTTTTATATTTGCAATATTTAAAGAGATAAATGTAAAAAACCAAAATTTTCATGATTCTTTATACATCTTTTTTACCATAAAAATCAATTTGCGCCAATTTTCACTATGATTTTCGTAATCAGCGCATCGAAATACGTAAGTATACCAAGTTTCATCAAAATCGGAGGTACGCTCTATTCGGAAGTACACCCAAAATTTGTCCACTGAATTTGAATTACTACCTTGGAATACTGAATAGCACATATTTAACGCTAAGAACACTACTGTGGATGTATTTGTGCTCTAGAACACTAGTGTGCATGTTTTTTAGCACTAGAACACTACTGCGCATGTATTTGTGACCTAGAACACTCGTGCGCATGTATTTGTACATAAGAACACCACTGCGCATGTATTTGAGCGCTTGAACACTAGTGCGCATGTACTTCATCATTGGGACACTACTGCGCATGTATTTATGTATAAAATACTACTTGCGCTTGATATAATGACGATTGAATGTCGATATTATCTGTGTTCGAGCTAATGTACTTGCTTGTCAGTGCAGAAGAGCAGTATATGCCAGATATATCCCAGTACGGGCACCGTACTGACTGCCAGTACCGGGCCCGTACTGCCCGTACTGGGCCCGTACTACGCCGTATGTAAATTTCCCATTGGGGTCTGGTCCGACAAGTTGGCAGGTAACCAGAAGTTTATATAATAATAATTATTAAACAATTAAATTAAATAAATGTGCTATTAAAGTGAAAATAGCCGTCAATTAACAGAGTCTCAAATTCAACTAAATAAAAACAAATATAAATTAAAAAAAGTTTTGACTTTAAATAAACCTTAGAACTTAAGTGTGTAAACTTAAAATAACAAAAGGCACAAGTTATCGAGTTTACACTTGGCTGAACATTAGCCTGGAAATGATTCTAGACTGTAATCATAATTTTAGTTGAACAATTAGTTCAGAACCGCTGCCAAGTTGTACCTGAAGTATTTATTTAAGGTGAGTAATTTTTGGTATTCGTTTTTTGAAAACATTGCTTCCTCATAGGGATTACTACAAACATTACTAAGTTTTAATTAATGGCTTGCAAAAAATATTAAAGAGGCAAATTCATGCATTTTTGAGTAGTCTACAAAACAAGCAAAAATTATTTTTCATAAAATTTATGTAAAAAGCAAAAAATATAAAAAAATTAATTTTTATAAAAAATGTTCAATTATTGAAACTTTGATAACTCAGAACAAAATTACAGTAGATGATTCACAAGTAGCTCATTCGATGTGTTTTTTAATCATCTACATAATTATGAAAATATATTGAAGCTTGTAATAAAGCATAAAAATAAAATTATTAAAAAACAAGATTTTCAAAGTGCTAATTACTTTGGATTAAGTTGCACTAAGGATTCGCTAATAGCTCAATTGATGCGGTTTTAAAAAATAAAATGAAAAAAATACTTACATTTTATCTTTTTTTTTTTTAAATATACAATTATGCAAAAAACGATTTTTTCAAAATTTTTAAATGCGCAAAAAATAGTTATAATAGATCGATCGAGTTTAAACATATATCATAATTTGTCCTTCTGAGGGGCCTATAATTTTGTAAAAAAAATCATAGTTCTAATTGTAAGTATTATAGTTTTCGATATATTGGGCCAAACATAATGTGGACTAAAAAAAAAATAAAAAATACTCGGGGGTTTTTGGGGTCGCTGATTACGAATCTGACATCAGTTTCTAAAAATCCAAAATGTCGGATCCAATATGGCGGCCAAAAATAAAAATATTCCAGGTTCTGCATGAAACACGTTTTTTAAAATTTTTTGGGGTCGCTGATTACGAATCTGACATCAGTTTTTAAAAATCCAAAATGGCGGATCCAATATGTCAAACATAATTTGGAAAAATGGATGTTGGTAAAACTGTTTTTAAAAACTGATGTCAGATTCGTAATCAGCGACCCCAAAAACCTTTAAAACCGAGTTTCATGCAGAACCTAGAAATTTTTTTATTTTTTGCCGCCATATTAGATTTTCAAATATTAATGTCAGATTCGTAATCAGCGGCCCTAAAAACCTTAAAAAACGAGGTTCATGTAGAACTTAGAAAATTTTTTATTTTTCACCGCCATTTTGGATCCACCATTTTAGACTTTTAAAAACTGATTGTCAGATTCGTAATTAGCGATCCCAAAAAACCTTTAAAAACGAGTTTCATGCAAAACCTAGAATTTTTTTATTTTTGTCGCCATATTGGATCCGCCATATTGGATTTTTAAAAACTGATGTCAGATTCGTAATCAGCGACCCCAAAAACCCCAGAGTAAGAAATTTCATGAAAATCAAATTGAATGTAATACTTTGCACTATGTATTCAACGAATTTGTATGTAACAATTGTTCATAGTCATTAAAAACTTTTAAAAGCTAAATATCTTCAATGTGTATGAGACGTTTTAATGATTTAAAGCATTCTACATTATTCATTTATGATTTATGCAACATAAAAAATGACTTTATTTAAAATTCCAGTTTTTTTAGCTAATTGCAGAAAAATATAAACAATAAAAAAAAAAATTTCAACAAAAATCACAGGCAAGGTCCTTTTAAGAATTTTATTCTCCTTAATTTACGAAAAAGATTCTAAAATCGGTCCAGATTTGTGGGCTCTAGACTTTTTTCAACGAAAAATGAACTTTTCGTTCCACTGTGCGACGCTCGTTAACATAGTTTTGTTATCATAATCAGGCTAAATTAATAAATAATAAAATTAAATTAATAAATTAAGGTATTAGTCGCGTAAAATGACTTTCGTCAGATTTTTTTAAAACTTTGTTTCTGTATTCATGAGGTATTTATCTATGAAATGAGATCCATCCTATCAATTTTGACCACTTCTAAGCTTCAAAATATAAATTTAAAGTTCATACCTTTTACATGCAATAGCACTAAATGCATGTAAAAAATGTCTCGTATATTCATTCATACAAAAACAAGTCGTCAGATTTTCAAATAAAACTACTAAGTTACACATTGAGATAAAATAAATCCTTTAAAAAAAAATTAACTTTATTGACCACGCCAAATAAAAAATACAATAATTTAAAAATACAAAATTTTTAATTTTCACGTGGTTTCATTGAAAAATGTCGTAAACATGTAAGCAATACATCACGCTAACTTATAGTACATGACTCAAAATCATGAAAATCACATACATTACATTAAAAGAGGTTACAAGGAAGCAAGTGAGTTGATATAAAAGTTTATTTATTGATCTTTTTATTTTGCGGGAGCATTTACGCGACTAATACCTTAACAATTTGAAAATGAAAAAATACACCATTTATTATAACACTGAAATTAATATCAGATTATTTATTAAAATTGTACTATTTTCTTTAGCGAAGTATTTTCTCAAATTTTTCTTTATCTATTTTTATTCAACAGATTGAAAAAACTCTCAACGGTATTTTTTTATTCTTAAAAAAAAATTGATTTAAAAACTGACTAAAAAACAGTAAAAATTGCAACTAGTTTAATGTAGAGAGTAATTTTAGTGGAAACAGCTGTCAATATGTTGTAGAATCTCAGTAATAAGATCTAAGTCTGACTTTGGTTTTGGGGTTAGAGTGCGGTTAAATAAACCATGGTTCATTTGAATGCGGTATGCCACCGAATTGATGATAATTGAATTGACAGCTGTACCAAGCTGACTTGCGACAAACTTTCGGCCGACAAGTTTGACCGTATTATAGTGCGCGGTTTGGTCGATCGTATAAATGAAAACTGTTACTGTCTATACACTGCGCTGAGATGTGGGCCCCTTCCTATCCAAGTGGGATGAGAGCGCGAATTCCCAGAGATTGGAATCTGAACTGGAGAAACGGGAGTTTAATTCGCTTGAGGGTAATCCAAGGAGATGAGTACGTCGACGTGCTTTCGTGTTTCTGTCGTCCCGAAATTCAGACTTTATGTGCCTCGTCAGCACTAAAGCTAAAAAACTTTCATCCTGCACGAACTACCGCGATCGGAAATGAGAAAATGGGCAGACAGAATTACCGAAGCCTAGGTACTTAACTAAGAGATCAGAAGAACTTTGACTCATAAAGTAATAGTAGTAGATTATCAAATATTTTAAATGAGTTTATTTTAATTTTTTAATTACATTATATTTCCCTAATTACCGCACAAAGTAAGCTCTTGTAACGTCTATTGTGAATTTGATTCTTAAATTACCTCTGAGAATTACCAAGCAATTATTTTTTCATCGCAATAATTGTTCTCAGGCGGAATCGAGATCTGAATAATTTTGAATTATTTAATTATTATTATGCTGACAGACATTCTTCAACCGAAGGTAGAATTTAGCAGATAGTTTGTTTGCGAAATGATATTACATGATACTTTAAGTTTGCGCCAATTTATCAAGACTCGAGAGTTTAAAGCCACTCTTTTCTTTAGTTCGCTTTCTCACTCTCCACAATTCCCCACACTTCTCCAACTCGAGGAATAAAATTCATTTTTTATTTTCCCTGAAATTGGCACTTCTGATAAACATTTTCGTTTTATTGTTACTTTTATTTGTTTCGTTGCTTTTTCATAAAATGGCCACGTTAAGCTAAGCGGATTTACTTGTTTATAAAGAAATTTTTGTATCGCAAAAAAATTATAAGTTTGGTAAAATAAAAGATTTTAATATGCATGAGAAAACTTTTATTACGTAATAACAAAATAAAAGTTACTTTCTTTACACTTATTATATATTCACACCTTTTCCCTTTTTCTTTTGACATTTTACATTTCATTTTTAGCATACGAGTAAATTTCCATGTTTAAAGATTTGCATAATAAGAGTGCAGGTAAAAATGTATTAAAATAAGATAAGAAAAAGAGAAAGAAAATATGAATTTTTATATAAAATAATATGGAGTTATAATACTAGTTAAATAATATGAATAATGGATTTATTATTTAATAAGAAATTACTCATTAAGGACAAGTTATATTCAAAACTATTAAGAACGTCAATCTTCAATCCACATTCTGAAAATCTCAGATTAATAAAAAAATTTGTCAGTAAGTTTTTTCTGGGGAATACATAATGTATTATTAAAATTAATCAATATTCTTGCCTTTTACATTTATAATGAAATCAGAATATAAACGATAACTTCAATATTTTTAAAATGCATTAAAAAAGTAGAATATATTTTTCAAGCGACATTAAAATGGAGTTTGATTTGGATATTTGCAAACCACTTAGCATTGTCGAAGAAAAGCTATCTAAGGATAGAAATCAAACTTTGTAATTATTGAAGGAGTCTTAATTACTTAATTAGAGAATTGACAAACATCATGGATTTGAACAGGCAAAAAATACCAATCATAGAAAATTTTTTTAATTAACTTGATTGATTAATTAACGTCAGCTTCAGATATTTATTTTTTAACAATCATCAAATCATTATTGTTCTTTAAAATAACTTCTGTTTATAATACTTCAATTGTGGAATGATGGTATTCAAGACGAATGAATGTGGAATGGTTGTATCAGTGATGGACGAATTTAATACGTCGGCATCCGGGATGAAGGGATACAGGATTTGGAATAATAGGGTTTGAGAGAAAGAAATGTAATCGTATAATTTAAGATAGTGAGAAGGTGATTTCAAAATAGTAGGAACTGGGATGGAGGATTGTAAAAAGTTTATCTAGAATTAAGGGAAACGGAATGTGGAATAATAGGGTCGAGATACGACATATGGAATGACGGGTTTCCGGAACGTGGGAATGTGAAACGTCCAAATACACTAGTTTACAAAAAAAAAAAAAATTTTATGTACATTCAATGTCACTATTTTTTTCTTATGTACTAAGCTTCTCGTTACTTAAAAATGACATTATGAAATTTTTCTATGAATAGGTTTCCGAAATATGAATTTTTAAAATTTTTTTACGTTTTTTCGGAGGTGACTTCACGTTTTAGGCCGTATCTCGAGTTACAGAAGTCCGATTGAGTTTTTCTAAGTGTCATATTAAAGGTAATCAAATTCCAAACAATCGCTTTTAACATTATTTTTTAATCGGTTAAATATTTTAAGTGATATAGTCCAAAAAAAAATTTTAAATTTGAGTTTTTGGCCCAAAATCTGAAAAACAAATTCATTCTACCGCCATGCAAAAATAGAAAACGTCAAATTATGTCCAGTTTTAAATTTTTTACATATATGGCTCACTTTTAGGAAGAAAAAAATGTATGGATGAAAAAAATCTATGGGTAATTATTGAAGTTATAAGCCAGGGTACTGAAATTCTCGTTTTACGCCATTTCGGTATTTTACCTCCTTTTATAGTGATTATGTTGATTAATTTAATGAATACAATATCTAATTAGAAACTGGACTTTTTTCACAGATTTCAAATAATTTTCAGTGCTTTACTAATTCAAATTTGACTGGAAAATTTTTTGGAGTTTTTGACAAAAATTTCTGGAGAGGCATAAATTGATTAAAATCTGCTTTTTTGACAAGTTGAATCAGATGCGCAGAGGTTCAATTTTGGTTGAAGTTTGTTCGTTAATAGATGAAAGGTTCTAAATTAGATATAGAAATATAAAAAATAAATGATATTTGAATGAAAATTTTTATGGAGTTTTTGACAAAAATTTCTGGAGAGGCATAAATTGATTAAAATCTGCTTTTTTGACAAGTTGAATCAGATGCGCAGAGATTCAATTTTTGGTGAATTTTGTTCGTTAATAGATGAAAAAGTTCCAAATTAGATATAGAAATATAAAAAAAAAATGATATTTGAATGAAAATTTTTATGGAGTTTTTGACAAAAATTTCTGAAGAGGCATAAGTTGATTAAAATTTGCTTTTTTGACAAGTTGAATCAGATGCGCAGTGGTTCAATTTTTGTTAAAAACTCAAAAAAAATTTCCAGACAAATATCTTTTAATTTCTATATTTCTATATCTAATTTCAAACTTTATTTATCTATTACCGAACAAAATTCAATAAAAATTGAACCACTGCGCATCTGATGCAACTTGTCAAAGAAGCAGATTTTAATTAGAGCTGTGCAAAATTGTAAAATTCGATCCTCTCCATGAGAATTTACATGGGCTCGGTTTGGTTCGAATTTCGATCCCATGCAAAATTCGACTTTCTGCACAGCTCTAATTTTAATCAATTTATGCCTCTCCAGAAATTTTTGTCAAAAAATAAATAAATAAATAAATAAAATAAATAAAGGGATACGGGATATGGAACAATAGGATTCGAGAGGAAGGAATGTAAAACTTGTATAATTCGGGATCGTGAGATGGTGACTTTGAAATTGTAAAAATCGGGAGGAAGGAAAGTAAAACGTCTGCATTTGGGGTGAAGAGATACGAGATGTAGAATAATAGGCTTCGGGATAAAGAGGTTTTAAAAGTCGTATTCCCGAATAATGAGATAAGGGATGTGGATTGGTTGGTGTCGGGGATGGGGGAAAGAGAAAAATCAGCAACTAGGATAGTCGGATAGCAACACTGGAGTTGTGGAATATAAGATAAAGAAATTTGGAACGTCTGCATCTGGGATAAAGGGATACTGGATGTAGAATAGTAAGATTCGGGATGAAGGAAATTTAAAAGTTGTATTCCCGGATGACGAGTTACGGGATTTAGATTGGTGAAAGTCTGGGATGGGAAAATGTGAAGCGTCCTCATTTGGGATAGTGGAATAACAACTTTAGAGTTGTTGGACCCCAGGATAAGAAAATGTGAAACGTAGGTATCTGTGATAAAGGGATAGAAGATGTGAAACAATAGGGATCGAGAGGAAGGATTGTAAAACTTATATAATTCGTGATAGTAAAATTTTGGCTTTGAAATGGTGGAAATCAGGATGGAGGGATGTGAAATGTCATTTAAGATAAAGTGACCTGGGGTGTGGATAGTAGGGTTCGGGACAATAAAATTTTAAAAGTCGTATTGCCGTATAGTGAGATACGGGATGTGAATTGGTGGGTATTTGGTATGCGGGAATGAGAAAAATCGTCAACTAGGGTAATCGGATTGCAATTTTAGAGTTGTGGAATCTAAGATGAAGAAATTTAAAATATCTGTATTTGGGATGATAGGATACTGAATGGGGACTAAAAGAATTTGTGATGAAGAAGTTTTAAAAGTCGTATTCCCTGATAACAAGATAGGGGATGTGGATTGGTGAATGTCCAGGATAGACCTTTTCCTTTAACTTTTCTGTCTTCTTCTAATGCATGTGCCATTGCATGAGCTGGAAAAAACAAAAGAACTAAAATGAAAAGGTCTATGGGGAAGTGTAGAAAGTTCTCATTTGGGAGAGTGGGATCACAACTTTTTAGTTGTGAAATCCGAGATGAAGAAATATGAATCGTCTGCATATGGGATAAAGGGATACGGGATGTAAAACAATAGGGTTTGGGATAAAGAGTTTTAGAAGTCGTATTTCCGGATAGCGAGATAAGGGATCTGAATTAATAGGTGTCGGGGATGAGAGAATGAAAAACGTCTGCATTTGGGATAGCAGGATAAAAACTTTGGAATTGTAAAATCCTGAAGAACGAAATGCGAAACTTCTGCATCTGTGATACAGAGATATGAGATATAGAATAGTAGGGTTCGGGATAAATAAAATTTAAAAGTCGTTTTCCCGGATAGCGAGATACGGGATGTGGATTGGACTCAGGAATGCAACTAGGATAGTCGGATAGCAACTTTGGAGTTGTGGTATATGGGATGAAAAAATTTAGAACGTCTGCATCCGGGATGAAGGAATATGGGATGTAGAATAATAGGGTTCAAGATGAAGGATTTTAAAAATCGTATTCCCGGATGGCGAGTTACGGGATGTGGATTGGTGAAAGTCCGGGATTGGAAAATGTGCATTTGGGTTAGTGGAATAACATTTTTGGAGTTTGTGGATTCCGGGATAAAAAATATGAGACGTAGGTTGTAATGGAACAATAGGTTTCGGGAAGAAGAAATTTAAAACTTATATAATTCGTGATAGTGAGGTGTTGGCTTTGAAATTGTGGAAATCAGGATGAAGGAATGTGGAACGTCTGCATATAAGATAAAGTAATACGGGATGTGGAATAGTATGGTTCGGGATAAAGGAATTTTAAAAGTGGTATTCCCGAATATCAAGATACGGGATTTGGATGGGTGGGTATTCGGGATGGGAGAATGAGAAAAATGCGTATTTAAGATATTGGGATAGCAACTTTGGAGGTGTGGAATCCGGCTTAAAGAAATGTGAAACGTAGGTATCTTTGATAAAGGGATAGGGGATGTGAAACAATATACATGTTTCGAGAGGAAGGACTGTAAAACTCATATAAATCGTGATAGTGAAATGTTGGCATTGAAATTGTAGAAATCAGGATAAAGAAATGTGAAACGTGTGCATTTGGGATAAAGTGATACGGGATGTGGAATAGTAGGGTTCGGATTAAAAGAATTTTAAAAGTCGTATTCTCGGATGGTGAGATACGGGATGTGGATTGGTGAGTATGCATCTTTCCCGGGTGTCGAGGTATGAAATGTGAAAAGATGGTATCCGGGATAAGAGAATGTGAAAATGTCCGCATCTGGGACAGTGGGATAGCAATTTTGTGGTTGTGTAAGGGATAAAGGATAAAGGAATGCAAAATGTCTGCATCCTGGATGAAGGAATACGAGATATGGAATAATGGGTTTCGAGAGGAAGTAATTTTAGAAGTCGGTTTTTGGATGTTGAGAGACTTGATGTGGAATGGAATTTAAGATGCGGGAATGGTGGTTATATGATGGATAATTATCCCAGATCGTGGGATATGGGGTTTGGAATTGTAGGATTCAAGATAAAGGAATTTTAAAAAATGGATTCTGATTTGGGAAAATGTGAAATGTTGGTTGCTGGGATGAATTATGCGGATCGTCGTATTATCGGATATAGGATGTAGGAATAGGAAACTTTAAAATCTGGCATGTTTGGATACATTATGAGGGATTTTTAAATCTATGACAGGCGAGTATGAATCACAGGAATTCAGGATGGTAGAATACAACATGTGGAATCGTGCGTATATAATAGGGGAAAGTAAAAGTCAAAATCTGGGATGGAAGTTTATGGCATGTGAAATAGTAGTATTATAAGGTTCGAGATGAAGGAATATAAAACTCGGTATCCAGGATGGTGTGATTATCCTCGGAATTTTGAATCGTGGGACAGAGAATGAGAAATAATAAAGTTTGAGATGAGGGAATGTGGATATTTGAAGTCCTGGAGAGAAAGATACGAGAAATAAAATGATGGCATTAGGACGGAAAAATGTGAATATTTGGAATCCGAGATTGTCAGATACAGAATGAAGAATGTTATTTTCAGGTATGGACGAATTTGAAAAGTCAGAATCGTGGATTACGGGATATAGAATCTGGAATTACAGGAATCGAGATGAAGGAGTTTTAAATGTCGGATTCGGGGAGAGAGAGATGCGGGATATGGTTTCTCAGATGGAGGAATTATAAACGTCGGAAGGCGACATCAATAATAATAGGAGTGATAATATATACAAGATGTAAGGTGAGAGCACCTAAGATGTTATAATGTAAATTCTAGCAATATTATCAAAACTCAAAAAGCTGTTAAAAGTCATAAACAAAAACAGTTATTTTTTCCATTTAGGGTTTTAACAACAATCTACATCACGTTGTAATAAGAGCAGAGAACAGCTTAACATCAATAAATATGAAAAATTTTTCACATCAAGATAGGTAGTTGACATGTGCACGCTCAGTCGAAATTTAAAGCACTCTCCATGGTAAAACACTCGAGTAAACTGAAAGAGGATAATATTACTACTGAATTCTCAAATCGATGGCTAAAAGCCGGAAAACCTTTTTCTGAAGCTCAAGGATTTTCTGTCAATATATTGCCAACAAATGTCTGCAGAAAATATTATATATTTTGATAACATGATTATATTTTAATATATTCTACACCTCAATATAGTAACAATATTTTAAAAGAACCTAAGTTAGAGAACCTTAAGTAGTATTATAATATAAATATTTTATAACACATTGCAGTACAATAATCGGTTATCATAGAAATATTGATAACAATAAGAAACAACGACAAGGTTTTGACATAAATCATATCATATCTACTCGTTTAAATATAAATCCACTATTGATTATATAAAACTGGCTTTACTGACTAGAGACGAATAAATACGTTTTATGTTATCAAAACCTTTAAAGCATTTAATAGCGTTAATACGATTTGCGTTATCAAATCACTATTACCATCTAATCGGATTAATATGTTTTAGGAGAGAGTGATATAGCTACACTGAGAAAACAGTTTGTGAAAACTTTGTTGGTACAATCTAAATTTGGTTGATACAACTAAAAACTTTTTTACTTCGACATATCAACCACATTTTTTTTATTCAAACCACTGAAAACTTTTAAGTATTAAAATAATCTGCAGCTCGATTGTTTTAAGACAATTTCAGATTATTTCAATTCGATTTGGTATAAAAAAAAGAGCGTTGCAGATTAATTTAATCCAAAACAATTTTCTTAAATTCTTAGTGAAAATTTGAAAAAGGTCAAAACATTTGAAGGTTTATTTTTTCGTTCAACAACCCTCCAAATCTAAATGACTAAAAAAAGCACACTTATTAAAATTAGTAAAACTTTACACTAATGTTAAGCAAAAACTTTTCTATTTGGAAAAGTTTTGTAAAATAAAGTTGCTACAATTTTGAAACAGTGGGATGTTTTTTAATAATTTAGCGTTAGAGAGATTATGTATTATTATATTCCGTCTAATTTCATTTCATATCAGTTTTCGTAAAACCATTTTACTGCCATTTCCGTGTGAAATATCGCTATTGTTATAATGATAATTAATTCAGAATAATGAAAATGTAGTAGAATATTAATGTAATCTAATTAAAAAATTCCAAATTTAATGTTAATAAACAGTAATGTGAGTTGAAATCATTATTATTCAGAATATTTAATAAATGTACTGCTCCAAAATTGTTAATAATGTAAAATTTAAATTTTATAAACTATAAACAACAACACATTTCGTTTTAAAAATTTTCAAGTTTATCTAACTTTCATTTAAAAAAATTATTAATTGCCTCAGCAATGTATTATAATCTAAAGTACAATAATACTAAATACGTATATCTATTATGAGATTTAAAAAAATTAATTTGAATATGGTAAAATTTTAAAAATGGTGTGTTTATTATATTCTTTCAAATGTGTAATAAATTCATTTTTCGCTTCAATTATGTAAGTCACACATTTTTTATGATTAAAACATGTATTAGATAAAAAATTGTCATCAAATTTTACTATTTCAGTCTTTGTTAATTGCAGGAATTTTATTCTATAGCGAATTTTAATTAAGTAAAATTTACACTTACCTAAATAATATTTTAATTTGATTTTTTAATTAATAGGGAATTTTCAGTTGACGCAACTTTGTAGAATTAGCTATTTTGTACGCAAACTTTCAATCTATATGAACTCATTAAAGTCGGTAATAGTAGACCTAGAGGGCACCACTGAACACTTCGTTAAGAAATTATTCATGAATCGAAACTCAATCAGCCCTTAGATCTACTATTACCGACTTTAATGAGTTCACCTAGATTGGAAACTTACGTACAAAATAATTGATTCTTCCGTTACATGAAATGAAAATTCTTTAAATTGTTATGGTTGAAAGTTCTTTTAATAAATAAAAGTGCTTCTAAACTCAAGTGTATACTAAGACTTCTACAATTGGAAAAGTTTGCAAATCATAAATATTGTTTCGATCTAAAAAAAGTTAAGAGAAATAAAGCTTTATAACTTACATATTATTTTAAGACAACAATAATAATAAATAATGATAATAATAAATGTTTATTTAAACATTAAAATTTATTATAATTCTATTAAAAAAAGCCTTACAATCAAAGGATTTTTCAAAATCACGCAATGAATATTTATACCTTGAGTAGTATTTCTCTTCTATTAATTTATAATTTTTTACTATAATGTATTAAATTTTTATAAAATTTCGACTCGCACACATTTTTGTAAATATTACTTGAAGAAAAAATAATTAAAAAATATAAAAGTTGTAAAGGAAAATTTAAGGAAATATTTTGTACCTAATCGAATTTTATTCTAATCGATCAGGGTAACAGAATTGTACAATACAATAGGATAGTGTTTCTAACACGAGTAACTTTAGAATGGTTAAATCACTGTGAAATAATCTGGGACAAGCGTCGATCACACTTGGCTCATCAAGACGTCTTATCTCTGACCCATTAATGCCCAGCAATTAGGGGTAACAGTCCGTGAATTAACCTCTGGTAATTGCCTCTAATTTTGGTAATTGTACTCGCGGCAATTAGTCAAACTTTCACGCGCAATCAGAACCCTAGTCTACGGTGTAGAGATTTTGCTTCAAAGGACGAAGTGGAAGTAAAAGAGGTAGGAAGAAGAGAAAATAAAGGGTAGAAGAAAGGAGGCTCTAAAGAAAAAAAAAGAGAAGAGAAGATCTGCAGCTGCGAAATTGGCAAAAAGTTTGCACCGCTGCTGGTGCTTCCAGAAAATGCTAGTTTAGCTTGGCGCAGTTACATAAATGGATGTGGCTCGCCTTACTAATAAAAACGAATGCTATCCATGATGGCCAGATGAAGACTTCTAGTTAGTAACGATAACTGCCTGATTTCTTTCCTATAATGAAAAAATGTAGTTTATTTTCAACCCAACAACCAAGGAGTAATTAAAAAATTCTAATTAATGTAAATAGCAGTTCTTTCTTGCAGAAAAGTAAATCTTAATGTCCAAAAATAATTTTGATAAATTTCATAATGTACGATCATTATTGGAAAACAACTATACGTTTTTTGAAAACGTTTTCCAAATTCCAGACTCCGCATTCCTTATTTCATAAATTGTATTTCAAATCCTGGATCCAGCTTTCCCAATTCCACATTCCGGACTCCAAAATAACATTTCAGATTTATAATTCTAAATTTTGCATTCGGTATTCTATAATCCCTCCATCACCACCCTAATTTCGCATTCTGGATTCCAAATCTCGGATCTTACATACCCAATTTAACATGCCGGATTTGATAATAATAATTCAATGTTTTATATTTCTGATTTAGTATCTATGATTCCAAATCCTGGATCCTACAGTGCTAATTCCACATCCCGTATTCCAAAATCCCAAATTCCATAGCCTTAACATTATATTTTGGATTCCAAATCTCGGATCTTACATTTCTAATTCCACATCCAGGAACCTATATTTCTAATTCCACAAACCTAATATCACGTTCTGGATTCCTAAAATCGGATCTTATATTTTTAATTTCACATCCTGGAACCCATATTTCCAGTTCTACATCCCGGATCCCACATTTCCAAATCCACGTCCCAGATTCCACACTCCGTATTCCATAAATTGGAATCGGTTATGGGGCCCAGGGCTAAAACTTCTAACGAAACCGTTCGTCCGTCCGTCGTCGATCGCACCCAATAGCAACACATTTGCAGTTTCAGGATTCCCAATTAATTGTCCTAAAAATCCCTAGAGATCCCTGGAAAATTCCTGAAATATTTTTAAAAAACCGTGTGAAATTCCAGGAAAATTTCTGGAATGTCCTTGGGAGTTCCTGGGAAATTACTATAAATTCCTGGGAATCATTGGGAAATTCCTGTAAATCCCCGTAAAATTCTTAAGAATTCCTGAAAAGATTTTGTCAAAGACTGGAAATTTCCAGGAATTCTTAAAATTCTGGGAATCCCTGGGAAATTATTATAAATAGTTGTAAAAATCCTTTGAATTCCTAGGAGATCCCTAAGAAATCCTTAAGAATTCCTGAAAAATTCCTGGGAGTTTCCTTCGAAATCAATGGGAATCCCTGACAAATTCTCGGTAGTCCCTGTCAATTCCTGGGAAATTCTTGGTAATCCTTAGGAAATTCCTGTCATATTTCTGACAATTCACTGCCATTCCATGGCAATTTCTTGGAAGTTCTTGGTAATCGTTGGAAAATTCCTGGGAATAGATGAAAAATTCTTAGGAATACTTGAATATTGTTTATCAAATTATGCAAATTTCTGGTAAATTCTTGAAAACCCCTGTAAAATTTCTGAGAATTTTTGGAAGATTGCTCGGGAATACCTGGGAATTTTTGAGAAATTACTGGAAAATCCCTGTCAATTCATAGGCAATTCTTGGAAATCCCTGTCAATTCATAGAAAATTCTTGGAAATCCCTGTGCATTTCCTAGATATTTCTGTGAAATCCCTAGGATTGTCTGGGAAATTACTGAAAATTGCTGGGAATTGGCAAATTCCTGTGAATCTCCAGAAAATTTTTGAGAATCCCTAAGAAATTTCTGTCAAAGTCTTGAAATATCTAGAAAATATCCGGGAATTCCTAAAATTGCTGGGAATCCCGTGGAAATTATTAGGATTCCTTGTGAAACTCCTGTGAATTCCTGGATCATCCCTACAAAATCCTTAAGAATTCCTTAAAAATTCCTGGAAGTTTCCTCAATTCTCTCAAATTCCTGACAATTCACGGAAAATCCATGTAAATTTCTTGGAAATTCTTAGATATTGTTGGGAAACTCCTGGGAATAGATAAAATTTTTTTAGAAATACCTGACAATTTTCTATCAAATTCTTCGAATTTCTGTTAAATTCTTGGAAATCCCTGTGAAATTTCTAAGAAGTTTTGGACGATTGCTTGGAAATCACTGGGAATTCTTGATAAATTCCTGGAAAACCTCTTGGAACTTAATAGAAAATTTCCGGGAATTCTTAAAGTTTCTGGGAATCCCTTGGAAATTATTAGGAATCCTTGTGAAACTCCTGTGAATTCCTAGGATATCCCTAAAAAATTCTTAAGAATTCCTGAAAAATTCTTGGGAGTTTGTTGCGAAATCCATGGGAGTCCCTGACAGATTCTCGGAAATCTCTGTAAAATTCTTGGGATTTTCTGGGGAATGCCTGTCAAATTCCTTGGAAATTCTTAGAAATACCGGAAAATTTCCTATTAAATTCCGTGAATTTCTGGTAAATTTTTGGATACCTCTGTAGAATTCCTAAGAACTTTTAGAAGATTTCTCGGGCCTGTATCATTTTGACACAAAATTTTTCTTAGTACATGTTATATTGTTCAATCTACTATGAAAATGTTATATTGTACTCCTACTAAAATCCAAGATTTTTAAGTTTTATTTAATAAATAATTTATTTTAATACCTTCAATTATTATTAAAAAAAACTCAATTAAGCCAGTAAGTTTAATTATTTAATAATTAAAAATTAAAAATCTTTGAATTTAACAGGTGAGCAAAGTAACATTTTCATAGGTTGAACAATATAACATGTACTACGAAAAATTTTGTGTCAAAATGATACGGACCCGATTTCTCGGATATCCCTGGAATTTCTAGAGAAATTCCTGGTAAATCCCTGGGAAAATCTTGTCAAATTTCTAACAATTCATGTCAAATCCATGGGAATTCCTTGAAAATTCTTGGGAATCGTTGAGAAATTTCTAGACATACATGAAAAATTCTTAGGAACATCTTAAAATTTATTATCAAATTCTGTGCATTTCTGGTAAATTTTTGGAAAGCCCTGTGAAATACCTAAGAATTTTTAGGCGATTGCTCGGAATTCACTGAGAATTCTTGAGAAATTCATGGGAAATCCTTAGGAGTACCTAGAAAATACCTGTGAGTCTCTGGAAAATTCTTAACAATCCCTTAGGAATTCCTGAGAAATTCCTGTAAATTCCTGAGAGATGCCTAAGAAATCCTTAGGAATTTCTAAAAAATTACTGGAACATCCCTGGGACATTATTGGGAAACCCTGTTAAATTTCTGCTAATTCTTATGGTATTCATGGGAATCCTTGGGAATCCGTTGGAAGTTCTCGGGAATCCCTAAGAAGTTCCTGTCAAATCCCTGGAAATTTCTGAGAAATTGCTGGTAAATGTCTTGGAATTCCTAAGGAATTCCATATCCCTGATATTATATTATATTCTGGATTTCTAATTCCGGATGCCACATTTTGAATTAAACATTCCGAACACTAAAATTTAATTCCGTATTTCATTATCTCAGATTATATATATATATATATATATATATTATATATATATTATAGTATTTTTGAATAACCGTCATGTAGAGCAATTTGTAAGAATGCCGCAGATCAAAAAATTTTATGTAATGCTATTGGGCTAAAATTTAGCATTTAATCCAACCCTAATTGGACATTAATGGGAGATGCCGTTTTTCCTTAAGGATTTTATTGTTACACATAGGTAGATATTTTAATATTAGGTACCTATATATATATGTTGTATGATAAATCCACAGAGAAATATTGATGTTTCGTTTTTTTTTATCCGTTTGAGAGAAAGCATATTAATAATGATAATACTATATTTTGGCTATATGTTACGGTTAACTAAAGCTCCGTAAAGAAAATTTTCCTTTGAGATCTGTGGTATCCACAATAAATCCTCCAAATAGCTTTATGAAGAAGAATTTCAAAAGTATATTAAAATCTTTAGATATGTTACCTTTTCATGTGGTTAAAAATTCTTGGGAAATGAAAAATTGTCTATTCTCTGTTATCTCTTAAATTAGAAATAAAATAAGAAAGAGCATAAATTAAAATTAATTAATTCGTATTACAATAAGAAAGAAAGTATGTTAAATTCTTCATGCAATATAAATGAATCTCTTGGAAATTGATTAAAAAAATACAAGTGTTATAAAAATAAAAGAAATATGAGAGAATTAATATCTTAAATTTTTAAATTGTTAATTTAATCCTGGAATAAGCAATGCAAATCCCAGAATTAAATTAAAAATGAAAAATCTAATAAACACCAAAGGAAAATTTAATTAGTAATGAAGACAACTTTTACTTAAACATTAAATTTACTGAAATTAGTAAGTATTTTCGTCATATTCAAAAGATCACATATATTACTTTTTTAGTTTATGTTATCGAGTTTCCTAACGTATAAAATAGTTTTATCGGATATTAAATGAAGCACGTCAATCATGGTCTAAATAATAAAATATAATATTTCTGCTCTAAATTAAAATTAATAAAACTTCCACCTCTTAAGAGGAGTTCCCGTTATATTACTGAAAATGTGATTTTTATACATTTAAAACCTACAATTTCTTTTTTTCAAAATAATTTTCTAGTTTCGTAAAAATTTACTTTATTCTGATTAAAAATTTACTAAGATTGTATACACCTTACAGCTGTTGGGATTCCCTTACACTTGGTTCACCAGATAATTAAAGATTCCTCCGACCAATATAGTTACACGAGAACTATCTGTCTGACTATTCAAGACCTATACTACTGAAACACTACCAGCTCTTCTAATTCGACTCAAGTTAACTGGATTGTGAGTCTTCTTACTATGCTCTCACGAAATTAATGAAAGGGCATAGAAGACTTTATTAGTAATATCATTATTCAATATCAAGCATACTTTTATTATATTAATTAATGAGTTTACTAAGAAAAAAAAGGAAATAAGGATTAGTCACCAGATGAGAATAATAAAAAACAGATTTAGTAAAATAAGGACATAAAAATTGTACAACTTGAAATTGTTGAAATGACAGAAATTTCTATTGAGTTGAAAAAGAGTATTAACTAATAATAGCTTAAAGTGGGTCAAAAGCTATATGCTAACATATTAATTGCTTCATAAAAATTTGATTAGTTACTCTGAAAAATTTTCTTTATTATAAATTTTTAATAATTACTTAACATTTTTCATAGTCATTATATATTTTATGAAAATTTCAATTTTATAGATTTAATATTTATAAAACAGTGTCGATGACTCAGGTATCGGGACGAAGGTAATAATGGTATTTTTTTGAGAAAGTTATTCAACATTTCGACAACCCTCCAAACCGGAACCTACAGTTTCGTATCATAAATTAAAGCATTCAGTATTTCTAGATCCCGGTTCCCGTAATTTTATATTACAACATGCAAGATTTTGCAATTCCAAATTCCGAAATCTAGGATTCCATTATTATATATTTCGTCATCCCAAATCTCGCATTTACACTACTGTATTCCGGACGCAACAATTGTTCAACTCGCCTTCAGGTTTTCCTCATCCTACATTTTTCCATCTAAGATTCTGCATTTCCGCAACTCTGATACTGCCATTCAATATTCTAACATCCCTCCAATGCGGATTCAACAAATACATATTTTAAATTACGCTATTTCACATTCCCTTATCTCGTATACAACAATTTTATATTCTGATTAATATGATTCTACCATTTTATTTTCTGTCATCCTGTATCTCGATGTTAAGTTCATCGCAATTTCATAGTCTTCAATCTCTCTTTTCTTCAAATCCCACTTTTATATTGAGCATTCCAAAATCGCAACTTCCTTTACTCTGTATTCCAACATCACGGATTTCTATTCTTTTATATTCCAATAACTCGAACTTGGACATTCAAACTTCCAACATTCTTCAAACCCGGATTCAGCAATATGTATCTTTAATTACGTAATTCCACATTTACTTATCGCAGATTCTGCAATTCCATATTCTGACATTTAGAATTTTACCATTCCACGTACCGACATCCTACATACCGTCATTTCGAAATGACTATTCAAAATTCTGCCATCTCGACAACCCAATTTCAATAATCTTACATCACGAATTCCGTCTTTCCACATTCTGTCATCTCGAATTCTAATACTTCATATTCAGATATCACGGATTTCACATTTTGTTTCCCTAATCTTATTTCTACGTCATTCAGTACCTGTGCGATGAATCCGACTTTGAAGGACTATGACTAGGATAGAAAAGTTCAGATTTTGTAATATCGCAATTCCATATTGCGACACTCCGGATCTCGCAATTAGATTATATTCTGAATTTGAGAATTGTCTATTTTGCCTCCCGCTTTCCCATCATCTCAAATTCTTTTATTCATCCTGCAATATGTCTAATGCCGCTATCCAGTATTCCGTATATCGCGATTCCATATTCCTATATCTTGGATTGGGTGTTTCGTAATTCGACGTTTAACATTCCAACATCCCTCCAATCAATTTCCATAACTTCTCATTCACATTTATACGGGTCAGATTCCATTATTCAATTTTCCGACTTGACAAATTTCACATTACAATATTCTCATATTAATTCCTCAATCTTCAGTAACTTTGCGATGAATCGCAGATTCGGCAATTCCAGATTCTAACATATAAGATTCCACTATTTCACATTCGGTTTATCGCTACTACATAATCCGGAATTTCGTATTCCATTATTTAACATTTCGCCATTTAAATTTCCCACAGCCCTTTCGTCGATTTCTATAGTCTCACATCCTGAAGTCTACCTTTCTACATTCCGACATGTCGAACTCCATTATTTCATATTCCGACATCACGGATTTTACATTTCTCTAATGCTATTTTCACGTTATTTGGTAAATGTGCATTAAAATTTCATATTTTGACATCCTGGACCTCGTAATTACAAACTACTACATTTCGTACCGAACAATTCTCCATCTTAACTTCCGCGTTCCCCTTATCCCGAATATTCAGATCCCGCTATCCCACAAACGGATATTCCAGATTTCGCCATTTTAGATTCGTTTATAGCAGAGTCTACATTCCGAGATATTAAATCCTGACATTAAATATTCCGACATTACAACATTTCACATTCTATTTCTCTAAATTTCGCCATTCCATATAAATTGATTCCATAAACTGGTGTCATGGATTCCGTGTTTTCGACATTCCGACATAACTCGAACTCATTTCCATAATTTTAGATCCTCAATTCAGTCAATCCGCAATTGGATATGTCAGATTTTATTATTCCATATTCCTAAAACAAAGATTACACATTACGACAATATTTAAATTCCATTATCTTTGGTAACTTATTAACACTAATCATTCTCACCATCCCAATTCTTTATGTTATTGCATCTTCGGTTATTCTACCCTTCATTATTCCTACATTCCTGCAACCTGGATTCGTCAATCTCGTATCGTTAATTAATCTAGTACACATTTTCTCAACACTAACTTTGATATTCCATATTTCTGTATTTCGAATTCCGAAATTCTATATATATATATATATATATATACAGAATTACCCGATTCCATATTCTGTCATCTCGAATTTAGTCATTCCACATTTCCTCATTACGTTTATCGCAGTTCCATATTCCTAAATCATAGATTTCGCATTTCGAGAACGTGTTAATTCCATGATCTTTGGTAACTTATAAACACTAATTATTCTTACTTTCCAAATCCCGTTATTCCATCTTCGGAAAGTTTACCTTTCATAATTCCTACATTCCTGCAACCCAGATTCCATGATTTCGTATCTTAATTACGGCATTCCAAATTTTCTTATCACGAAATCTGATATTTTATTGTTTCCATATCACGAATTCCGAAATTCCATCGCCCGACAATCAGGATTGGGCCATTCCATATTTTGTCACCTCGAGTTCAGTCATTCCACATTCCCTATTTTCGTTTAAGGCAATTCCATATTTCTAAATCATTGATTTCGCAATTCGAGAATTTGCTAATTCCATTACCTTTGGTAACTTACTAACAATAATCATCCTCACTCTCCAAATTCCTTTATTCCATTTTAGGAAATTCTACCTTTCATAATTTCTACATTTCTGCAACCGGAATTCCACGATCCCGTATCTTAAATTAAATCAGTCCAAATTTTCTTATCACGGATTCTGATATTCCATTATTTCCGCATCACGAATTCCAAAATTCCATAGCCCGACATTCAGTATTCGCTCATTCCATATTCTGTCATCTCGAGTTCAGTCATTCCCTTCCTTCGTTTATAGCAATTTCATATTCTGAAATTCCTGATTCCTTCAATCCTCATTTCGACATCTTGGATTCCATTAATCAATCTTACAACATCACGCATTTCATTTTTGTAATCTTTATCTTAATTGTATTTTCGTCCGTAACTTTACGACCATTTTGGAATGTAGAATGGTGTGATCTTAGAAGTAGGAATGTCTGAATGTGAAATCGCGGAATCCAGGATGTTGAAATGTAGGAATGTAGCATAGCGAGATTCACAATATCAAAATAAAGACTGCAAAAATGCGGAATATCTAAATGAGCGATACAGTAAATAAATTGTAAACGTGTCTATTACTCTCTAAATCTGAATTAGTTAAATACTCCTATTTTAATGCTTAAAACTCGTTGACCATGTCAAATAGTAATTTTTTCCTAATAACTTAGTAAAAAACTACTAATTTATTCAGTTAAAGTAATTTTTAGGTTATGTTTAACTACAATAAGAATTAGTAGATTTCTATTTACTAATTACATTAGTTATTTTTTACTATTTAATTAGTTAAATTTAACTACTGAATTAGTAGCTTTTAACTAATAATTAGTTTATTTTTACTAATTGAAAAAGAGAAAACTTGTTCACGATTTTAACCCCTAAATAGTAGTTCTTTACTAATTCAGATTTAGAGAGTATAATGTTTAACCTACCTATATACCAAAATCAATTTTTCATTGTTTTTATCCATCTTTGTATATTTGAATTGTTTCTAATTGTGCATTTTAAGTATGCAAACCTGTTATTTAATGTTATTATAACTGTTATTTAATGTTCAAAGGATATTTGGAAAGTTTTTTAAGTTAATCCGATTCGTATTTTAGAAATCTTAAAATTTTGAAAAATTCCTAAGGACACAGATTCATATTACATTCCATTGTCAGAAATGGGTATATTTACACTGAAATTTAAAAAGATAACGATATTGCTTTTTTTGATTTAAAGAATCATGTTATATACAAAATCTCATGTGAATGTGGTCTAGTATTATATATCTGAAAAACTCTATTGTACCTAAAAAATAGAACGAACATGAGAGTGATTGCAAAAATGATAAACGACCTTCTCTCGTTGCGCATTCCCATGAGAATGATTATTTATTTAAACTTAAGGATATTAGAAATATATGTAAAATGAAACAAATCTTGGAGAAAGACTTGTTCAGGAATTTTCTATATTGCAAAGTTTAACAATTCTGTTAACACATGAACAGAGACAAATCATCAGAGTGGCACCTTTAATAATTATGAAATCGTTCATTAATTTGACTTTTAGATAAATAGAACTTCTGACATAGTTTTCAAATGCATAACAAAACTTTCCGCCTAAATTAGAAATGTTGCAACAAAAATTAAAGTTTTTCTATAGGAATATTTAAATCAAATATAATATTTTTAATTAACTTTTTTAAATAAGCATTTAAAAGAGTTGAGATATGTATTTCATATTTGATATAAGTTAATATATGAAAATTATATAAAAAAAAGCTTGAAAAGCAATCACGATGTTCCATATGACAAGCAAATCCCAAGAGATTTTTTCCCTTCTTTCATTGTTTTAACACTCTCGGAGCCATTAAAGCAACTTGTCAGCAATTACATTCTAGGATTGGAGGCATTAACTTAAAACTTTCCTGGATGGTAAGAATTTCTCGACTTGGCATTGCTGGAAATGACTTATAAAAGCTTCTAGATATAATAGAGGAAAAAACGGAATTTCTTTTAACAGGAATACTTAAACTTCAGGTTCTCTCAATGAAAACGGAAATAAATTTTCTAGACACGAAAGATTGTAAAATTAGATACTTGCGATAACTGAATTAATTAATGACACAATTTCAATAATTGATTAATTTAAAATCAAGTGACAATTTGATTAGTCTCGTTGCACAATCTTGCTTCACTTTCTTAATATAACTCTCATTGGTTTTTGTTCCTTATTCTAATCAATTTTTAGCTTCCGATTATTTCATACTATTTTTATTATTGGGTCAATAACCCAATACCCCTGTACCTATTTTAGTAAATTTCGTTGAAAATGTATATAAGGAGTTTAAAAGAATTATTTGAAAAATAAAAATAATTAGTTAATTTTACGATATGTATTGAAATGAGGAAATTATTATTAATTGGAAATAATACTTAATTAGTACAGAATATTGCGATATAAGCAAAGTTATTAAAACTTAAAAATGTTAAAAATCTAAGTCATTCCAAGTTATAAGAAATTAATTTATTCTCAAAATGCATATTTGATATGTTTATATAATTTATATAATTATGGAAAGTTTCGCTTCCATATTGCACCAATAACCATAAAGACAAGACTATTTAATAAAATAGATTAAAAGGTTAAAAGCTGAACTTGAGAGTAGCTGGGCTACTGCTTGATCAGTCATTACGTAAGGCAAGCACGTAATTCGGACCCAGACCAGGCAAAGAATTTTCCCACTACGAGCTCTCACAGAAGCACGAAGTAAGTAAATAAATAATGGATCGTCCACCTGCGGGATCGCACCCACGTACTGTTGCTATGGACCTCGAGAATATACATATATGCAACGACGCGACAGACTTGTATAGACTTCTTAGTGACCATCTCGAACTTTAGGGGTTCCTAAACCGTCGTAAAACGTGAGTCTAGCCAGATCCGCAAATAATGTTAAGATCATAATTTCTTGAAAGGGAGAGCGCAGACAAAACGAGTTTCTGCCTCATTTCACCTGATTCCTTCAACTAAATTACTCTTTCAATTTCCCTCAAGGGAACCAAATTCTGCACTTTCTTTTGTCTGCATTGATAGTTTTCAAAACCCAGAGAAAAGTGTTCTCCGATAAAAAATTTAAATTTCGAGTAGCAATTTTAAAATAAGTTTTTACAACTGAATACTGACCAATCCAGTATGTTAGACAAATTTTGAAACAATTGTTAAATACTTATGAAATATGATAATTTTTTTTTATCTGATTTCGATAATTTTAAATGACAGATTAAATGTGATAAACAATGTTTTTCAATTAATAGGCATCGCTTAAATGATTAATTTTTTCACGTAAATAATGTTTTTTTATTAATAATTTAATGCACAGGAATTTTTTAGTTTTCAAAGAAGAATATTTAGAACTGGAAAGAATACATTTTTAAGATTTTTATGAATTCCGGGTACTGCATTTAAGATTCCACGTTTCAGATTTCAGATACTAAATTCCAGATTTCACTTCCTAAATTCCACAATCCCAATTCTGCATATCACATACCGTATTCCTCATCTTGTAATTCATATCTCAGGTTTCAGAATCTGGAGTCCATATTCTATGTTTCACATCCCACATATCAAATCCTGGATTTAACATCTCGATTTTCATATCCCGAATTCCAGATACCAGATTCTAAATCTACAAACTCTACATCTAAAATTCTATATCCCGAATTCCATCTCCCGGATATCACATCTCCTTTATTAAATTCCGGAAAATACTTTGCGTATTCCAAATAGTTGGATCTTACATCCCGGATTAAAAAAATGAATGAAACATATCTCAGATTCCATATCCCGTATTCCATGTGCAGAATTCCACATTCCGAATTTAAAAACTCATATTCTACATCCCAGTTCCGTATCACGAATTCCACCTCCAGGATTCTATATTCCGAAATCCACATCAAGAATTCAACATTTAGAATTTTAAATCAAAGATTATGTCCTAGGTTCTAAATCCCGAATATCTGCATTTCTGATTCTTCAACCTGAATTTCACATTTTTGATTTCACATCTCGAATTCGAAAACTTGAATTCCACATCATGCTTTCCAAATTACAGTATTTACATTCCAAATTTCATATTCCGCATACCACATTATAGATTTCAAATTCCGAATTCCACATTCCGTATTCCAAAATCCGGGTACTACATCCCAGATTTTTTATCTCGTAATCCCCTCCTGGATCTCACATCTGTGTTCCGCTCCAACATTCCACATCTGAGATTTAAAATCTCAAATTCTATATCCCAGTTTCCATATCGTGGATTCCAATTCTGGACTCCATATATAACGAATTCCTGATCAAGAGGATATGTTACTCATGTAACATTTTATCCTAAATATTAAATCTATGATTTTAAATTAATTTTCGTTCTTCTATAATTAATGGTCACCAACAACGATCTGCTAGATAAAATTGTATTCTAAATTAATAAAAGACGATCAAAGGAAATCGTTTTTTTCAGCCAGCAAAAGAACGTTCAAAAAAACGTTTTGTGTTGAAATAATTAACGTAAAGTTTGTATGAAATATACTTCTGTCTATCAGAAAAGTAATATAAACGGATGTAATTTTTTAGAAAATGTTCTGCTCTTGTTCTGTTTTTACGTAACTACACGTAAATAGTTAATTGAATGAAGGTCTGTTAAATTTGTTTCCTTTGAAATCCGTTTAAATATGTTATTTGTTTTTTATATAATCTGCAGACGTTTCAACCACTACATAAGACTCTTTGTCTGAGCAATTACAAAAGAAAAATTAATAGTTAAATAAATGCCTTTATGTACCCGAATTAGAAAACCTAATGGTGAAATTTCATCACCATATTTCCCAGTTTATGTTTAAAAAACTCACTAATAATATTTACACTGCATAAAAAATGTATGAACTTTTAATTTAATAATTATTGATTTGATTCGCCTTAATTTTCCTACGATATTCTAAATCTTGATTCCTTTTCTGTTTCAGGTAAGATTCGATAAACAGTATTTATGGAAACTCGCCTTTTTGAGGTTTAAAGAAGAACTAGCAGTTCAGTAAGATTAACTTTGAAAAGTTAATTCATGTGAAATTCTTGTGCAATTACTAGGCAATACTTGGGAATTTCTGGTAAACTACTGGGAATTCTTTCAAAATTCCTGGGAACTCTAGAAAAATTATAGAGAGCCCCTGGAAATTTCTCGTAAACTCCTTTGAACCGCTTGGAAATTCCTGGGAACTCTTGGTAACTTCCTGGAACTCTTAAAAAATCCCTGGGCTTAGCGAGGAATTCCTGAAAACCTCCTGCGAATCCCTTCAAAATTTTTGTGAAATTCCTAAGCAATTTCTGGGCATTCCTATGAACTCTTGGAAAATTCCTAGGAAATCACTGGGAAGTCCAAGGGAATTTCTTTTGGAAATTCCTGGACATTTCTTGGAATTCCAGGTAATCCACTTGGAATCACTTGAAAGTTCCTATGAAATTAATAGGTATCCCCTGGAAATTTCTGGTAAACTCCTATAAATCCCTTGGAAATTCCTAAGAACTGTTGTTTAATTCCTGGAACTTTTAAGAAATCCCAGGGTATTCCGAAAAATTCCTAAAAACCTCTTTGGGATACCTTAGAAATTCTCTGGAAAAATACTGGGAAATCCATAGGAATTTCTGGTAAACTCCTGGGAATCCCGTCAAAATTCCTGAGAAACTACAAGGCAATCCCTAGATTTTTCTGGGAACTCTTGGAATCCCTTGAAAACTCTGGAAAACTCTTGAGAAATTACAGGAAAATTACTAGGATAGCTCTGTGAATTCCTGACAATTTCTTCGGAATCCCTTGAAAATGCCTGGAAACTCTTAGGAAATTCGTGGAAAAATACTTGGAAATCCAAAGGAAATCCTGGGAAACTCCTAGAGAAACTACAAAAAAATTACTAGAATATCCGTAATAATCCATGGTAATCTATTCGGATTCCCTTTAAAATACTTAGGTAATTACTGGGAAATACTTAAAAATTCCAGGTATACTTCTGATAAACCTTTGGAAATCCCTAGGTATTCCTGAAACTCTTTGAAAATTCCTGGGTAATTAATGGTAAATCCTCGAGAATTTCTGGTAAACTACTTAGAATCCCTTCGAACATGCAGTGAGATTAATAGGCAATCCCTGGGCATACCTGGGAAACTCCTAAGAATCCCTTCGAAAATCCTGTGAAATTACTGAGCAACCCCTGTGAGTTCCTCGGATTTCTTAATAAATTCCTGAAACTATTAAGAAATCCCTAAACTTTCCGAGGACTTCCTGTAAACCTCCTGGGAATCCCTTGGAAATCCCTGTAAATTTCTGGTAAACCCCTATTAATCCCTTGGAAATTTCTGGAACTCTTGGTAAATTCCTGGAACTTTTAGGAAATTCCTGAAAACCCCCTCGGCATCGCTAGGAAATTCCTGTGAAATTAATAGGCATCCCCTAGGATTTTCTGTTAAACCCCTATAAACCTCTTGGAAACTTTTGGGAAGTCTTGGTAAATTCCTAGAACTCTTTAGAAATCCCTGGACTTTTCGAGGGATTCCTGGAAACACTTGAGAAATCCCTAGACGTTTCTGGAAATTCCAGGTAAACTCCAGGGAATCCCTTTAAAATTCCAGTGAAATTAATAAGCAGTCCCTGGTCATTCCTGTAAACTCTTGGAAAAATCCTGGGAAAATACTGGAAAATCCATGGGAATTCCTGGTAAACACCTGAGAATCTTTTGGAAATTCCTGGACATTCCTTGGAATTTCAGATAAACTCCTGGGAATCGCTTAGAAGTTCCTGTGAAATTAATAGGCTTCCTCTAGGAATTGCTGGTAAACCCCTATAAATACCTTGGAAATTTCTGAGAACTCTTGGTAAACTTCTGGAACTTTCAAGAAATCCTTGGGCATTTCAAGAAATTCCTGAAAACCTCCTCTGGATACCTTGGAAATTCCTGGGAACTTTTGGGAAATCCCTGGAAAAATACTGGGAAATCCATAGGAATTTCTGGTTAATTTACTGGGAACGTTTGAGAAATTACAGGAAAATTACTAGGATGTTCTTGCAAATTCCTGGTAATCTCTTCGGAATCTCTTGAAAATGCCTGGGAACTCTTGGGAAATTCCTGAAAAAATACTAGGAAGTCCATAAGAATTCCTGGGAAACTCCTGCAAATCCCTTGCAATTTACTGTGAACTCTTGATAATTTACAGGAAAATTACTAGGAAATCCCTGATAACCTATTGGGATTCCCTTGAAAACACCTGGGTATTTACTGGGAAATCCTCGAGAATTTCTGGTAAACTACTAAAAATCCCTTGGAAATTCCAGTGAAATTAGTAGGCAAGCCCTGGGCATACCTTGCAAACTCCTGGGAATCCCTTGTAAATTCCTAAGAACTCGTGGCAAATTTCTAAGAAAATACTGGGAAATCCATGGGAATTCTTGGTAAATTCCTGAAAATCCCTTGGAAAGTCCTGGAAACTTTTGGGAAATTAATGTTAAATCCCTATGAATTTCTGGTAAACTTCAATGAATCCCTTGGAAATTTCTGAGAACTCTCGGGTAATTACAGGATAATTACTATTTAATTATTCATAACTCTTGGGTAATGCCTGGGTAATTCCTGGATATTCCTTGAAAATTCCTGGTATACTCCTGAGAATACCCTGGAAATTTCTGAAAACTCTTAAGCAATTCCTGGAAAATTACTGGGAAATATCTGGCCATTTCTAGCAAGCTCCAAAAATCCCTTGGAAATTTCTGGAAACTTTTGGGAACTAATGTGAAATACCTAAGAATTTCTGGTAAACTCCTATGTATCCCTTGGAAATTCTTAAGAACTTTTGTGGAATTTCTAAGCAAATACTGGGAAATCCATGGAAATTTCTGATAAATTCCATGGAAAGTCCTGGGAAATTTTGGTAAATTAATGTGAAACCCCTATGAATTTCTGATAAACTTCTATGATCCCCTTGAAAATTCCTGAGAACTCTTGGGTAATTACAGGGAAATTACTATTTAATTCCTGGCAACTTTTGGGAAACCCCTGGGTAATTACAGGGAATTCCTTGAAAATTCCTGGAATATTCCCGAGAATTCCCTGGAAATTCTTGAAAACTCTTAATCAATTCCTGAAAAATTACTAGGAAATCCCTGAGCATTACTAGGAAACTACTGAGAATCCCTTGGAAATTTCTGGGAACTCTTGGGACATTTCTGGAAAATTACTGCGAAAACCTTGGTCATTTCTGGGAATTCTTGGGAAACTCCTGAAAATCCCTAGGATCTCTTGGAAAATTCCTGCTAAATTACTTTACCATCCCTGAGCAATCCTGGGAATTCCTGGAAAATTGGGAAACTCTTGGGAATTTCTGAGAACTCTTGGAGAATTTCTGGAAATTTATAAAATATTCCTGGAGATTTTCTATCAGTCAAATAATCAATATACGGAATTGATAATTAATCGATGTATCAAACCAGAGACAATTAAATTTATGTAGCAGCTATGGAACCTATTCGGAGTGCCTGCTTTTTATATTTGTTTTTAGTGTTAAGCAATGTTTTACTATTATTTAAAAAATTTTATCCAATCTAGAAATATTTACTTTTAATTTGGATTCAGCGGAGAAAAATAAACAAGAACACACAGGAGCAATGTTCCGACCAAAACCTTTATTTTGTGTGCCTTTGTTCTTTAAAGTTATGAGAATAAAATCTCTGAATGTAAAGACAACTTATGGAACTATTAAAATAATTAGTTTATTTACTGCAAAGTAGAATTAATTGTCTGACTACTTAGTTAGTTGTTTTAACCAATTATCTTTTTATTACACGAGTTGTTTAAATAATTGGAGAACTTAGAGTAAGCAGTGGAAAGGAAGAAGGATAATGATAAAACTTACTCAACCTGGCATGTGGAACAATTCCCAGGAGAGTTATAATTAATCCATAGGAAAATATCACCTGCTTTCAGGGTCAAAGAGGGTAAATATTAGTGGGACCAACCAAGCGAAATTACGAATTACACAGAGCAGGAACCAGAGCATCTTATAAACTTCACGTCTACTTTAGTGTATCCTTCTACTACTATAGTAGAGGTTTTTGCATTGAAATTCATGGAATAATAATGCGCCGGCGCCCATTTGTAAATACTCAGCCCATGTTCTTCTCTTGCGAGTCTTTCTACGTCGGTTCATTTCCTAAGTATATGCAGATTCTTCTGTAAATAGTCAGAAAATCGTTACGCAACAAAGTCCTTAAGTATTAAATCTTCAGTGAACTGTTTACAATTAAAATTTTACATTTCTTTAAGTATTATCATTTAAAATTCGAACAGTCCTTAGTCCTATACATATAGGTTTTATAGCAAACAAGCGCAGTTGCTCTTCCTTGCTCTGTCCGATTTACTGTTCATTACAATTCGGTTTTTTCTAATTTAATTTCTAATTTACTTTCTCTTTGTTCTTGTTTTCTTATCACTAATATATTCTTCTTGTAAAAATTAAAATACAACAAAAAATGTAAAAATTTTACATCTTAAACCCTTACATAACGTTTTGCAAATTGAATAATAATGTTAATTTAAAAATTTTCAATTTATGCAAATATTTTTTTTTTAATGAATTATAAATTATTGTCTGTAAATTAGAAATATAATGTGCGCTATCTCCATTTATTTCTTGAATTTTTAATTCATTTCAAATAGGTAAATATAAATTTTTTTCTTCAGTAATTTCAGTTAGTGTCTTTTAAAATAATATATTTAATTTTTCAATATTAAAAATGTACTATTTTTGTGCTTTTAACATTTTATAATATTTTTATTCATTTTCATGAAGTAACAAATGTATTTTCTATTGTTACAAATAAATATTAGATTTTCAATTATTTTTCGCAAATTTTTATTATTTTCTTCGATTTCCAATTATTTATATCATTTTTCCATTATTTTCTTCAACTTTTAATTATTTCCATGCAAATATAATTTTTTTTCAGTATTTTCAATGATTGTATTGATTTATAATAAGTTATTTCGTTTTTCAATATTAAAAATATACTACTTTATTGCTTTAACTATTATATAAAATTTTTTTTGTTACTTTTAATTTGCATCTTTTTAATATATCGAGTGCTAAATTATTCTTTGTTTAAAAATGGAGAAAACAATTTTATTTTTTTACCCTTTTTTATTGCTAAGAGAGTAAAAAAAGTTCTGCACTATTAAACAAAATGAAGTATTATTTATTACTTTATTATTCTTTAAAAAATAATTTTGGAACTTAAATATTATTTGCATTAAAATTTAATCCTAAATTTTAATTAACTTTCTTTACATTTTTCCAGCAAAATTTTATTTACACAGTTATATATTTTTTGTTAATTTTAATTTAAAATTAAAACTCTACGATTTTGAACGATAACATTAAAATATACTAAACCACTTTGAATCTAATATTATTAACGTTATGGACGGATATAATTGGATAAAAACGTTATTTTCTAAATTTTTATTTATAAGAATAATTTATTTCAAATAATTATATTTTGTTTCATCATAGAGGAAGCTTTGTGATCGTCAATATTTTCGATTTTCCAAAAACAGTCTAAATAGACTCATTTTCATCTACAAAGCTCAAATTTTCATTCTTATGCAAATATTCTGATATTTGCGTGTGTTTGTAGTAACTTTTTTGTCGCCAGGAAATCTTGAGAATGCTTCAAATATATCTTACAATAAAATTTTGAAGGCTCATTAAGCTCATAAATATCTAAATTTGGATACAGGAATCTTTCAAAATACCTAATCAAATTTTTTCACGCGCCTTTTTTCATCTAAAAAATGTTTTTTCAAAGTGTTTTTTCCATGATAATAATACAAATTTCATGAATAAAATAATCATATTCCTTGTCTCAAAATGAATGAGTGGACAAAATAATAAAGTATATAATTGCCCAAGAATTCGCATAAAAATTAGTAATTGTGGGATCTAAATATGGTTTACTTTAAATGTAATTATTGATTTAATAAAAATGTTAATTCGAAACATTGCTGAGTTATTGGAAAATTCTCGTGTATTATTCTCTTGTTTTATTTTATCTTTTACTTTTAATTGAAATAGGTTATATTTGTACCCTACACTGTAAAAACAGGTGTCTTACAAGTGTCTTATTTTAAGGCATAAGACGTTTAGAAAGCGTCTTACAGGTATTTTTAAGACACTTTCTCAATGGTTTAAAATTAAGACACCCTAAAATGTCTTAAAAGTGAGGACAAAATAAGACACTTGTTTTTAGAGTGTAAGTGTAAATGTCAGCAGGCAGCCGCAAAATTAGTGAAATAAACATATTTTAATTTTTACCCAAATAAGAAATAAATTAAAAAATACATTGTTCTTGTTTAATAATATTATATCTTCTCAATTACTTTCATGAAAAATATTTAAATTTTTTAATTTAAATATTTTATTTATATTATTCTACAGATTTAATTTACAATTACATTTATTAATTGATGTTGATTTTAAAATAAATATAATGAGAGGATATCGCTAAATATATTTTATCTGTTTTATTCAATTTTTTTTTAAAAACATAGGTATGTATGATTTAATTTTAATTAGAATACAATTTTATTAAAGTATTTTTATACAAAAATATACTATTCATTTACATTAAATTACTTTATTTGATTATTGAAAAATGTTATGTTTTCAGGAAAATGTTTTATTTATTTATTTAATTTTAAAGGTATCGTGGGTGAGGTTCATTCTGAATTTAATGATAAAAATTTTCGACTTTTTACGTAAATTGCATTCTTTTTCGAGCTTTTCGATTCAATTCGACTTTTTTTTATATTTTTTTCCTTTTTTTTTTTAATTGTATCTTTTTTATGAAAAGGAATAAGTGAAATGTTTTATAGAAAACGAAGTGCGATTCGAATGTTTATTTACTAAGTAATATTTTAACTTTTTTCTTCATTTAATAAGGAAGTAAGTTTTATTTTGAGGTGTTTTTTTTAAATCTTTATAAAGACGCATGACACAAGAAAACTATTAAAGAAACACAATAATGTACAATGACTCTTGATTACGTGATACTCGCTATATAGGACAATCACTTGCAATAAATAATCGTCATTTCTGCCTGTTTGAATTTTTAATTATCTATTTCAGAAGAATGTGATAAATCTTCGACTGCTAACAATGATTTAAAAAAATGTTACATAAAAGAATGTTAGATCGACCAATCAAGTTCTACAATTATTTGATACTATCAACCAAATCGAAAGGTATGACCACACATCTGAATTGCAATGCAAATAGAAAATGCGCTTCGTCTCACTCCGTGCCGTATAACAGTCTCATAAATTTATTTTACTCTAACAGATTTTCCGCTTGCGCAAGCGGAAAATGTAAGAAAATCTTCTAGAGTGAGCTAGATTTAAGACAGTTTCATATCCTAGAGTGAGAAGAGGAATATACTCCAACTGCATTACAATGAAGATGTGACTATATCCTGAAGGTGAAACCAATTCTGAGAAAAAATCAAAGGTTTATATAAGATCCCTTATAAACAGAAAACGTATATTATTATCATTAAAGTAGCTTTAGGCTTTTTTCACCCTGTTGAAAAATCGAACATCAAAAATGACATCAGAAATTATATCAGAAATAACATCAGAAATTACATGTGATTTTGAGATTAGAAATGATGTCATTTCTGATATCATTTCTGATGACATTTCTGATAATACTTTCATTTATTTATTTATTGACAATAATTATTACACTAAAAAAAATCCCTTGCACCCGTACACAAGGAATCAACCAGTTTTCCTTGTTAGTTAAGGCGCCAACTAGGGAAGCCTAGTTAAAATACAAGGATAATTTTCAGTCTAAGAAATTAGAAATTATATTATATTGAACATCAGAAATTGTGGGACCGACTGTTTTTATTACTCAGAAAGTCTATTATTTCATAAAATATTAATATTTTCTATCTCTAAAACATTAGTGGTTACGGTAAATGACTTAGTTGTGGCCGTCATATATTTGAAGGTTATGTTGATTTGACATTTTCAAAAAACATTATTAAAAGTTTAATGTATACTTTTGTATTATTTTAAGATTATGTAATACAACTTTACTCATTTGCACTATAGAAAACTGTAAATTTTTAGCTGATTGACAATTTTTTTCCCCGTTTTTAAGAATTACAAACAAACAAGTTTGATGTGTATTAGAACTAACTTTGCTTCGATTGCAAGCTTAACTTGGAATCCTTGTCATTTTAACTAAAATGGCTTCAACTATAGACAAATAGTTGATTTTGACAAACATATTTTTTTCAGTGTACATTTACGAAATTGACGACATGTTTTAGTTTCTTCTTTTAGATATAAATTGATCAGAATTCACAAAAGAAATGATGTCATTTCTGACATCAGAAATGATTTAAGAAATAATATCAGAAACGTTATCAGAAATGATGTAAGAAATAATATCATTTCTGATATCACAAATGATATCAGAAATAATGTAAGAAATGATATAAAAAATTACATCTGAAATTACATCTGATTTTAAGACTAGAAATGATGTTATTTCTGATATAACTTTTATTTATTTATTTATTTGCCAATAATTATAACATTTAAGAAATTGACATGTTTTAGTTTCCTATTTTAGATATAAATTGATTAGAAATCACATAGGAAATGATGTCATTTCTGACATTAAAAATGATATCAGAAATGATATAAGAAATTCCATCGGAAATGATATCGGAAATGGCATCAGAAATTACATCAGAAATGATATCAGAAATTACATCGGAAATGATTTAGGAAATTATATCAGAAATAATGTCAGAAATGACATCAGAAATGACATTCTTTCCTATATTATTTCTAATCAATTTATACAAAAGAAGAAACTGAAAAATTAATGTCAATTTCGTAAATGAAATAAGTTTTGGCATTAAATAAGTAAGTAAAATAATAAAAATGATATTGGAAATGATACTAGATATGATATCAGAAATGATATAAAAATGACATCGGAAATGACATCGAAAATGATATCAGAAATTATATCAGAAATGACATCACAAATGATGTCAGAAATTACATCAGAAATCATTCCTAGTCCCAAAATGACCCAAAATCACATGTTATTTCTGATATTATTTCTGATGTTATTTCCGATGTCATTTCTGATATCATTTCCGGTGTCACTTCTGATATAATTTCTGATGACATTTCTGATGTCCGATTTTTCAACAGTATAAATAGTAACCTGCAACATCCGAACATGATCAACCCTTAAAAAAACCACCTTACAATTGATATTTCCATCCCTTATCACTTTACATTACTTTCGTAACCTTAAAGATTTGTTAACAGCCTGCATAGCAGACAAAAAATTACTTATTGGGCACCTAAAGATGACAATAAATAATAACCGATCATTATCTATCCTTAGAACTCAACCATGATTTATTTAGAGGTAAAAATGCCAATCAAGGGTGTGTTTTAAGGGTTTATCATGTTCAGCTATTTTAATTTGATAATAATTTAAACAATTGATTTAAGGTTACTATTCTTTTAGAAATACTTCGAATTCGTTAACAGACATATTGTTTCGGTTATTTATAATTCTGCGAATTTGACCTCCCAATATCTCACAAATAAAGTTTGATAGATGAACGAAGTCTCAGTATGGATTTCGCGTTAGTTGATGTGGGGATGAAAGCACCCTAAAAAATTTTCATCCATCCTGTTCTTCTCTCAGAAGCGTTATAAATTAATGTGAGTTATACATCACGTCGCGTCATTCCGACAATCGTGATTTCTAGTGCCTCTGTATATGTGCGAAAACGAATATACGTCTGTTTGTAATGCCTGTGAAAAATAGTCGATGATTTAAATTGGAAATATAGCAAACCCTCCAATTCTTAATTTCAATGTGACTTATTCGCTAATTCATTCATTAGTAGAAAATCACTAATTCTGTATTAGGGTGAACAGAATTAAAAATTTTCATAATTTTTTATTCCTTTTAAATAGCTTCTTAGTTGGATAGAAATGCAATGTCCTACCTCTATATATATAACGTCCCGTTTATGAAATGATTAGAAATACCCAATGGGATGTCTCAGTTTGGTTCCAATATAAAAAAAAAATTTCTGTAAAATTGCAGCTTGATTGGTTAATAGTAACCCGTTCCAGATTACAAATCTCTTCATTTTTAGCTGAATTTTAAGATAGCGTTTTTAAACAAATTTAATTTTCAAAATTTTCAAAATAGCAGATGTTTAAAAATGGGTTAAAAAATACATTACAATATTTGCAGTGTTTATCACATAAAAATTCAAGGAAATTCAATAGATCTTCTCATTCTGGGGGTTTTGAGTTCGCTAATGAAGATTACAATGTCAAAAATTAATTTAATAATTTTGGAACCAATATGGCGGAATTTCAAGAAATCGCCTTGAAACGCCGTTATTAGGGTTTTCGGGATCTCTGTTCACAAATTTCATGTTAAAAATTCATTTTTTAAAAAACTTGATCGGGAAAATAAATTCGGGAATGTGGAATCCAAGATGTAGAAATTGAGGGCCTCTATTTCCGGAGCCAAACACTTTTTCTAGTCCTTTACGTAAGAATTTTATTCGAGGTAGTTACCTGTTTTGTTGTTATTTTTTAAAACACTAAAATAAAAAAACGTCATTTTACGATAACACTCGGGACGATCCATGGAAATAAAAGAAGGTTCAAGTAGATAGTCTCTTTAAATATTCTATCTCGTGAGTAGAAAACCTATCGATTTATCGAGAATCATCCTCTCGAATTATCGTGAATTTTTTAAACCTCCTATACTGATCGAAAATTTTTCCTGCATGTACATACTCCTGAGTAGCGATGTCAAAGTGTGAAAAATTAATAATTAAATATATTAGAAATATCGACATTTATCGATGAGTATATCTATATAGGAAATTTAAATATTTCATCTTCCACTTTTCTCTAACCTATATATTTCTCACATAAAAAGTATTGGAATAGCGGAAATGTAACTGCTATCTATATTTCATGTCCAAATTTTAAACCTTACAATAAATTTTCGTATATTCTTGATACTAAACAGATATTTTCAAATTTGTGGGACTTTGGACTAAAAGTGGAGTTGAAGAATAAAATTTTTAAGATTTTTAAATTGACGGATAGAAACAAAATAAATTTATGAAAAAAGTGTATCTCTCATCAAATTTGTCTTTACAACTTCCTTCTTTCATGTTTCTTATTCAATTTTTATTTTATAGTTAGTTGTAAATTTCCTTTCGCGCTTAAAAACAATTAAGATTGCCATTTCTTAAGTTTGGTTCTGGTCAGAACAAGCTCACGTAATACCGTGTTATAAAGCACGTCTTATCTTGAGGTCTAGAGTTAATCAAACTAGCAAACTTGCTTTCTCTAAACCATCGCATCTTGATGAAACTGGCACGTAATTATGTCGCCTTTGCTCAAGACGTTGTGTGACCATACAGTGATAATCATTCTACTGACGTTCCGGCTACAAATCTCGCTAACTTTTTAAGTACAGTTTTCATCCTTCTATAATCCAAAATCTCCTTTAAAGCAATGTAGAGGCTTAATATTACTTTCTAGACGAGCTTTTATGTGAAAATATTATAATAAGCTTAATTATAATTGAATTTTTACATCCTGTCTCAAAACGTGACCATTAACGTGCAAAACACAATTTACAGCCTCTTCTCTAATGAACAAATCTGCATAAAACAAGTGTCTTTTTTACTTCTTGAAATAAATTTGATATTTTTTAAATTTATATTTTCTTGGTATGCTTTCATTTTAAAAATAATACCCGACCTAACCAATCAAGCATTTCTGAAATACTTGGTAACGGAGGATAATCATCAAAGGGATTTTTTTTTATTGTGAAAACAATGTTTTTAACAATAAAAACAATTTGTTGTAATAAAAAATAATTGTTTTTATTATAAATAATACCTGACCTTTCTAATCAGGAATTTCTGTGATGTTTGGTTTCGGAGGTTAATCATCACAATTAATATGTTGTTAATTACACCGGAACACAAAAAATTGATACTCTGAGCTCAAGATCAGACCATGACTACTTGATGTTTTTGGGGTCGCTAAAACCAAATCTGAAATCCATTTAACCTCATCACGTCAAACTTTAGACATAACCTCAAAAAACACAAAATTTTGATCTGAAAATTTTGAAAGCAAGAAAATTTCATATTTTTAATTCTGACTAAGACTGATTTATATTTTTGGGATCGCTGGAGCCGAATCTGAAGTCTGTTTAGTCCCATCACGTCATACTTTTGACATAACCTAAAAAAAAAACAAAAATTTGGTTTGAAAAATTTGAAGTTAAGAAACAATTGAGATTTATAAGTCTGACTTTAACTGTTTTATGTTTTTAAGGTTGCTGAAGCCGAATCTAAAGTCTATTTAACGCCATCACATCATACATTTGACATAACCTAAAAAAAAACCCAAAATTTGAAATCAAAATTTTGAAATTAAGAAAAATTCAGATTTTTAAGTCTGACGATGACTGCTTTATGTTTTTGGGGTCCCTAAAGTCGAAGCTGAAATTCACTTAAACCCATCACGTCATACTTTAGACATAACCTCAAAATAACACAAAAATTTGACCTGAAAATTTTGAAATCTAAAAAATTTAGATTTATAAGTCTGACATGACTGCTTTATGTTTTTAGGGTCGCTTAAGATCTTCGATTTTCCAAAAATAGTCTAAATCGACTCATTTTCATCTCAAAAGCGTAAATTTTCATTTATAAGCAAATGCCCAGATGTATGTGTGTGTATGTATAGCGTTTTTTGTGTACAAGTCATTTCGAGAACGCTTTAACGGATTTCAATAAAATTTGGATGACTTATTAAGATCAAGAATATCTAAATTTTAAAACTGAGATGTTTGAAAATACCCAACAAAATTTTTTTCATGCTAAAAATATAACTTAATAAATACAAAAGTCATATTCCTTATCTTAAAACAAATAGATTGACCTATATAAAGTTTACAATTGATCAAGAATTCGTAAAATAATTCATGTTTTTACATTTTTTTGCATTTAAAATTCTTCTGTTTTTAATAACTTCCCCAATTAACTTATATATTAATAATTTCTTGCTTCCTCTATGAGGAAGCAAATTATTTTGCTAACTTGGAAGCGATATGGATTTTGCATGGGAAACTTTGAAGGCTTTGAGCCCCATCTAAATATTACAAGAATAAATAAAAAACAGGGGTATTTTTTTTTATATTGAACAATTCTAAGGCTGGATCATTAAAATTTTATTTCCTTATGCATTTTTGGACCACCCTAATAAACATCCTTGAAAGAAAAATAGGAAGGACATTAAATTACACCTGCTAGTAACACTCATTTTCGTCTCAAAAGCGAGTGGATTTTAAAGTCATCTTCTACTATTTTCGAAAAATTTCAGCAAAAAGTTGACAAAATACTTATTGTTCAATTTAATTGTATTTTTCTCTGTAATTTATTAATGAAGATTATATTTTCCATTAATACAAAATTATAGTTCTAGCAAAATTACGTAATGTTACCTTTACTGATCGAAACAGTAAATACATTTTTTACTGATTGAAACAGCAAAATTTCACTGAATCTCTGTGGTATACTTATAGCTATTTTAATCAGTGATTATACGCTGACAATCAGTAAGATTTTGCTGATTCAGATGTAGAGAGTAGGCAATTAATTTTAGAATGTCGGGATTCGGAAAGTCTGTGTGTCTGTGATGTAAAATTGTGAAATTAGAGAACTGCTTAACCACAAACGTTTCAACGAAGTAACATCATGAGGTACCACATAATTCTAAATTGTTTCTAATTCCCGAAAATCCGATAGGTTCTTCCGTTTTTTAAGATCCCACTTAAGTCTCTAATTAGGCGTAAGCTTGCTAAACATTTATAGTATTAGAATAAGAGATACTTCACAACAAATATAGATCAGAAACAATGCTCTAGGACTTTCATAATTCTCCTTCTTCTAAATGAGAAATCTCTACGGTTTTCATTGTTGTTAGTTGAAGGAAAGAACCCTTATAAAGAGTTATGCGCAGTAAACGGAGCAAACTAATACATTTAATGCCACTTGTTCAGCATTTGGACTATTAAGAGATACATTGTTTATTTTATAGAATCTTAATTCATATTTAGTTTTTGAACAAAATCAGAATTTATGTATCAGAGTTTTAATCTGATTTAAATTTGATCTGCATACTTCTGGACAATTTTTTGAACGATTGAAGTTTATATTTAAATATATATTCTGAATCTTTTACAACGGTTAATGAAATTGTTTAACGTATTGAAATAGTTAAAATATAGGTGGCTAAAAATGTTCATGTGGAAGGTTATTCTATTGAATCTGAGACTTTTTAAAAATTTTATTTTTAACTATGTATAATAATAATCTTCGAGTTTCATTAATTCATTATATTCACACCACAAGCTAGTCACTAGAGGTTATTGTCTTCGCCTAAAGAGAATTATTTTTTTAAAAAAATGATATTATATATTATTAGGTATTATATAATTATTTATTAATTCCAACAATTACTGAATGCTATATAAAATTTTGTTCAACATACAATCTATATGAATAAAAATTGTCATATCTTCCGTTCGAATAAAATTTATTTATTCGATTTATTATTTATTTATAATATAATAGTAATAATAATATAGTATAATATAATACAATAATAAACTATATATATAATAGTTTTATAGAAATAAGGTTCTTTTATTTAAAACTGAGAAAAATTGAAATAGTTTATTTTAATTTTAGAATTTTAATTTAGGAATTATTGAAGTTAATTCTAATCATTTATATTTAAGAAATTTGATTATATTCTGAAATTCAATAAAGTACACACTCTAAGAATTAAATACTTATTTCAATTTTTTTAACAACTGTGTTTATACATACAATACGCAAAGTGTTTGTCTAAACCAGCGTGTAGTATATGGTGGTTAGAATGTAGGCTTTTAGAGCGAAGCTTGTGTATTCGAATTTCTCCAAGCGTAAAGACTTTAATTCAGAAGTTTAACGTTAAATTTAATCAGCGTGTTGTATTTAATTTTAAAAATATTATACTTAAAATGTAAGCATATTTTATATATTTAAATATTCTCAGTTTTTTTGATCAAACGGATTACGTTCTAAAATTAGACAATAGTTTAAAACGTCAAACCATTTTTACTTTTTAAAAATTATTGCTCCTAAAGAACATCTAAAGATGATTTTAGTATGTCGGATTGCCCGCTCGGTTTTTTTCAATTCCATTCGTGTGTGTTCATAAAAGTGTCGTTATCAATTATATCTATAAAAAAATCTCGCTAAATGGATTTCTCGTATAAAAGGGATTAAAAATGTGATATTTTAACTTTGATAAATTCAACAGAACCAAAAAATATCTGGTTACATAGTTCACGGGAAAATACACCATCTCTTAATGATAAGGTGAAACTTTTAATTGGTGGCAAGTTAATTGAGATAACTTTTTTTATTGATCTATATATTTACAGTTGCCATAAAACTGTTACGGCGTGGTAAATTTTACGTTTCAAAATTTGAGTTTTAATGATTGATTTATTTGTTTTGTTACCTCAGAACAAAAACAGAATAAACGGGAAAGAGCAGTGGTGTTTAATTGTAAGATTTTGAGTTTGTAAGAAAGTTTAATATCATTGATTTACGAGTCAAGAATAATTGTATAATAATTTATTTATTTTTTTATTATTATTCATTACATTAACATTATTTATCTTTATTTAATTATTCCCGAAGATAAAAAGAATTTAAATTTTCAAAACATTGAATATTTATTAAAATATATTTGTCCTCTGATCAAAAGACTCTCTCTGTTTATCCATTTGATTCTTTAGCATGAACTTTAAAGATTTCGATCATTAAACAACCTGGAAATAGAATTGAGAAAGAAAGGATAGAGGAAAATAAATATGAAAAAGAAGATATGCACTCGGGTATATCCGTATGATGCATGGTTGGAAGAAGGGGTTGAGGGCATGGCGAATTTGATTATAGAGATAGAAAAATATTTGGATAGGAAAAAGTTATGGGCTTAATGTACAAAAGAGAATGGTAATAAAATCTAGAGGTAATAGAAGAAATTAAGTGGTGAGATGTAAAGGAAAAAATTTCCGAATCATATTTTTATGTTTAAAAAAGGGTGAAACTATTTTAAATTAATGAATATACGTATATATATATAGATAATAACTTCTCAAAACATTATAATTGTATTTCCTTTCTTTCCATTAAAAAATAATTCTTAAAGGAACGTGTTTGTTTTTTTTGGCGTTTACAGTGCCAGTGGTGTTACCCCTTAAACAATTGTAAGGGGGTTAACATATTTGTATATTTTTCTCAAAAACTATTGACTTTTGGTAAAAAATGAATTCAATATAAAATGTGTGTTTTTATCAGAGCTGCAACTTTTGTCTGAAACATTTTTTGAATTTTAGAGTATTTTATGAGATAATAGCAAAAAACTGTAAATCATCGTAGCTTTTTTATAGCTTTTTTCTTTTTACCATAAGAATCAAAGATGCAGGTATTTTCATTAAGATATTCGTAAATAGCGAATGAAAATACGTAGTTATACCAAGTTGAAAAAAAATCGGGGTTATCCATTATTCGGAAGTACACCCTAATTCAATTTTCTAATGTAGTTAATATATCAGCTTATCAAATTTAACACTCCTGCGTACCCAAGAAAAGGTTTAAAAGTGCATACGTTTTTCACGAAGTTGTATTTTCATATTACTGAGTATCTAGAGTTTTTCAGGGTCGCTAATTACGAATCTAATGACCGATTTGCAAAATTCAAAATGGCGGATCCAATATGGCGGAAATTTTTTAAAAATTCATCTGAATCACTTGAAATTTGATATCCGGGAGTTTTCGAGGTCGCCGAATACGAATATGACAATGACCTTTCTAAATTTAAAATGACAGATCCAATGTAGCTTCAACCAGCTTTAAAAGTCATCCTTAAAAAGAAATAATCGAAAAATAAATCAGAAAAAAAATCCGTTTCCACAAAAAATGTTCGCTTAAGTTCTAAAACGATGTAAAAGACTTGAAAGTATTTACAGTAGATACTCAAGATAGAGGGGCATAAATATTCCCTAAATCCCATTCAGCCTAAATCCTATTCAGCATAAAACCATATAACATAAAATGCATTCAGCCTAAAACCTATTAAACCCAAAATGTACTAAACCTAAAAAACATTTAACCTAACAAGCATTCAGATTAAACCCATTTAACATAACATGCATTCAGCCTAACACCCATTTAACCTAAACCTCATTTAACATAAATTCTATTTAACCTTAAATGCATTCAGCCTAAAACTTATTTAACCTTAAATTCATATAGCCTAAAACCTATTTAACCTAAAATTCATATAGCCTAAATCTCATTTAACCTAAAATGCATTTTGCTTAAATCTTCTTTAACCTAAATCCCATTTAACCTAAATTCCATTTGACCTAAAATGCATTTAGTCTAAAACCCATTTAACCTAAAACTCATTTAACCTAAATCCCATTTAACCTAAAATACAATTCCGCTTAAAACCCATTTAACCTAAATTCCATTCAACATAAAATCCATTTAACCTGAAATGCATTACACCTAAAACCCATTTAACCTAAAACTAATTTAACCTAAATCCCATTAAAGCTAAAATTCATTCCGCCTAAAACCCATTTAACCTAAACCTCATTTAACATAAAATCTATTTAACCAAAAATGCATTCAACCTACATCCCATTTAACCTAAAATTCATATAGCCTAAATCTCATTTAACCTAAAATGCATTTTGCTTAAGGGGGTAGTCTGGTGTTCCGAGCCTGTTTTGAAAGCTTATTTCAATATTCTTTTTTTTTATTAGAAAATAATTTTTAATCAAATAAAATCTTTTAACATCTTTTTGTTCTTATTATGAATTCTTAAAAAAAATTGTATTCCACTATTTTTAAATTAATATTGATATATATACTTATAATTAATGTTTATAATAACAATATCATCCGTTGGCGTTATCTAAAACAAAAAAACCAAATTGATTATTGTTCTGTATGTAAGTGGCTATTGCCCGAACTAGAATAAAAGATTTTTGTTAATAAATAACAAAATAGCGGATTATTATATCAAAAAATTTAAAAATCAACTGTTTTTTATTGATAAAAAATTAAAAATAAAAAAAGTTATTAATAAAAATGCATAATTCTAGTTCGGACGATAGCCACTTACAAACAGAACAATAATCAATTTGGTTTTTTTGTTTTAGATAACGCTAACGGATATCACCTGCGCCAGCGCCCTACTTCATTTTTTGTTATTATAAACATTAATTATAAGTATATATATCAATATCAATTTAAAAATAGTTGAATACAATTTTTTTAATAATTCATAATAAGAACAAAAAGATGTTAAAAGATTTTATTTGATTAAAAATTATTTTCTAATAAAAAATAGAATATTGAAATAAGCTTTCAAAACAGGCTCGGAACACCAGACTACCCCCTTAAATCTTCTTTAACCTAAATTCCATTTAACCTAAAATGTATTTAGCCTAAAACCCATTTAACCAAAACTCATTTAACCTAAATCCCATTTAACCTAAAATACATTCCGCCTAAAACCCATTCAACATAAAATTCATTTAACCTAAAATGCATTCCGCCTAGAACCCATTTTACATAAATCCCATTTAACCTAAAATCCATTTAACCTAAAATGCATTTAGCCATAAAAAAGACTTGAGAAGATCTACCCTAGGTACTCAAAAAGAAAAACAATGGTTATTTACCCTTAAAAAACACCCTTAAGAAGAGTTATTCAAAATAATTCTGAAAAATATTATCATTTACCACAAAAATGTTATGATCCAGTTTTAAAACCATAAAGGATACGTGAAAGAATATTCTAAAGTTATTCAAGATGATAAAAAAGATTAACTACCCTTAAAAGTCACCCCTAAGAAAAATAATCGAAAATAATTAAAAAAAATACTATCATTTTTTTCAAAAATGTTGTGATTAAGTGTTATTCCGTGACCTTGAAAACTCCTAAATATCAAATTTCAAGTGACTCAGATGAATTTTTAAAAAATTTCCGCCATATTGGATCTGCCATTTTGAATTTTGCAAAGCGAACATCGAATTCATAACACAGCCACACAAAAAAAAACAACTTTATTGTCCGAGACACTACACTAGTGTATTCTTACGTATTTTTTCCGCTGAATCCAAATCCGAAGTCAGAAATGTTAGATTGGCTAAATATTTCGAGATAATTTAAAAAACTCGATTTTTTCGTGTTTTTGAGTAGTTTTTTGAAAATATCTCAAAAATTTTAGCCAAATTGGTAATTCTGACTTTGGATTCGGATTCAGCGGAAAAAATACGTAGGAAAACACTATTATAGTGTCTCGGACAAAAAAAATTTTTTTTGGGTTTTAATTGGTGATGTTTTTTTTATCTTTTTTGAGATAATTTTCAAAATTTTTAGCTAATCTGCAAATTCTAACCTCTGATTTACATTCGTCAGAGAAAAATACAAAAAAATACATTAGTGTAGTGTCCCGGCTAAAAAATTTTTTTTTATTTTTTGGGTGTTTTTTAAATTTTTTAAGATTTGGTTTTTTGAGATTATCTCAAAAAATTTAGCCAATCTAGCAATTCTGACTTCGGATTCGGATTCAGCGGAAAAAAATACGTAAGAATACACTAGTGTAGTGTCTCGGACAAAGAAGTTTATTTTTTGTGTGTGGCTGTGTAATTATCGACCTCAAAAACCTCTAGATACCCAGTGATATGAAAAACCAAATATTTTTCCAAAATTCGTCTGCCCTTGAAATTTATTATTTCAAGATTTTTTTCTAAATTTTGCAATAGTTTTAAAGCGTTATTTATTAACAATTATTACAAATGTAGCATTTCAAATATTTTTTTATAAGTCCTTTGATCCTTGGCTTCAATTTGCAATGTTTTAGAAGTCACAATGGTAATTTAATGAAGAATTATTAACAAAAATGTTTGGACGAGTCTACTCTGCCTTGTACGCAGAAGGGTTAATAAAAACAGGAGATGTTTAAAAAGAGTCATTTTCGAATTTTTGTAAAATTAATTAAGCCATAAAATCAATTCTAAAAATAATTATATTTACTTTTATCCGACATCTCTTTTCGATAAAGGGATTGATGCATCACTGTTCTAAAGTAAATTTAATAATCTCGATTACAAAATATCTGGAGCAAGTTAATTTGAGTCAAAAGGTAATAATAAAATTTAAAAAAAGAGGAAAGCAGAAAAGAGGGTAAAAATAACGATAAAGGGAATTAAATGAATGTACAGAAGAAAAAAAGATACGACAAACAAAAAAGTAAGACAGAAAAAGAGCTGCGGACAATACCCACTCGATAGGTTAGACTGACAATCTGCAATTGCAGATACTGGGTCGTGTCTTGAATAGCAACCCAGACAAAAGATAAGAGAGCGAAGATAGACAAGAAGTAATATTGCCTGTATTGGAGTATGTATTCCATATTTTCCACAGTAGCTCGCCTGGAAGACGAAACTCGTCCAACCGAAAGATCCGACAAAGGCAGCTTATTGGCTAACGCTACTTTACTTTTACAATCGTTTGCACACGATACGTGCACAAAAAGAAACATGCAACTTATTGTTATTTGAGTCGTTCGATTTCTGCTTAAAGAGTATTCATAAAAACTGTGCATTCTCAATCACCAAAAGTGGAAGAGTTTTATTAAATAGTCCAATATTGGAAGCCAATAATGTCAATATTGCCTAAGTCATTGGTAAAACGACTCTTTCCGTTTGCTTGGAAACTTGATTAATTATTGGCAGCTAATATTGGTTATCAATGATTGTATCAAGGTTCAGCAATAATAGACCAATACACGACAAATTTATTTTTTAAAAAAAATTTTCGTTATAAGTAAGTATTTTGTCAGTTGATCAATATTTTATTGACTCATATTGCGCTGGTACAGAACTCTAATTAGACCTTCGTGCTGTAAGTTTGTGATTCCGCGATGTTGGTGGTGAGAAAACTATTCGTGTTTGAGTAATTAGAAAAACTTTAATCATTATAACAAACTGAGAAATTTTGATTAACATAATTCTAAAGAGAAAACTGTAGCTTGTTATATTTGACAAAACATTCGGCAATATTAGATAAATATGATCAGAGACTTTACAGTTGATCAAATAATTTTGTAGCTGTTCCCGGATCCCACATACCGAATTCTAGATCAGACAATAAGAATTCCAGACTTAAAATTAAGGATTCTACAACCCAGCTTCAATATCCGCAATCAAATCCCCAATTGGATTCCACCCCTGATTTCACATTCCTGAATTGATTACAAAACTTAAAAACTCCTACATTCCGGATTTTACTTTACGGATTCAGATTTAACTCGCCAGGGATTAATAAGAATTTCAGACATCAGATTAAAGGTACAGTCACAGCTCTTGGTTGCCTGCAGGTTACCATGACAACGTATGAGAGTAAGCAAGAGGAAACACATTCTCTCTCTTGCTTACTCTCATACGTTGCCATGGTAACCTGTAGGCAGCCAAGAGCTGTGACCCTACCTTAAGGATCCTACAACCCGTTTACAATATCAGAAATTTTAAATTCCGAATATGCTTCTATTCCTGATTCCACATTTCGGATTCGACAGCCCTGACTCCATATCCAAAGATATAAACAATTACAAATTCTGAATTCTGCTCTACGCAGTCTAGATTTCGTTTCCAGAAATATATATCCACACTAGGGTGGTCCAAAACACGAATTTTAGAAATTTTAATGGACTGGTACATTTTCATAATCTCCAAAAAAATTCAAGACGAAACCATTTTTTAAAAAAATTTTTAACTTAAAATTGAATCATCGACGGGCTGTTAAAGATTGTTGCACTTTTCGTCAATTTTTTTGAACACTCCAATTATTGGTGCTAATCGTTGTGGGTTACAATGGGACGACTGCAGCTTACAGTAGGACAATGTTCTATTGAAGAAAGCTCTAGGTATCCCAAGATTCTTCACGCATTGTAAAGCAGAAAGTCATAAATTCGTAAAATTTATTTTCGACGTGCACTCACATGTTCGAGCAAGTTACCTGCTGAAACCCTTCTCTTGTTCACATTGCAATAATGTTTATAAAAGTAAACATATTTTAAAATAAAATAAATTTAAAAACATATTTTAAAATGCGTGACGAAGAAAAAAAGTCTGAAATTTTAATTTCTTTAATCACTAACCCTTCTCAGTTTCCCCAGTAGCAAGCAGCAGGACCATGTAAAATTTTCTCATTATGATGGCTATAAACACCCGATAACATAAAAACACTAAACTTCAATTCATCATTTCACCTTTTTAATATTAATGGATCTTGTTGATTTTTAGAGTATCTGCTGTCAATAAAGCGTACTTTCTTTCAATTAAATTTCTAGTCAAACAATTAATTCATAATGGCAGAAAACTGACTTTGAATATAGCCGATTTGGTGTTTTTTGATATTGAATAATAACTTTCCATGTTAAATTTTGAGATAACTTTTTTTCTCAATAACTTGTTTACATAAAGGATAATAACGGTACAGTTGGTCATTATACTTGGATAATTACAGAGAAGTGTACAAACATTTGAAAATTTCATTGCTTCTTTTACGTGTTAATTTCCATAAGAGACTAAAAATGTCCGTCGATGATACAATTTTGAGTTAAAAATTTTTTTCAAAAATGGTTAAGTCTCAAATTTTTATGGAGATTATGAAAATGTACCAGTCCATTAAAATTTCTGAAATTCGTGTTTTTGTGGACCACCCTAATCCACACACAGGATTAGTAATTTTAGACTTCAAACTAAGGATCCCACAACTCTGTTACAATATCCAGAATTTCAAATTCGGAATTTGATTCCATCCCTAATTACGCATTTCGGGCCCCACAAGCCTGATTCCATTCCATAATATAAAAAATCACACATTTCGGATTCTACATAGTGGTTTCCACACCAGGGATTAAGAATTCCAAACTTCAAATTAAGGATCCTACAACCCGGCTACAACATTCGGAATTTTAAATTCCGAAATTGATTCCATTCCTGATTTCACATTCCGGATTCCAGAACCCTGACTCCATATACAAAAAGTTAAAAAAACATGTCGAATTCCACAACACTAATTTCGTATCCAAATTGTAAAAAATCATACATTCCGGATTCTACTTGACGGATTTCAGAGTTTACATCCAGAATTATATATTTTGGATTCCAAATAGTGGTTTCCGTACCAGAAATTAAGAATTCCAGACTTCATATTAATGATCCTACAACGCGGTCACAATATCCTGAATTTTCAATTCCGAAATTAATTACACTCCTGATTCCACATTTCGGTTTCCACAACCTTAATTCCATATTCAAATTGTAAAAAACCACACTTTTTTGATTCGATTTTACGGATATCAAAGAAAACACTCAGAATCATATATTTCGGATTCAACATAGTGGTTCCACACCAGGAATTAAGAATTCGAGACTTCAAATTAGGAATCCTACAACCTGGTTACAATATTCAGAATTTCAAATTTCGAAATTAATTCCATTCCTGATTCCACAACCCTGACTCCATATCTAAAATTTTAAAAATTACACATTCTATATTCCACTTTACGGATTCCAGATTTTATATCCAAAATTAAATATTTAGGATTCCACACCCGAGCTTAAGAAATACAGACTTCAAATTAACGGTCCCACAACTTCGTTATAATATCCAGAATTTTAAATTCCGAATTTGAATCCATCTCTGATTACACATGTCGAATTCCACAACCCTGTTGATTCCATATCCAAATTGTAAAAAACCATACACGTTCCGGATTCTACTTTACGGGTTTCAAAGTTTACCTCCAGAATGATATATTTCGGATTCCACATAGTGGTTTTCACACCAGGGATTAAGAATTCCACACTTTAAATTAAGGATCCTACAACCTGGTTACAATATCCGGAATATCCAATTCCGAATATGATTCTATTCCCGATTTCACATTACGGATTTCAGAACCTTGATTCCATAACCAAAATTTAAAAAACCACACATTCCACATTCCACTTCGCGGATTTCAAAATTTAAATCTAGTATTAAATATTTTGGGTTCAACATAGCGGACTCTACACTCAGAATTAAGAATCTCAGACTTCAAATTAAGGATTCCACAACTCGGTTACAATATCCGGAATTTCCAATTCTAAATTTAATTTCATTCCTGATTCCACATTTCGGATCCAACAACCCTTATTTCATAACCAAAATTTAAAAAATCACATATTTCGGATTCCAGTTTATGGATTCTAGATTTCATATCCAGAATTATATATATTGGATTCCACACCCGGGACTAAGAATTCCAGATTTCAAATTAAGTATCCCACAGTCCGGTGACAATGTCTGGAATTTCTAATTCGAAATTTTATTTCATTCCTGATTTTAGATTCCGGAGTCCAGAATCCGGATTCAATATCCGGAATTGTAAACATCGAATTCAAGATTTCATATCCCTGATGCTGCATCTTCAGTTCTATATACCGGATTCCACAATCATTGATTCTACATCATTGATCCCAAATTTTAGATTATATATCCTGAATTCTATAACACCAATTAAAAAACCCGGATTCCAAATCGAAAATTCCAGATTCAGGATTCTACATCCCAAACGGGGATTTTACATACGGGATTGTTCTAGGATTCCAGATTAAAGATGTCGCTTTTCGGATTTTACATTTTAAATTTCACGTCCAGAATTTTTTATTGCGGATTCTACATTCGAATTTCGAATCCCAGGTCCTAAATTTCAACTACCTAGATTTCTACCTAAACATTTTTACTGTACAGATTCCCCTTCCGTATCCCCCTTCTTAGATTATATATTTTAGATATTACATCTAGAATTAAAAATTTGTGATTCCACATACGGGATTTTTAATTTCAGATTCCAGATTGAAGATCCCAGTAACCTAATTCCACATTCTAGAAACAACATGCTTAATTCTACATATCGTATTCCACATTTTTGATTACGCAAGATAGATTTTAAATCTAACATTCCACATCCGGGATTCCGAATTCTAAATTCTACATAACAGATCCCACAACCTTGAGATTGAACATCGGGGATTGGATTTCAAATCCTGATTTCCAGATTCCAAATCCAGAATTCCAGACATTGTATTTCCATAAATCAAATTCCATATTCAAGATTTTAGATATGTGATTACACGTCCTTCATACCCTTTTCATATCTCACTTTTGTTACGTTCGGAACCAAATTTGACAATAATAATATATTTAATACTCTTTAATATAGAAACATGTGTATACATTGAGCCTACTTGTAAAAGGATGATCGATGATACATCGATGATATGCATAGAAAAGAAGGAAGTAGTAACTAAATCAAGTAAGAAATAGAAAAGGCAGTCTTTACACCATGAAGTTCCAGTAACAGGCCTGATGGAGTCATTCTTTTGTCAACACAGAAAGGATATCACACGAGTCTGCATTTCCTATGTTAATACCAATATACAAGAAAAACCACCGAACCTATCTATTAAATAATAGGAAATCAAGCCTTGGAGGTATTCTTTTTGACAACACAAAAAGGATATCATACGAATCATCATTTCCGGTATGGATAGCAAGACGCAGGAAACACCACCGAAGCTATCTACCAAACAATAGAGAATCAAACCTATATAAACTGCAGTCAGCAAATAAGCAGGCAGTGATAAAAATTCAGTCTATTCACTCACGTGGTCAGACTAAGTCAGATTTTAACCATCAGTCGCTGAGTGATAATCCATAACAGTTAGTAATCTACCAGCAAGCATAACACGAAGAGATTAAACCTCAGTACCACAGTTACTCAGTCACTAAAGTCAGTCACTTGTCGGCAGTTCTTAATATTTGGATTGTTAGTCCAAATTACACATCGAGGATTTTATCATCGGTTATACCAGTTTTGTGTCGTGAACTATCTTGGTTCATAAGTGTTTGAGAAAACAACCATAAGTTTTACTCAAGGTGCAACAGATTATCCTGTGTCAATAATCTGTTTGTACAACCATTAACGCCATGGAGTATAGCTGCCCGATCTTCAACCTAATTATCTACAAGACGCTAGCCAGGATCTCAGCGCTTTAGATCTTGAATAAGATAATCTACATGAATCTTCGCAAACCAGCCTTCCAGATAATTTCCTCAAAAAAAGTAAGGTTTAATTCTAATGATGAACATTGTAATTGTTTAATGCCTTTTTTTATATACCTACGAATAAATAATCTCATTCCAATCTTAGTTATCTCATTGACTTGTCCTCAGCCCAAATCAATTTCTCTACAGAAAATGATTTAAAACGAGGAGCTAGGTATTATTTTAAAAAGGTTTTCATATCTTAAACGTCACACCTTCATGATATTCTTATTTTAGACTTCACTTCTTGTATTTCACATTGTGGATTCTATATATGAATTCCAAATCTCACATTCTATTTACACTCTCTGATTCCACATCTAAATTTTCAAATATAAGATAACATATTCGAGATTCGTGGCGTGAAATCTGGAATTAGAAATCTAGGATGCAGAATCCGGGTTACGGAATCTGGAATGTTTAATCCTGAGTATGCGAAATTCCGGAAATAGAGTTTGTGATATAGTGTCCAGTTTGTGCAAGTCGGGATATGAAATCTAAGATGTAAAATTTGTAAAGTTTAATCTTGTATATGAAATCCAGAATATTTAATTCAGGATGAAGAGTTTAAAATGTGGAATCCATTTAGTGGAATCTAAGATCTGGAATCTGTGATTTGAAATCCGAAATGTGCTGTTTAGTTTTTTGGATTCGGGAAGTGGAATGTTGAATAAGAACACTGGGACCCAGTACTTAGACTCTGTGATGTAGAATCTAGAATGTGGAGTCCAGGCTGTGGAAACCAGTTCGTAAAATCTAGGATAAAGAATCCGCAATGTTTAATCAAAGATATAGAAACTGGAATATTGAATTGTAGATGTTGAATTAGGATATCGAATCCTGAATTTTGATTTTTGAATCTGGAATCTGGAAATTTAATTCCAAACAATTCCTACAATTTCAAAACATTTCCAAGTTTATACAAATAGTGTTTCAAAACGATCGCTTACATGTATTGTCACGATTGGCATCAGTGACCTTATTTTTCTAAACTATTTGCTCATAGTAATGTTTTTTTTAGTCTTTAATTTTATTAAAGTTTAAAGAAATCAAGAATGTAATTGTTAAATCAAAAACCTTATTAAGTCATACAAAATGTCTCTTTTGTCATAAATATATTGTTAAATGTAAAACTACATTACGAGAACGAACTTAATAAAAATTGCTAATGATGTGAAAAATACAAATCGACCTTAATCATACACACCAAAATGAATCTAAGAATCTCTTATTAGGAGTAAAAAGAGTCGAATAGACCAATACATTAACAAACTTCTATTTCCTTTTGATAATTAATTAACTAATTAACTAATTTCATCAAGAATGATGAAAAGTTCATCAGCAAAATTACGATGACCCAAAACATGAGTAAATAAAACGAATGAACAGGGTGGAATCGAGGTCTTTTCGGCTAAGTCTCAAGATATATAAAGGAACATATAAAGAATTTAAGAAGTATACATTTAAAAGCACTCAGTAAAGATTCGATAAAAAATAAGTGGAATAATGACAGGAAATAGAAGAATTTTTGGAATTAGAAATCATAGTAAAAAAAGTGATATATGTAGGTAAACATATACAGCAAATATATTTGTTACGAGTAATAATAACTCTTTAAATTTAGATTTAATTTGGTTTCTGCCGACATGTTGACTGGATAACGTGATTTTAAAGCGGCCCCTTAACCAATTTGATTATTGTTTGTATTACTTTATACTTGATAATCAATTCTTTTTTTGTAGTTCAGGATGTGTTTTATGGAAGTTTATTAAAACAATTCTGTTATATGTTAAAGTGAGTTAAGATCTTTAAATATTGATTTATTTCTTTCTTATTTTTACTTTCATCCCTAAAATAACCACCCTCTACCCTTACATTTATCATTTATACTTAATTTTCCAATTCTATTAACTGCTTGTTAGAAAAATTCTGACTTTAATATGAAAACTGAAAAGTGTCAAACTTAATTACAACTAATAGAGCGAAAAGCTGCTTCTCTTATAAAATAAAAATTGTCATATTTAATTTACATACATAATTGGACAGTTTAATTGAATTACTTTCACATATCTGAAATACAGAGTAGCACATCCAAAATAATTGTCATTTTACCTTTAAATGAATTGTCACAATGAATACTTCATTGCTCTTGTTAGTTTGAATTACGTCTTATTTTAATTTATTTTTGGATCGAAATTCTGAATTCCCCAAGACTTACGGCTCTTCAATTAGATCTCCATTTTCTTCTGCCTTATGTATAAAAAAGAACTGAGAAGGTTTCTTTTCTTGAGGGCAAAGTGAAAACTAGAGTGCAGATGCCGTAGTGGAGCGTTCAACACTGTTGGTTAACGAGATAACTCGACACGTTCGAAGATAACAGGGTTCGTGCTTCGCACGAGCAAGTCTGTAGCAAAAAGTTGTGAAACCCGCTTCGATGTTCTAGCGGGTTCCAGCTGCTGACCAACTGGGCTAGAGAGACTCCAACAGGGTTGAAAACGGAAGGGTGACGAGAAGGATGGAGGCGGTCTGTGAAAATGTAAGTGACTCTGCATCGTGCGTCGCATGCTCGAACCTTGGTCTATGCCAAGGAAACGAGATTACAAACATTGCTACTACACCAACCTTCCAAGGTGCTCGAATACTTGAACCGTCTAGTAGGCACCTATACATATTACTGTACAACCGTAAATCGTGTCTGCAAGCTCGTGAGAAAATTACTTTTCCTAGCCCACACGGCAAGTCTTCTTCAAAGCCTCGATACTGTTTGCTCTTGTCGATATATAAAGGGGAGAAAAGTGAAATGGCAGAAGGAAAACACCTTCAGGAGAAGACCGAGTGTGAAAAGAACTTAAAGAGAAAACGCTCAAGTCTTGCCGAGTAATAAAAATGAACTTCTACTAGGTCCATTCAGAGGCCAGATGTTGTCTATTAGAGAATTGTTAAACGTAAGGATATAACATTTCACACCTCACGCGTAAACTAACCTATGTGTTTGTTTATACTGTAACAAATATCTACTTAATTTTGAGTTTACTTTAATTTTTCATTCTTAGAATTTTATTTTTATTTACTTTTCGTAAAAACAAGTATATTTACTTTAGATAAACAAGAAGAATTCTTGGGCGTGATGCGCCAAGTTATGTTTTAATTTGAATTAATATACCCAATGGGAAATTTACATCTGGCATAGTACGGGCCCAGTACGGGCAATCCGGGCAAGATACGGGCATGCCCGTAAAAGTTGTGGAAAACGTGCACAACAAATTTTTAACCAACATTTAGCAGGTTATTGTGTAATATTTTTCTACATCAGAAATGCATGAGCAGAAGTCATCTAAGCAATAAATATATGCGCAGTAATGTTCAAATAAAAAATACATACATATTAATCTCCTAAATAACAAATTTATTCACATTAATGTTACAAGCACTAAGTAGATGCGTAGAAATGTTGCCCGTACTGGCCCAGTACAGAAATTTCCCGCTGGGTACTACTTTGGAAAGTAACTAAACCTTACATTAAACTCATTTTAATCCTTTCGATTTTATTGAAATTACTTGCCGGATAACCTCGAGCCACAAAGAGTCGGGTGGTAAGGAACGACACCTAACGAATTAAATCCACACATCAATTTAGACATAGAACAGAATTTGTTTATTCAAAAATCAGTTGGCAAGTTTTGATTATATTAGAACTTCAAAGCGCGCTGTGCGCGTCAAATCATTTTCTGCATTTCTAAGTATGACACGTTCAAAAAAGATTTTAACTATATTTTTCTTCTTTCTCCATGTTATTGATAGTTTTATTTACATCCAATAACACTAGTTTACAAAAAAAAAAAAAAATTTTATGTACATTTAATGCCACTATTTTTTTTTATGTACTATGGTTCTCTAAACTTAAAAATGACATTAAGAAATTTTTCTATGGATAGGTTACCGAAATATGAATTTTTAAAATTTTTTTACGTTTTTTTCGGAGGTGACTTCACGTTTTAGGCCGTATCTCGAGTTACAGACGTCCAATTAAGTTTTTCTAGGTGTCAAATTAAAGGTAATCAAGTTCCAAACAATCGCTTTTCACATTATTTTTCAATCGGTTAAATATTTTAAGTGATATAGTCCAAAAAAAAATTTTAAATTTGAGTTTTTGGCCCAAAATCTGAAAAACAAATTCATTCTACCGCCATGCAAAAATAGAAAACGTCAAATTATGTCCAGTTTTAAATTTTTTACATATATGGCTCACTTTTAAGAAGAAAAAAATGTATGGATGAAAACAATCTATTGGTAATTATTGAAGTTATAAGCCAGGGTACTGAAATTCTCGTTTTAGGCCATTTCGGTATTTTACCTCCTTTTATAGTGATTATGTTGATTAATTTAATGAATACAATATCTAATTAGAAAATGGACTTTTTTCACAGATTTCAAATAATTTTCAGTGCTTTACTAATTCAAATTTGACTGAAAAATTTTTTGGAGTTTTTGACAAAAATTTCTGAAGAGGCATAAATTGATTAAAATCTGCTTTTTTGACAAGTTGAAACAGATTTGTTGAATTTTGTCCGTTAATAGATGAAAAAGTTTGAAATTAGATATAGAAATATGAAATTAATTATTTAGTTTAAAAAAATATGTCCACAGCAGCCCTCAGACGAAAGTCAATGGTTTTTCTCCTTATAAATTAAATAAACAGTACAAAAAGCAGACGCAATGCGCCTACAATTGAGGGTTTCGTGGCTTTTTCTTGATCACACACAACTCTTACACACACCCAAAAAATGGTAAAAAAAACCATCTCCTCTCTTTCCCTATTTCTGTTTCTCTTCTATAATATATTATGAATACATTAGGTTTTACCAAATATCATTGTTATATTTGTTTTGTTACTTACTTACATAATAACAAGCATACTGTTTCCAACATGCACTACCTGGAAGTAACCAATTTTGCATCTCAAAAATCCTCATTTTGTGTAGTATATGATTATTTAAATAAAATATAATATCAATGTCTCAAACTATCAATTCGATTTAAAATATGTCTCAAAGTGCCAATAACTAAAGAAAGAATCGTTAACGGATTCAAAGAAATTTTGGTCTCAAAAATAATAAAAAAAATCTTAGGTATTAATTTATTAAATATAAGGTCACATTTCGTCCCTATTGGTAATTCTTTTTCCCTCGTCTCTGTCTTTTTCTATCACCCTTTCTCTCGCACACAACCTAAAATTGACAGCTATTGGTTCGTGTATTTCTGTCTCTGTCTCTCCCTATCACCCTCTCTCTCGCACGCAACCTAAAATTGACAGCTGTTGGTTCGTGTGTTTCCGTCTCTGTCTCTCACTATCACCCTCTCTCTCGCACGCAACCTAAAATTGACAGCTGTTGGTTCGTGTGTTTCCGTCTCTGTCTCTCACTATCACCCTCTCTCTCGCACACAACCTAAAATTGACAGCTGTTGGTTCGTGTATTTCTGTCTCTGTCTCTCCCTATCACCCTCTCTCTCGCACACAACCTAAAATTGATAGCTTTTGGTTCGTGTGTTTCCGTCTCTGTCTCTCACTATCACCCTCTCTCTCGCACACAACCTAAAATTGACAGCTATTGGTTCGTGTGTTTCCGTCTCTGTCTCTCACTATCACCCTCTCTCTCGCACACAACCTAAAATTGACAGCTGTTGGTTCGTGTATTTCTGTCTCTGTCTCTCCCTATCACCCTCTCTCTCGCACACAACCTAAAATTGACAGCTATTGGTTCGTGTGTTTCCGTCTCTGTCTCTCACTATCACCCTCTCTCTCGCACACAACCTAAAATTGACAGCTATTGGTTCGTGTATTTCTGTCTCTGTCTCTCCCTATCACCCTCTCTCTCGCACACAACCTAAAATTGACAGCTATTGGTTCGTGTATTTCTGTTTCTGTCTCTCACTATCACCCTCTCTCTCGTACACAACCTAAAATTGACAGCTATTGGTTCGTGTGTTTCCGTCTCTGTCTCTCACTATCACCCTCTCTCTCGCACACAACCTAAAATTGACAGCTATTGGTTCGTGTGTTTCCGTCTCTGTCTCTCACTATCACCCTCTCTCTCGCACACAACCTAAAATTGACAGCTGTTGGTTCGTGTATTTCTGTCTCTGTCTCTCCCTATCACCCTCTCTCTCGCACACAACCTAAAATTGACAGCTATTGGTTCGTGTGTTTCCGTCTCTGTCTCTCACTATCACCCTCTCTCTCGCACACAACCTAAAATTGACAGCTATTGGTTCGTGTATTTCTGTCTCTGTCTCTCCCTATCACCCTTTCTCTCGCACACAACCTAAAATTGACAGCTATTGGTTCGTGTATTTCTGTTTCTGTCTCTCACTATCACCCTCTCTCTCGTACACAACCTAAAATTGACAGCTATTGGTTCGTGTGTTTCCGTCTCTGTCTCTCACTATCACCCTCTCTCTCGCACACAATCTAAAATTGACTGCTATTGGCTGTGTACGACGGACGGACGGACGGACGGACGGACGACAAAGTCTCACTATAAGGGTTTCGGTCCCGAACCACGAAACCCTAAAAAGAATCAATTTTCTTTGATTTACCATTAAAGAAAAATATTCTTAACTACTTTGTGTAATATAATACAATTTCTGCTTTTCAAAACTTTGCGCATCTGATTCAACTTGTCAAAGAAGCAGATTTTAATCAATTTATGCCTCTCCAGAAATTTTTGTCAAAAACTCCAAAAAGTTTTTCAGTCAAATATGAATTATTTTTTATATTTCTATATCTTATTTCAAACTTTTTCATCTAATAACGAACAAAATTAAAAAAGATTTGAACCTCTGCGCATCTAATTCAACTTGCCAAAGAAGCAGATTTTAATCAATTTATGCCTCTCCAGAAATTTTTGTCAAAATCTCCAAAAAATTTTTCAGTGAAATATCATTTATTTTTTATATTTCTATATCTAATTTCAAACTTTTTCATTTATTAACGAACAAAATTTAACAAAAATTGAACTTCTGCGCATCTGATTCAACTTGTCAAAGAATCAGATTTTAATCAATTTATGCCTCTTCAGAAATTTTTGTCAAAAACTCCAAAAAATTTTTCAGTCAAATTTGAATTAGTAAAGCACTGAAAATTATTTGAAATCTGTGAAAAAAGTCCATTTTCTAATTAGATATTGTATTCATTAAATTAATCAACATAATCACTATAAAAGGAGGTAAAATACCGAAATGGCCTAAAACGAGAATTTCAGTACCCTGGCTTATAACTTCAATAATTACCAATAGATTGTTTTCATCCATACATTTTTTTCTTCTTAAAAGTGAGCCATATATGTAAAAAATTTAAAACTGGACATAATTTGACGTTTTCTATTTTTGCATGGCGGTAGAATGAATTTGTTTTTCAGATTTTGGGCCAAAAACTCAAATTTAAAATTTTTTTTTGGACTATATCACTTAAAATATTTAACCGATTGAAAAATAATGTGAAAAGCGATTGTTTGGAATTTGATTACCTTTAATTTGACACCTAGAAAAACTTAATCGGACGTCTGTAACTCGAGATACGGCCTAAAACGTGAAGTCACCTCCGAAAAAAACGTAAAAAAATTAAAAAAATTCATATTTCGGAAACCTATCCATAGAAAAATTTCTTAATGTCATTTTTAAGTTTAGAGAACCATAGTACATTAAAAAAAATTGTGGCATTAAATGTACATTTTGGCTGTTAACTAGTGTAATCAGTTGTTTAATTTACTCATTTCGCAATAGTCTGTTAAACAATTTTACAAAAAGCTTGTATTGTATCTCAAGCTACCTTTCTTATCTCTTTATCTTAAGCTTTAAGCTACCTACAATCTTTGTCTCTCTATGCCGTAACGGACGAACAGCGTAACAGCTAAAAGCGTAACAGGCCTATAGCTGCCTGAGTTCTTATATAGGAACAATTTACAAGAATTAGATGATTTTGATTTGTCTACTGAACTTTCTTTTTTCTCCATGTTAATGACTGTTTTATTTATATGCATAATAAGCTTCTTAGTATACTTATTTAGCAATAGACTATTATTTATCAGAAATCAGAAAAAAAAATGTTGGTCACTTTTTTTTAACATAAATTTTTTTGTTATTGTCCAATTGGGATATTTTTTTTAAATTACTCAGAATAAGATGTCAATTTCAAAGTTTTGAAGTTTTTTATAAATGCAGTTTTTTATAAAAAATTACATCTTATTTTGAATAATTTGAAAAAAATTGACCCCAACTGGTAATAACAAACTAAATTATTCGTGTTTAAAAAAAAGGGACTTAAATTTTAATCCCGGGACAACTCAAAATATTTTCAAAATTTCCAAAAACGCTTTAGAGCTTTTTATTCTAAGTATATATAAAAGAACATGTTCAGGAACTTTCATTAAAATTGCTGAGATGATCTAAAATTCTTATGATCAATTTACGTTGATTTAATCAATAAGCTCGTATTTTACTATTCTGGAGGTATATAAGCAAGACAAACTTTTTACAAGGAAAAGGAAAATGTTGAAAGCATTAAGATTTTACTCGTATTTCTATACATAATTCAGAAATAGTTGTTGAAATGTAGAGTAGATGTACACATATACTTCAATGACCAAAGTGCCGACGGCGCCCTCGAGACGAGTTGGTTATGAGTAGGTACCAAGGAGGGCATTACGCTCATGTGCTCTATGCAAATTTGCAGTAAATTGTCGGGTTTTGACTTTTCTCTAACATTTGTGATTACTCCATTAAAATGTGGCTACTTCTGTTCCTCTAATGAAAATACGTTTTATCTTAAAATGACTGAGCTAAATATATTCACTAATGTTAGCGCGTTACTTCAACAATTACAAGTACATTTGACAACTTAAAACGGCAAATTTCACCTGCGGCTATTAGAATCCTTCCAGTGTCCATGTTGTGTTGACCCAAAAGATCTTCCAAGGATCTTCTCTTGAATATTCATATTACGGTTCTATTACCAAATTTGCATGCGCCTCTTAAGTTAAATTCGCAGACAATGTCATTTCATCTTGAAGACAAATTTTTGTTATCGTTTATATCAAAATCAAACTATCTTTAGAAAAATAAGGTTTATTAAATTTTATTTGACACTGCTAATTATTTTCAAACATCAATAAAGTTTATTTATACTAGGGTGATTAAAAAAAACTAAATTTCTAAAAATTGTCTACGCTCATCGCAAGATCGGTACTAGTGCCAAAAAAAGGAAACACGGATTCTTTCTTTTCTTGATCGCACAATATTAAGGCGCGCCGCAGACACCCCCTACTTTCCCATTAGAAATACATGGAAAAAACATACTTTTTTAATAAATGAAAAAAAAATAATCCAAATTTTAAGCTAAAAGATTATAAAAAAAACTAGCAATCTTTAAAAAGTGTTCAAACTTCATGAAACTACAAAGAATTATTATTAAGTTTACAGGGCAACAAAAAAAAAAAAAGTTTTCATGATCTGGGTATGAGACCCATATTTTTCTATGTATTTTGATGCGCTGAATTCAAATCCGACATCAGAATTGATCCAGATGACCTGAATTTTGACCTAACCTCCAAATTATAAAAAACTACTACTAAAGGATAACGTAAAAAATTCTAGGCGTTTGCAATGAAAAGTTTTTTTGAAGAAATTATAAATTTTTTATTACATTTTTAGCAAAAGAGGTATCAAGAAATTATAAAAATTTTCAAAATTAGAATGAAAAATTTTTTTTAATTCAAAATTTTTTAAACATTTGATCTAAACAAATACCTTCTTCAAACACATGTTGTACATAAAAAGATTTATTTGTACATTAAAAGTATTTCTATAAAGAGTCATGAAGATATAAACCGAATAAATAGGAAAGAGTGGAAAATGAAATTTACGAAAAATAAAGAGCATTTGAAAATGAAACTAAGTCAAAATTTGGATATGAAGCTTGAAATATACAATCGGTCATAAAAATGAAATTCGAGCTAACTTTTAAAAACCCAGTGAGGTTTTTGCTATTTGTTGATTGTAGATGGTCATAAGTGGTTATCACCAATCATCGCGTTAAGTCAAGCTTGCTTGGTTCGCGCCCGATAGCCTGGGATTTTTCCAGCTCGTGAGATAATTTCAGTGAAAGGTTTGACGTCGAGGTATAATGATCTGCACTGTGTCGGTAATTGACCTGTGCAGATCATTAGAACTCGACTGTCGATAAATTGGTTGTATTTCTCGGAAATTTTCTTGGTAAACACTTGTAAGTGCGAAAAGTAAAAACAAATACAAGTGTATAATTAAAAAAAAAAATTATAAATTTTTTAAACAAAGGAAACTCTAAGAAAAGTAGCATCTGATTTTTTTAGCGCCCCAAAAAACATAAGAATAGACACCGAACTCGACTTTTTGTGAAATTCGAAATTTTAACCCCCTCCCAGAGGGTAATTATTTTAAGGATTTATATATGGATAAAAAATGCAGTACATATTGCATTTTATCAAATAAAAAAAAATCCGTAATGAAAGGCATAAAAATAGTAGTTTTGACCTAATTACCTTTTAAAGCTGAATTGTCATTTAGGGGTAGGTTTTTTGAGGCACCCTGGAAGGAGGTTAATTTTTAAAAAATTAATAAATCTTTGTAGTTTTATGAAGTTTGGACTTTTTTTAAGTTTCGTATACTTCTGAGCCTTTTTAATTTAAAATTTTGATTAAAATTTTGATTATTTTTTTTTAATTTTAAAAAGAGTACTCTTTTTCCATGTATTTTTATAGAAAAATAGGGGGTATCTGCGGCACCTCCTAATATCGCGTGATCAGAAAAAAATAAATGCGTTTATACTTTTTTGGCATTGACACCGATCTAGCGTTTGCTAATGTAAAGAATTTTCGAAAATCCATCTTTTTTTTAATTACCCTATGAAATACCCGTTGTGACTCTATTTAATTAAGTTAATTTAGAAGATATGTGAGAAACCCCAATCAGTTATTGGAGGAGTTAATATGATACTTGTTCTCAAAGCGATTTTAAGGACCTCGAGGGATCGAGAAAATGATGGTGAAAGGGAATACAGAGAATGAGGGTTGTGGAGAGCATACATTATTCTCTAGCCCTATTCTACTATATGTATCTAACGTACGAGTAAAATATCCAGTGATCTGTGAAAATGGGGATGCCAGAGTTGGTCAAACACCAGCGTACCTACATTGGACCATTTTCAATTCCTTCTTCAGTTTGCATCAACTTTCTTGTTCGTTCAGATTTGCAGCACATGTCAATGGTTTGATTTGAAAAAATACTTCAAACTGATAACTCTTTTTGAATTTAAAAATCAATCATAATATAGAATTTAAACAAGCTGAAAAAATGTTGTCTCTTATAGGGAAATATATAAATTTGAACAATGCAAAAACAGAAAATTACAATATCATAGAATATAAAAATTGTCTTTAATTATACTGATGACGGAAAATGTATGCTTTATATAGATAATAAAAACAGAATTACCTTACAGGGACATTTAATGGTTAATTTTAATACTAATCTAAATAAAGGTAAGATGTAATTCCCTAATTCATTGGTGATTAAAATACTTCATTGTCAGATTATTTTTAAAGAAAATAATACAATAAAACAATTCATAAGTAATATTATAACTCTCAGGATACGGACAATAAAAGTGTAACGGTCCGTACGGACTGGGTGAAGTTGACCCGAACGTAAATTTTCAACAATCCCAACTCGAAGAGCAAACGTCGACTGGCTCTGACAAAAAAGCTACCTTCGGTTAATAACTCAAAGTTTTTTCCTCTTCCACTCTAAGCCCCTTTCATCGACTAGTTTAAAAATGGCGCAACATTCAAAATTCACCTGGGTTACGCTGACCCAGTCCGTATCCTGAGTGTTCTTTTTCTTAAATTATTTGTTCATTTACATTTGTAATATTTAAGTTACTAGCAATTCAAAGAAGTTAATTAGGGGGGCTCCTCTCGTAACTTGGAAATGAAAATGAAAACGCAAGTTTTGCAAAACGAAAATGAAATCGCAAATTCGCGAACTTGTTTTCTCTTTTTCGTTTTCAAAGTTACGTGATAATTTCCCTACTCCGGTTCCTTCTAATTTTCAGCAAATTAAATTTTAGTATTTTCTAATCACTACATTGAATTAAAATCAAATAAAACCTTAACAGAATTTACATTGTAGTTGTTTCGTTATCCGAGTAGAAATTTAGATCTTCAATAAGCCATCCAAAGACCTCTTTAACACGTACTTTGATACTCTTTAACACTCACAGACTCCCTTTTAATCTTCATCCCTTCGAGAAATACAAATGTTTACTTTATTCCGGTAACGAAACAAGTCTTGTTTATAATACTTGGTAACTTTATTTTCACCTGATTTAAAATTTTGCTTCTCTCAATTTTGATCCATTAAATAAGGGAGTGGGCCCCAAGATGGACATTTCGTATACAATTTTTATTTAAGGTGACAGCGCCTTCTGCTTTTTGTCATTTTTGTTGTTTGTACAGACGAAGATTTTGATGCACATTTGAAGAAAAAAACCAGTTGGTTTTTCTTCTACACATACCACTTGATTTTGTGTCTAAAAAAAGTTTTGTGACAGTTTTTTCTCAAGTTGGTAAAGTTATTTAAATTTATGATTTAGAATGAGTACTTAAGGGGTTACACCACTGTAGAATTTTCAAAAAATCGATTTTTGTTTTATTAGCTTAAAAGATGCTTTAAACCCTCTAGAATACAGGGAAAAAAGTTTGGTGCCTGTTTTTCATCAGATTATATTTTTCAACAGCTTTGCTTGGTGCTACGAAGCGTCTCATGAAAAACATGCTTCGGTAGAACGTCCTAATGACGCCATTTTAAAACATTTTTCAATCAAAAATATTTTTTTTGTTCACTGTAAGACATACCTAAATACATCCTATAATATTATTATTTTCTTACTTTTCCTTCTACAAAAAAAAAAATTCGCAAAAAAGAGCTTAATTTTAGTCGTCAACAGTGGTGTGACGCCAACGCGTTTTTCTCAAAACACATTTTTGCAAATCTGCAAGCAGTATAACTCAAACAATTTTTATTATTTTAACTCTCAATTTTTATCATTTATTTAAAACAACATTCCGCACAGAAATACGTAGTCGATTTTTGATATTTTATAATTTCGATTTTTTAGACACAATTAAGTACTCATTTTTTTGGTCAAAAATTTGACTTTTACTTTGAATTCTCGCCAATTTAACAAAAATGAATATTTTTAAAATCCCCTACGTATTTCCGTAGTCATTCTAATGTAGATTAAGAAAACATTTTTTATTTTGTTACAGATCAATTTTTACACCCTGTGTACTGCTTGCAGTAGAGCTATTTTTAAAAAAAACCGTCTAACAGAAGTTGCTCTTACGCCGCCATGTTGTATTTTTTTTAAATAAAAAATTTTTTTTTCTAAACTTTTAAAGATGTCTAACAATATCCTTGAAAAGAATTATCCTCCTTCTGTTCCTTCTACAAAAAAAAAAAAGTCGCAAAAAAACACTTTTTTTTGCCGTCTACAGTGGTGTAACCCCTTAACGTTATAATATTCTTTATTTATCGTATAATAATATCCTAAAATGATTTTACTAATTCAGTGTTCGTATATATTTTTTTACTGGGGATTAAAAAATGATGTCATGTACCCTAAGATGGACAGGTCTCAAATCTTAATGTATTTATTGGCTTATTTTCGATTTTACAATGTTTTCAATAATTTTTTGAGCCAAATAATTAAAATTTTTTATTTTCCACCAAAAAATGTGATGTTATCGTTAGAGAAAATGATATATCGATATTTTTCGATATTGTATTACTTTTTACTGTTAAGCTATTAAATTGAAGTTTTTAGAAATGTTATTTCTTGATAAATTCCGTAAAATGATTAAAAATTAGTTTAAGAATTGTTACACGATGTTAATTTTTTATTTACTACAATTTTCAGAGACTTTTAAGAAGGTGTCCATCTTGGGGCCATTTTTTTTAGACCGACAATTTTAACAATTAGAAAAAACGCTTAAAAAAATGTTTATGTTCAAAATAAAATTTTATCTCTGTGGCCATAAGTTACCTTATAAATTCAAAATGTCAATATTTTAAATAAAAAATATCTCTGTCTGTAAATGTTATTTCTTAGTGTTTTATTTCAAAATTTTTAAATATCTGCACTGAGGAAAATGGATGTTTACCCTCAACATCTGGATGTTAACGCTTAACATATTTATCACTTAACATAGGGACAGCTATCTAGATGTTCAGGGTTAACATCTAGATATTAAACTTTAATATCTAGATGTTAAAATTTAATATCTTAGATGTTAACCTTTAATATTTAGAGGTTAAGCGTTACTATCTTGTTTTAAACATCTAATTCTAAACATCCATTTTTCTCAGTGTGATTATAAGGATTAAACACTCTGAGAATAACTGAAATGTGATTAAAACGTGGAGACATTTGGTCGACAATTTTAATCAAATACGGTGCATTGATTAGAGTGATGATTTATATCCTTCGACAATTGATTAACTTCCAATTGTGAAAGCGACTACGTAATTAGGTGTGGTTTATGGAGGAATCATCCTTCATGAAAATACAAATTTAGGGCGTGGATTACAACATTCACCAATAACAGGGTGTCCACTTGGATCTTCATTTAAAATTCTAAGACTTTTCCACGACTTTCCAGCAGGGACATTTACAAAAATAAGGTTTTTTTTAAAGTAACAAGTTTTAAGCGATTTTCATGGATTTTAAAAAATTCTTCCGCCATATTGGGTCAGCCATTTTGAATTTTGAAAATCAGGTTTTAGATTTATTGTTAGTGACCCCTAAAACATTAAAATATGTCGTGATCCAATTTTATTTTTTGACAGAAACTGATATCTGCAATGTCCAATTTTGTATTCGGAGGCTTGGCAGTCTTGGCATTGGTTTCTACACTCCCAATATTGGCCCAATATTGTACAATATTGGACCAATGTTGCGCCAATCGTATTTTTCCCATTGGGATGTCGTATACAACATACCGGCTTTCGGATTTTTCAGATCCCGAATTATTGTCCTACATTAATAATTTAACAGATTCAAGATTTAACATTCAAAATTCATGCTTCTTTATGCTGAATTTTCCAGATTCGGAATTCTATGTCCTAAATTAGTAATTCTACAGATTAAACATTCAAGATTCCACATTCCGGCGTATTCCCAAACTCCATGTCCCACATTATTAAGTCTACAGATTCTAAATTCAGGATTCCACGTTATTTATCCCGTATTTTCCCGATCCCGAATTCCATGTCATACACTATTAATTCTAAAGATTCTAATTTCAAGATTCCACAGCCCGGCTTATCTATTCTGAACTCCATACATTATTAATTCTACAAGTTCTAAATTCAAGATTCCACAATCCGGCTTATTTATTCCGGAGTTCTAAAATCTTGAATTCCTTGTCATACATTACACAACTCAAATCTTACAATAGTAATTATACAGATTCTAAATTCAGGATTCCATTTTTCGCTTTATTTATCCTGAATTTTTTAGATCCCGACTTCCATTTCCTACACTGTTAGTTCTAAAGATTCTATAATTTCAAGATTTTACATCCCGGCTTATCTATTCTGAATTTCGTGTCCTACATTATTAATTCTACAAATTCTAAATTCAAAATTCCACATTCCGGCTTAGTCCTACCAAATTTTCCAGAAACTCCGTGTCCTACATGATTAATTCTACTAATTTTATATTCAAAATTCCAAATTCCGGCTTATATATCCCGAATTTTCCAGATAGAAAATTCCGTCTTCTACATTTCTAATTCTACAGATACTAAATTTAAGATTCCACATTTCGGCTTATTTATCCCGAATTTCCAAAATCCGGAATTCCTTGTCCTACACTATTAATTATAAAAATTCTAATTTCAAAATTTCTCATCTCGGCTTATCTATGCTGAATTTTGTGTTCTAAATTATTAATTCTACAAATTTTAAATTCAGGATTCCACATTACGGCTAATTTCTCCCGAATTTTCCAGATACTGAACTCCGTGTCCTACATGAATAATTCTTCAAATTCTAAATTCAAGATTCCACATTCCAGCTTATTTGTCCCGTATTTTCCAGATCCCGATTTTTCTGTCATACATTATTAATTCTAAAGATTATTATCAAGACTCCACATCCCAACTTATCTATCCTGAATTCCGTGTCCTACATCATTAGTTCTAGAGATTCAAAATTCAGGATTTCACATTACGGCTAAATTATCCTGAATTTTCCAGATTCCGAATTCCGTGTCCTGCATGATTAATTCTACAAATTTTATATTTAAGATTCCACATTCCGGCTTATTTCCTCCGAATTTCCAAGATCCGGAACTTCCTACATTATACAACTCAAATCCAACAATAGTAATTCTACATATTCTTAATTCTAGTTTTCATATTCCAGCCTTTTCTCCCCGATTACAATGTCCTATATTATTAATTCTTCAAATTCTAAATTTAAGATTCCACATTTCGGCTTATTTCTCACGAATTTTCCAGATGCTAAATTCCATATCCTACACTACTAATTCTAAAGATTCTAAATTCAAGATTCCACGTCCCGGCCTATCTACCCTGAATTCCTTGTCCTACATTCTTAACTCTACAAATATTATATTCAAGATTCCACATTCTGGCCTATTTCTCCAAAATTTTCAAGAGCGCAAATTACGTGTACTGCATTATTAGTTCCAGCGATTCAACATTCAGGATTCCACATTACGGCGTATTCCTCTCGAATTTTCCAGATCCCACATTTCGGCTTCTTTATGCTGAATTTTCCAGATCTGGAAATCCTTGTCCTACAATACACAACTCAAATCTTACAATAGTAATTCTACAGATTCCAAATTCAGGTTTTAACATTCCGTCTTTTCCCAAAGTTTGATGTCCTACATTATTTATTCTACAGCTTCTAAATTCAGGATTCCACTTTTCGCCTTCTTTTTCCCGAATTTTTTAGATCCCGAATTAATTCTCCTACACTATTAATTTAACAGATTCTTAATTCAAGATTCGACATCCCGGATTATCTACCCTGAATTACATGTCCTACATTATTAATTCTCCAATTGCTAAATTAAAAATTCCACATTCCGGCTTATTTTTTCGAATTTGATGTTCTACATTATTAATTCCACAGCTTTTAAATTCATTATTCCACATTGCACTATATTTATTCAGGATATTCCAGATTCCGAATTAATTTTCCTACACTATTAATTCTAAAGATTATAATTTTAAGATTCCACATTCCGGCTTATCTATCCCGAATCCCATGTCTTACATTATTAATTGTACAAATTCTAAATTCAAGATTTCACAGTTCAGCTTATTTTTCCTGATAATCCTGAATTTCCCACATTCCAAATTTCGTGTCCTACATTAATAATTCTACGAATTCTAATTTGCTCGATTCCTATATTCATAATTCTGAAGATTCTAAATTCAATATTCTTAATTCTGTAGAACCAGTATTACACATACCAGATTCGTAGTAGGTAGATTGTCTAGAATCAAGATTCTAAAAATCGAATTCCATACTCAAACCCGAATCTTCTTTACAGACTCTTCATTCTGTGTTCCAAATCTTGAATTTCATGTTTTGGAAATAATATGCCGAAATCCCCATTCGGTATCCTACATTTCCAAATTTCTAAAATTCCTGATTCCATATCCCAAACTCCATATTCCGGCTTCTTAAAATCAGGTTTTATTTCTGAAAGTGGAATTTACATTCTTCAGATCTCGGATTCCAAATCCTACATTCCACAAACATAATCCCACATTCTTAATTCTATATCCAGGATTTCACATTCCAGATTTCTCATTCCGGGTTTCATGTGCAATGTGCAACAGATTATAACAGTTGTTTACACAAATTTATGTTGATACTAATCAACTTTCGATAAAATAAAGCTAGAGACTAGTAGTTTTTTCTCAATATATCTGAACTTTTTATACTTGGAACGGTTTTGCAACTGTCAGTGATTAAATAGTTTATTACTAAAATGAAATATGAAGTTACAATTCTTGTCTTTGAAAATATTCGTTAAGTTATTTACTAAAGTTTATTAATAATATTTTAAATTAAGAATTTGAATTAATCAAGGAACACATGTTATTGTGATATTCAGAAGTACAAATTCAAGAACAAAATTTAAAAGAAGGTTTACACTTTCTTTTAAATTTTTTTCTTAATGTAACTGCATATTTAAATCTTTATTGAAGAGAAAGTTGATAAACTCAGAAAAAACTAAGCCCCTCTAGCTTTATTTGAGAAATATTATCAGATTAATAAATACTTAACAGCTTTAACAGTGGCTAAATTTATACCTTTATTTTTCATTTTCGTAATAAATTATTTAATCTTTAACCGTTGCAAAACCATTCCAAGCATAAAAAGTTGCTATATTAAGAAGAAATTGCAAATCTGTATAAAGCTTAATTTCATCAAAAGGTTATAAATAGCAACAATAGTTTGCTTAACCAATTATTATAAACAAATTTTCAAGTTATTGTTTATTTTCGGTTATTTCAGACATAAAAGGTTGCAATACTGAGAAAGAATTGAAAGTCGCTAGTTTCATTTTATCAATAAATGATAAATAATAACAATTTGTTTAAAGAATTGTTGCAAATAAAATTTAAATTAACTATTTATTTTCGGTTATGCTAAATATAAAATGTTGCAAAATTAAAAAAAAATTGGATGTCTCTAGCTTTATTTCATTAAGAGTTGATAGATATTAACAATAATTTGTTTGTAGAATTTGTTCAAAGATTGATTAGTAAATTCATTACTATCATTTTTAGAATCATCGCATCACAGTGAGTAATTATATAGGTGCAAAATTTTAAAAACAGTCGGATTTGGATTCTTTTCGGAATTATATCTAAATAAAAAATTTCAAATTGATAACAATTTAAAAACATTAGGCAGTTGTTATTACTCAATATTTCTCAATCGAGATCAATTAGATATTTACGTTATAATTAGTTTTAGCGGTATTGTTGGAAAATGATATTTCAAAAAGAGAAAATGTATGCTAATTTCATGCCAACCAGAGACGTGCAATTGTATTCACCCAGAGGATTAGGACTCGGTAAATTTGTGGCAAGGTAGAACCAGCATTTATTGTACTTTTTACTGTCTGTCAAAAAGCATAATAAGTTTCCAAAATTCGTCATGCTCTACAAATTCTGAAGTTGGCAAATTTTTGTTAACGTACAATGTCGTCCTATTTTCTGTCAACGATCTTCCATCATCACAAACACGTCTGTAAATCTCGGAAATAAATGAACCTTCACGCAGATTAGACGCTCTAGCGAATAACCTTTGAATGGTGGCCTTCTTTTTATTCCATTTGTTAAAAGAAAATTAGCATTTACTAGTTTCAACGTAAAACAGGAATAGGTGTTTTAATTCATTTATACTTCCTAACGTAAACTTTTATTTATGTCAGAAAATGCTAAGAAACAATCCGGGTGTAAGTACTAACGAATAGAACCACTAACTGATTTTCTGCAACTTTGTATACTTACGTATTTTAAAGAGCTGATTACGAATATAGTAGAAAAAACTGACGATAAGGTCATTTTCAATGTTATCTCTCAATGTTATTGCTTAATTGCTTAAGATAAAAAAAAAAATTTCACTTTTTTTTTTAAATTTCAAGTTGATACAATTTTTTAAGAAATATCACATTTCAATTCTATAAATGGCATTTGAAAACATCTTTTCTCACCTTTAAAACTATTTTTTAAAAATTGCTCTACGATAATTTTTCAGGAAGATATGATCATTTGTTTATAAAAATAGCCTTTTTTCAATTGTTGGTAACTTGAGAAAAACTGACTTTTGGTAAAAAATGTTTAAAAAAAACTGTGCTTTTTTGGGCGTAGAATTTGGAAAAAAATATTTAAACATTAAAAAAAAAAACTTTTTTATACATTTTTTTCTTCTGTACATACCTACAGTGTAGAGTGATTTTTTTTCGACAATTTTTTTTTAGTCCTCACTCGAAAAAAAAAATCCTTAATATTAATTTTAATATTAAGGACTCAATCGCTTAGAATAATACTTCTTGAGATATTAAACTTTAACTTATGAGTAGAAATATTAATAATTTCAAACGCTTAATTCGATAAACCACAAAAATTGTATACTGCTCAAAAGTTAAAATCGAATATCTCAAAAAATATTAATCTAAGCGATTGGGTTCACAGGACTTTTTTGTAGGCAATTAAGTTTCCAACAAATTTGTTTTGTACATTTTTTTGGTTAAATTAATTTTTTTAGAGATGACAGCGAAAAACGAGAATTTTGTTTAAAAATCATCGTTAGCGACCCGTATCAACTCACATGTACAACTTACACTTTTGCGCCACTGGACACTTTTGTAGAGTGTTCAATTCTGAGTTCATCAAGACCAAGACCAATGAAATAACATTAAATGCGCCAAAGTTATAGAAATTTGAAAACAAAGTACGTCGACTTACGTGTATTTTACATTGAAAATCTTTAAAATTAATATTAAAGGCTGTAACTTTAAGGCAATTTTTCTTACATTTCCAACCAAATTTCAAGTGAGGACTAAAAAAAAAAATTGTCAAAAAAAATCATCCTAATACAGTGCCGCTGAAAGGATCTTAAAAATATATAGGGGAGTGGGCCCCAAGATGGACATTTCGTATAAAATTTTTGTTTAAGGTATTTCTCCGGCAAATCGATTTTCGTCAGAATTTTCTTAAACTTTGGATAAATGTTCTTTTTTGTATGCTGTATGTGTGGTAAAAATCTCAGGGCCCCTTGCGATGCTAAAAATTGAGATATTTACCTTCAAAGTTTCAACATTTACATGGGAATCATACACTAAACGTATAAAAGTGGCACACTATTATTAATATGTGGAAAACTACTCGCTAAATTTTTTTCAAAAACTAGTATGTTATAGGGACAAATAAAAGAAATAACATAAAAAAAAAATTCATAGGGGTATCGATGCTCATTTTTTAATTATACTAATCTGAAATTCGAAACCAATGTGATTTTCCATTGAATTTACGAGCGAAAGGAAATCCAACGGTCGCAAATTGCCAAAATTCTTTCGTTTGAAGCACATGTGAAGTGTCACGAGACTAACATATTGCTTTAAATTACGTTTTCAGATTTAATTTATTAGTTTTTTATTTATTTGTTTTTATTTTTTTTTTTTATAGTCATTTTTGTTGTTTGTATAGACAAAGATTTTGATCCACATTTGAAGGAAAAAAACCAGTTGGTTTTTCTTCTACACCATGTAATTTTGTGTCTAAAAAAAGTTTTGTAAAACGCGCTGGTCATCAGCGCCACCACTATTTCAACTGATCGTTGTTTCACGGTCGATCGCCGCTCGATAGTTTCATCTGTTGGTAATGTTTACCGTGAACTTTGATGTGTGAATCGTTGTAACGAAATAGTAGGGCAGTAGAACTTTTGACGAAGCTTTCTCGCTTCCGTCATTCTAGATTGGTGCGTGTCTTTAGCGCCTTTGTTGTGCACATTATTATTTAAAAACTTTAATTTAATTAAACAAAAATCACCGGACGGGGCTCTATTCTCGGTCGTCGTACCTGCCAGGTAAGCTCCTTTATTAATTTTGACTTTTTATTTTGTGATAAAGTCGGATCTCCGACAGAAATGAATTATAATTTCGAGTCAGTGTTCAGTGCGCGTAATGTATTGTAGAATGTCCGTGCCATATGGCCGGTCGACTCTTAACTTTTGTAATTCTTTCGAATTTATTTAAATACGTTTTCTTATGATTAAAATGAAATCGTGGTTTTCTGCTCCTCCTTATCCCACTCTCTCCATATTTTATTTGTGTTAGTCATGGCATAGATAGTTTAGATAAATTAATTTAATTGGTCTATTATTTTTCTCTTTTGTTTAGTTATTTAACAATAAAACCCGCATGCGTTAGGTTTGAGTAAACATGTTCTGTTTGTGGCTCTTGTAAAACTACATTTTTGTCTAAATTAGTGAATGGGTCTTGAATTTTCAATTATCTAGACCTGGAGCTGAACATTTTTCCTTTATTCTTTGCCTGAAATTATTCTTTGCAACTCTAATCGGACTTTATATTTTGCTAAAAGACTTTCCTAACCTAAAACTATGTCCGATAACACGATGTCCGTTCCTGAAACTGACAAAACATGTCGTGTTTGCAATGTAAACATCCAGAAAGAAATAGTTTGTTGTGAAAAGTGTAATGCTTCGTTCCATCCTGGTTGTGCTAAATCAAAGAAAAAATGCTGTGCCGGTTAAGATCTTCCTCATCTTTAGCAAGACCCTTAGCAAAGGATGACCTCTTCGTAGCTTTAGCTGCCCAACTTAATCAAATTAGTGGAATAATTAGTGGAAAGATCAGTGAAAAAATTAGTCCCTTGAAAGAATCTTTGGACGCTGTCTGTGGAAGACTAGAAATTATACAGAAATTTATCCCAGGAGCCTTGGTTCGTATTAACACTCTGGAGAACGACGTCAGAGATATAAAAATTGAGGTAGACACTTTGAAGTCAAATATTGTTAAATGTACTAACGACATAATGTCTATATGCATGCGCGAATTATCGGTCCGCAACGTTAGAAAATCCAATTTGATAATGTTTAATTTATTACAATCAGACGATAAAGCATCTTCTGTTGAAAATTCGAATTCTAATAACAATTCTAATACTGATTTAAATTTGGCATTGAACATTTTAAAAATAGTGTTACCTCAGGACACACCGAAAGTCGTTTCAACAGCACGTCTCGGTAAAATTTCAATGATTAGACCACAAACAAGACCACGTCCTCTGACGAGTCGTCTGTCAAAACATTTATTTCTGCCTTCACAAAACTAAAAAAGTTTCAGGCAGTTGCTGACCACTAAACCTCTCAATATCCTGGGACAGGATTCCAAAGCAGTCTGAAGAGTTCAAGAGGATGCGCATCTCCTTGAATGAACGATTAACGAAAGGAGAAACTGGACTTCGGATAGTATACATGAAGGGAGAACAGAGAATTATATCTTCTAAAAGGTGACTCAGCTTCTTATCGCACTCATTCATCGACGGACACCACGGAAACGGAGAAATGGTGTTTTGGTTGCAGTATAGACTATTCTTAGAAGTTCCACGAATACCTATGTAGTATTATTGAAGTACTTTTTGTTAAAGTTTTATTTCAATTCTTCTTTTTATCTTATGTTTCTTTTACATTTCTCCAAATTCCAACCAAACTTTATTACGAACTGCGTAAACTTATTGAGAAAGTACCCACAGTGTATTAGTATTAAATATTTTAAACTTCATAGATTATTCCCTAGACCTGTTTACTGAATTGATTACTAGTTGATGATCATTAACCACTATTTTACTTAGCATCATTTTATTCGAAGTTTGCAAACTTATTTCGAACCTTCTACTCTCGCTGTTTTGACTTTATTAATTTTTTTTATTTAATGTCAATTTGGGAATTAATATTACAGTTATAAACTGTGGAAAGAAGTGAGGATTTCCGATAATATTGTTTCAACCTAACGATTAAACTTATATCTTTTTTTAATTTCTTATTGTTAACTAATTTTAGTTGTTTGTTAAGTACATATGTACCAAAGAGCCTCGAGCCCGTAAATCTGCATATAAATATAAATAAATAAAATAATTTGGGATTTAGGTTTTTTTTTCTTATTTATTTGCTTAGTTTATTTAGTTTAAAATTCGTTTAATTAAAGTTTAATCATAAAATAATAAAAATGCGTCATACAACACTACCTAAAACTTTTCAATCAATATAAAATTTTACTGCTTGTTATAAAATTCATCTTTGTACAAAGTACAGCAAGGTTTTGAAATAGTTAATAATTCTGTGTTTCAAGAATTGTCGCAGTGTTTGGCGCATCTGGTCTTCTATTCTAGTGTACGATTCCCTTACTAGTCCACAGGGAAACAATACCTTTCAGAGACACATTAAAAATTCACTTTCTTACCAGCCACGTAGTCGGTAATATTGGAGACTAGAATAAGGATAAAGGGAATAGGGGGGAAGGAGGAAAGATGTCGAGACGAGAGCTGGGAGTGGGTGGCGTGATGGTGGCTAGTTGCAATTCCGTTTTACGTCCTGTATGAATCCACCGTCGAGGGACTGTCGTATACCGGGAGTGGTGGCAAAGGACCATTGATATACGCTCATGCAGAACGGCAAGAAACAGTAACGCATTGCTACGGAAACGGCTCGATAGCTGAATACGTTATTCACTCACATTAAACGTGCGCTAACTCGACTAGCAAGACAGTTAACTGCGTCGAATCAAGCACTCAACCGTCCATAACAATTCGTCTTCCATGCTGACTCCCAAGAGTTCTCTCCTTTTTTACAAATATAACTGCTACATTAAAATGGAGTTTTATTACTTCAAGTTATCCATTTTTATACAAACAAAGAGAAAATGCTTTAAATTGAAAACCAGAGATAAAAATATATGCATATTAAAAAGTACGACGGTGCAAGACTTTTTATTTGCAAAAATATTTCAATCTAATTTTCAACTTTGTATTCTCCTGTAAGAAAGACTAATAGAAATTGAAAGAAAATTAATCAAAAATAATTTAGGGCAGGGGTCTTCTTGTAGACTTTCCGCTGACTCTCTGCAATCTTTTTTCTTTTTTAAGATTTTGATAATAAACCATTTTTTAAATGGACTATTACTTGGAAATACATTTGAATTTGTATTTTTCTGTTACTAAAACACGAACTTTTTTTTTCACTTCATATAATCCTGTCATGTCAACGCAAATGCACCTTTTTTCCGAGGGGTCACCGGAAATGACTTTACAATGGCGGATTTATGAATATTTTCCTTTGAAAATTTCAGAAATTCTTTTTTAAATATATATCTTTAAGACAGTAAAAAGTTTGTATAAAATATTTTATTTTTTACATAAAAAAAAAATTGTTGAAAATAGACCTTTTTCCCCGCGAGTAAACCCATGTAACCCCTTAAATAAATCTCAAATATGAAATCTGGAATGTAGAATTCGGGATGTAGAATCCAAAATGTAGCTTCTGGAATGTGGAACTCGGGATAAGTTACATTATCCACCTGACACCATATTGAACCCTTCACACAAAAGTAACTATTTTGATTTTTGCGCAGCTTTTATGCACACCTTATCTTGTCTTTTTGGATGGCTGCACTGAATATTCGCTTTTAAGCCCGCTTTTATTAGAGAAAACGCCATAAAATGCAAGCTTGCTTTTTAACGAAAACTTCCGATGGTGGAAACACCTTCTATTACGTTTTAATTTAAATTAGCCCCTAATAGAAATACATTTGTTCGGAAATTTTTAATAGACTCCATTAGGACACTATTAGCATATTAACATTACTATGTGAACAAATTTTTATTTAGGCATCATATTATCACATTTTGGTAAATATGAATAGTAAATATGAACTTATTGATAGTTTCCTCTTTAACATTACAATTCAATAAATTCTCTAGTGTGCATTAAAGTTGTAATAATAGGGATTGACCCCTTATTAAGGTTCGCTTCATACCATTTTATTTATTTTATTTTTATTTTATTATATATTATTTTTTGCAGTAATATTATCTTAGACCCTTTCATTAAGATTTATCTTGACCTCACAGAAAGAACTGAACTATAGAACCAATTGAACATAAATTATATACTAAATTGTAAAATTATAAACAAACTTTACTGTCCTATGTTATTTCTAATAAAAGATATAATAACAACAACTTCAGGTTTTTCCGTGAGGATATAACGAGCTCATTAGTCCGTTTTGTCTCATTTTGAGTTCAGCTTTTTTTCTGTACTTTAAACAATTTATCATATCTTAAATTCCCAAATTTATTTGTTGGGTGCAAAGCATAGTGTGGAGATTCTGTAGGATTAAAACTTTTCAATTTTGTCGAAAAGAAATTTTTGAAATTTGAATCTATATTATGTAATAATTTAACTTCGTTTTGAGAATATAACTCTAAATCTAAAACACGGGGATTAGCTATTTTAGAATCTGTTTAATTATTCTATGGTCACGATGAAAATATTGTAGATGGTATGACCTAGATTATATCTGGAATAATCTAATTTTTCAGTGTAGGTGCTCTGAAAGTGCGGTATAAAACGATGCGATAAACGCGGAGACTAGATTGGTCAAGTGGGTAATCCTGATAATAGCCACTATAAGTCTTAATGATCCTTAGGAATATCGTCTTGGCTTTTATTGGCTATGAAATATTAAATATTGGTATCGAAATCTCATGTCATAGGCGTTTAATCCCATGGTTACTCTTTCGGAATATGGGAATGCTCAATAAAGCTTTCCCAAAAAATTACATCAACTAATTTATTTTATCAATCATAAAGTCCTAGGAAGACAATTGTAGCATGAACCTAAGAGGTTAGAGATGCTTATACAATGTATGACGCATTTTTATTATTTTATGCTTAACTTTTAATTTAACTAATTTCAAATTAAATACACTAAATAAATAAAGAAATAACACAAAATAATAACACACACCTGGCAGGTAAACAATAAGGAACTATCGAGCGGTTATCAGATCTGCCAGATCTACGGATTTGTCAGTAGAGCTACGGATTTTTTAACTTTCTGAAAAAGGTACGGATTTTTAAGCTTTACGGATTGTTTACGGATTTTTCTGATTTTTGTTGTTTATCATATTTCAAATGCTTTTAAACATTGGAATCAGACAATAAGATTTGTCTGTGATTTCTACACAAGTCTCCAGAACTTTCATTTTGGTTGTTAAACTTAACTTCAAGAATACAAACCACATTAGTTATTCTTTAAGTAAACAAAAAAGTATTATGTAAATATCATGTTTTTTAAGAAGCAAATAATTTTTAAAAGTGTAACTTACTTAAAAGACAAAATGTGAGAATACATGTTTTATATAAGAATAAATGTTTTTATCGCCGTATTGTTGATTGTTAAATGTTTTTTTCTACCTTTAAATTTGAGAAACATTATTAATTTATTATTGTTCATTTTGAATTAATTAAATGAAGGAATTAATTATTTTAAAAATAAGTAGAAGAAGATCTTGTTTAAGCCACTCTACAATAAAGTTAATTTATTTACTTGAGGAGCAATTTCAAAATTTAATAAATGGATATTTTGTTATTTCGAGAAAATTAAACAAAAGCAGTTTGGTACCTAAATTAATACGAAATAATTAATTTAAGAATGTGTTTTAGATTTGAAGCGATTTGTCTGTAACTAAACTTTATCACAAATAAGTGATTCAAGGGTTTTTAATATTTTTATTAGGAGAAAAAATAAACATTTTAAATCATCTTGGTCAAGTCAAAAAAATTTTTATTTGAAAATTCTTTGATAATAATTTTTTTTTTTTAATTTAACAGTGATAGATTGATTTGTTGAAATTCTTAATATGTTAAATTTGTTTTCATCTCTATTTTTTGGAAAATAGATTTATCAACTCTTGAAAAAGTGCTCCTCACTTGTACTAAATATTATGTCTTTTGGAAAAATAGTTTAATTATATTTCAAAAAAATAATTAATAAGGTAAATTAATAAACTATTTATTTCTACAAAATTGATATTATCGTTAACGATTGTAATTAACTTCTGAAGTTTGAAATTACCGTCACAAAACGCTTTCTCTTTCTATCTTATATTCTCTGTCTCTTTCACACACACTTGTGACGTCACACTGGTTTGCTCTACTGTAATACGGATTTTCTGATTCTGATCACTGATTCGTAACTGCCAATTTTTTTGGTAGTTTATTTTTACTTTACTTTATTTTTACTTTATTACTCACGTTAATATTATTTTCAGCCTTCCCTAGACACCTGTTTTTGACCATTAGCCATGGTATGACCCCAGATGTTACAAAGGCCCGAGTCACCTATCTCGGTAACACTGTAGTCATCAAATAACTATGCCCGAGAGTCCTCTTGCTCACTCTCTAAAGGCAAGACACTCAGATATCCTTCCTCTCAGAATTGTAAAATTGGTTTCTTCTTTTCATTCATCAGTGAACATGATATATAATGAAATACAACTAAGTGTATGCAATTTAAAAGACAAAATTATCTAATATTTTTTTAAATTATAAATGCTAAGTTATTTTTCAACTCTGATTTTAAAAATAAAAATTTTAAAAATTACTGAGAGGAACTTTAAAAAAAAAGATCTTTTTAAGGAGACTAAAGCATATATCGTTCTCTCTCTCTATATCTCTTAACTGGGGAATCGGTGATCTCTACTTAAAGAGAAAATAGAGAAGGTAAACTGAGAGAGAAGGATATAAGTTCAAAATTTGGACATTTAAATCCATATAAATTAGATAAGAAATTAGACGAGAATTTAGCTACCTGATTTCTTTATATTCTGATTTCTCAAATTGTATTCTATTTTAAATTTTATTTCAACTTTAATAATTCTACTTTTCTATTATTGTCCAAATAAATTGATTTTATTAGGAATCTCAGATTTGATTTTATTAATAATTTATAATTTTATATCAAGCTTCATCACAGATTCCTCAACCTATCAGAACAATAGACATTTAAAATTAAACAAATAAGATAATAATTTTAATAAATTACTGAGTTTAAATTTTTATTTTTCTAAAAAAAAGAAAAATACTAATTTTAATTTATTATTTAATTTAATTTTATAATTTTCCAAAACAATAAATTAAGAAATTAGAATTTATTAGATTTGAACTTTATTTGAATTTAGTAAATTTAAATGTCTTTAAAAACAAAACAACATCTACTTAAATCAGAAATTATTTCATTTTAACTTACTTTGCAAAAATCAAAGCAAAATCCAACCAACAGAATCATATCAGAAACAATCTTTTAATTTTCGAATCTAAAACAAGATTCATTAACTAATTAAATTTTACTTATCAAAATTCAAAGTTTTATTATTTCTCAATTTTGCAATTAATCCTACCTATAGTCCTTACTTTTTTGGGTAAATCTATGCCCTAATCTATTTTTCTTTGTTTTATATATATATATATATATATATATATATATATATATTTTTCATAGTTTATTGACAATCTCGTTTATGTAAATATTTCAATTTTGATTGTCGCCAAACCTACATCAAATCTTAATTTTACACGGAGGGCTGGGAAACATTAATTTGAAAAGCTTTTGGTACATGTCATGAGCATGGCTCGGACATTCCCCACAACTTTCCATTTTTTGTCAAATCGGGTTTATTAAGACTTTATCATTTGACAAGGAACTTGTTAAAATTAAAAAATCTTGAATAGTTACCCGATTTGTTAACTCAGAACATACAAAGCTCCAAAACAGGGGATCTTTAATTTGTTTCTTTATTAAATATTAATTTCGATTAATATTTAATAAATATAACAAGTCCTCATTGCCAACAGACAGAGAATTAATAAAAATTTCGTTTAATGTTGAATGTTTAAATGTTTGAACAGTAATTTCCTTCTATAAAAAATATTTAGAATAAATATTTTTCGAGCAGCACCTCACCTCTTGAATGTTATCAGAAGAAGAGAGAGACCCCCTTTGTAAAATCGTCTGTTTATATAGTTTTGACCCCAGATATGCCAAAAGTCAAACTATTTCGCGCGTCTTAGATATTTTGGCACAATTTGTTTCTATTACTTCTATTTGCTTTTATTTATTTGGGACAATTTCTTTTACCAATAAATATTCTTACCTTCAAAACAAGACCGGAAGATAGACAATTTCAAAAGCTTCTAGAAGTTTCTAGAATATTCTCTAACAAATTTTTGCTTATTTATTTAATGTCCTAACGATTAATTAATTTAATGAAATTACTGATTTCAAATTATTTTTCTATATTTTATTTGTCATCATTTGACTATATTTTTATTAAATATATTTTCTAAACTTTTTTACTTTTCTAATTCGAACACTTTGAAAAATTAATTTCTTAATAAAGTTGAATGCTTATTTTATTGACCCTATTTCACCTATAATATTCTATAATTCGATTTGATTTCTGTTTCAGGTAAGAATAGACAAAGTGATTGAGAAAACTTGTGTCTTTCTGATTTAAAGTAAAAATTGCAGTTCAATAAGGTTAACTTTCAAATCAGAGTTTTGATATTTTAAGGTAAGAAAAATAAATAGCCGCGTTTAAGATCTATTCCAGATCACAGAAAATAAATAAAGTAACTTAAACAAAATTATTTGGCTAAAATTGTAGAGAGGATAATTTAGAAAAAGGCTGTATTGAAAATTGTATAAACTACAAATTGATTAACTTTAAATTCAAATAACAATAATAAAAAAATCTAATTTTAAAGGGCTCTTCTTAAATTCGTTTAAAAATTAAAAATTAAAAAAATTTTTGGGAACATAAACAAGATGGAATATTTGTTATGAAATAGTTCGTTTTTTATTTAGTTCTTCCAAGTATCAAGAACAAAGTCATTAAAATATGATGAAAATTTTAATTTTGATGAAAATGTTATAAATGGCAAAAAACACCCGCACATATGTTAAAATACAAAAATAGCAATTAAAGTTTTATTTTTTAACCTGATGATGTAATAATAATTACAGTAAATAATATTCCATATTAGAAATACTCTGATTTAAATATGTTTAAATTTGTAGGAATTTTGCAAACTATAATTCTGACTTGCAATCTGATGCCAATAAACAGTAGTTGGATTTATTCAACATTAAAAGCATAACGGCGTAGATATGCTTTTGCATGACAGGATGAGTTTGACAATTGCAGAATTAATGTTTAATTTTGAGCCGTCAAGTTGCCATCGATCAAGGAGACATTCTATGCCATATAGACAAACACTGAACGTTAAAACAAACAAAACTAGCGATGCCGTTATAAGCGCAAAAGCGAATATTTATTTTACAAGGATTAATTTTCAGGAATTTTGTACGTGCAGTGTGACTGAGGTGTTAATTGAATTTCTGTATTATTAAAAACTTTCTTACTCCTATGTTTTGTACACAAATATTTCTTGCCGTTTTACAGTTTGCTTGAGGCAATAAGCGATATTCTAGGATCCTTTCCCGATATGCCATCCAATATTGACGCGTCGAATCCTTCCCAAGCCACGTAAAGTAGTATTTATTCAATACACTTGTAAAAAGAGATTGTATTTCAAATTTGGATTAAATTGTTTATTTAAATTTATATTTAATTCTTTGAAAAAATCGCTTATAAATCAGGAATAGTGTAAGTTTGATTAGGATTGACAAAGTTCTAAATAAAGTGCATAAATTGTTACTGACGAAAAATGTTACAAATATTGTCGAATGGATAAACGAAAAAATTTACACAAGGGTCAAAATTTCTCGAAAAAATCAAAGTTGGTCTCGAGTCTTTTAATTTTTATGAAACTTGGTGAAAATGTATAAAAGAGCACCAATACGTGATCCAAGGAAGGTGTGTAAGAAAACAAAAATTTTTTAAATAAATTTAAAAAATTTTTTTCTCATTTCATCTTTGCTTTTTATTTTGTCAATTTTTAAAAAAGCGACGTTTCGCCAACTGGATTTGTTGACCTCATCAGGCTAAAGTCAGTTACAAAGGAAAACACTTTATTAGTTTGATTGTATAAAAATTTGCTTTTTTATATATAACACTGGTTATGAACAACAAAAAAACTAATCACCTTAGAGTTTAGTTAAAACAATCATAATTTTAACACGTCAGAAAATTAAAATATAAAACAAAAAACGTTCTTACTCTGCGTACAGAGAGACGTACAAACCACAACGACATATTAGCAACTGAGACTAGAAATTTATAAATATAGTAATACAAAAGGTAATAACAAGTAAATCTTAGACAGAGAAGGTTAATAAACTGAAAAGGAAAAACAATGATTTCTGAAATAGAATGTAAATATAAATTTAACCGATTAATTTTTCTAAGTAGAGGAAAAATTAAAATAATAAAATAAATATAAGTTTTATCGATTAATTTTTTAAGTAGAGGAAAAAATATTTTGTTAAGGGAATAGTCATCTTCTTTTATATTAATTGTGTTATTATTCAATTTTATGTGGATCATTTCAGAAATCTTTCGTTTTCTCCAGTTTGCTTCTGAATCCAAGATTTTAACATTTTTCCAGTCAAATGTGTGACCCAAACCATTACAGTGCTTAGAAACTACAGAATTTTTGTTTTTGAAAGTTTCATGTTCGTGGACACGTGTAAAAAGTGAGCGCTTTGTTTCACCAACATATGTCGAAGGACAATTGACACAATCAAACTTATACGATATAATTTTGTGTCTAAAGAGGGAGGATGTCGACCGGGTTATCAATGTTTTTAATTCATATGACCAAAATCTACAGTTTACTTTCGAACTGGAAAATAATAACAAAATTAATTTTCTTGATTTAAGTCTTATAAAAAAAGACCAACATATAATAACTGACTGGTATAAAAAACCTACTTCATCAGGAAGGCTGATTAATTTCTTTTCTAACCATCCTTTACAACAGAAGAAAAACATTGTTTTTAATCTGGTCGACAGAGCAATTTCATTGTTACATAAAAAATTTCATGAAGACAATTTGAAATCAATCAAAAAAATGTTACTTTTAAATAATTATCCGATAGATTTTATTAACAAACATGTGAAGTTGCGTTTAAAAAAATTAAAATACTCGAATAATAATGTTACCAATAACAATAGACACTTGAATATACATCGTCTGTTACCTAAAGTTGTCTTACCTTATAATGAAATGATTTATTTTAAATTGTCTAATGTTTTTAAGGAATACAACATCTCCACTATTCCAACTATTGACAAGTCTTTAAATGCAGTTGTAAAATTAGGAAAGGACATTTCAAAAAAATGGGACAAAACAAATATAGTGTATAAGTTTGATTGTGTCAATTGTCCTTCGACATATGTTGGTGAAACAAAGCGCTCACTTTTTACACGTGTCCACGAACATGAAACTTTCAAAAACAAAAATTCTGTAGTTTCTAAGCACTGTAATGGTTTGGGTCACACATTTGACTGGAAAAATGTTAAAATCTTGGATTCAGAAGCAAACTGGAGAAAACGAAAGATTTCTGAAATGATCCACATAAAATTGAATAATAACACAATTAATATAAAAGAAGATGACTATTCCCTTAACAAAATATTTTTTCCTCTACTTAAAAAAATTAATCGATAAAACTTATATTTATTTTATTATTTTAATTTTTCCTCTACTTAGAAAAATTAATCGGTTAAATTTATATTTACATTCTATTTCAGAAATCATTGTTTTTCCTTTTCAGTTTATTAACCTTCTCTGTCTAAGATTTACTTGTTATTACCTTTTGTATTACTATATTTATAAATTTCTAGTCTCAGTTGCTAATATGTCGTTGTGGTTTGTACGTCTCTCTGTACGCAGAGTAAGAACGTTTTTTGTTTTATATTTTAATTTTCTGACGTGTTAAAATTATGATTGTTTTAACTAAACTCTAAGGTGATTAGTTTTTTTGTTGTTCATAACCAGTGTTATATATAAAAAAGCAAATTTTTATACAATCAAACTAATAAAGTGTTTTCCTTTGTAACTGACTTTAGCCTGATGAGGTCAACAAATCCAGTTGGCGAAACGTCGCTTTTTTAAAAATTGACAAAATAAAAAGCAAAGATGAAATGAGAAAAAAATTTTTTAAATTTATTTAAAAAATTTTTGTTTTCTTACACACCTTCCTTGGATCACGTATTGGTGCTCTTTTATACTATAATAATGGAAGGACATAACTCTTCTAATTTATCTTATGGGAGTCTTGGATTAAATTTGGACTCTTTACCACCATCTCTTACGAATCAATCCTTTTTTTCTTACATTGGAAACCTTCATGGTACTTACGCCAGGAATACACTGAAAAAATGGACAACAACTAACCAACGACTAGCCACAACTTCATCAAAAAAAGTATTTCTTTTACAATGTAGATCACATGATGTGCTACCACAACACATTATTAATCGTAAAAAATATAATAATAATATTGTTTTCTATTCTGAATTAGTCAATAGGGAATATGAAAAATTGAATTCTTTTTATTTGAAAAAACTTTTAAATTTAGAGATCTCTGACATTCATCTACAATTCAAATTTTTATCCACACAATTGAATAAACTAAAAAACCTTATTTTGACATTTAACATCGACACTGAGACGCTTAATCAATTTTTTAATTTTTCACAAAAAAACTTTCTTCATATTCAAAGACATTAAAACAATATTCATAAAAATAAATTAAAACTTCTAATTAATAAACAAGTCACTTTCCCAAAGATGTCTTATAATAATTGGTTGACAAATTTATCAAAAAAAGAGATACCGCAGGATGTTATTGACATTGTTTCTTTGGGTCCAAATTTTTGTGTAAAGAAAGATGTCTCAAAGGGTAATGTTTTTAATATAATAAAGAATGTTGAGACCACCATTTCCTTTTTGGATATACCAACGAATTCAAAAAATGATTTGCGTGAAAAAATATCTAATGTTCTCTTAAACAATGTCAAAAAAACGAATCATGTCTCTGTACAAGAAAAAACTTTTAATAAAAAATTGTCTGCGACCAATAAGTTCATAAAAAATAATCCAGATATCCTTTTTACAACTGCAGATAAAGGTAATCAAACGGTCTGTTTGAATAAGTCTGAGTATCTAGAAAAAATGTCTGTTTTGTTATCCGATACTTCGACCTACACTTTAATAAAAAATAACCCTCTCAAATCATTACAAGAAAGAACTAAAAAAATTTTAAAATCGCTAAATGACAACGAATATCTTGACAAGGTTTATCACAATAATGATTTAACTCTAACAGACACTGTTTTGGCCAAGTGCTATGGATTACCAAAAATACACAAAAATAATTGCCCTCTTCGACCGATAATTTCTTTTGTCAATAGTCCGTCTTATTTTCTCGCTAAAGTTATTTATAATAATTTGAAAAATTGTATTTCGTTACCTAAATCTCATGTTAATAATAGTTTAGAGTTAAAAAACAAACTTAAAGATGTTTCATTGGATGACAGTTATATTTTTCTTTCTTTGGATGTTAGCTCTTTATTTACTAACATACCTTGTAATTTAGTTTTACAAAGTCTAGAAAGACGTGCTCGACAAATTTTAAACAAATGTAAAATTCCTTTTGACGAATTAATTAATTGTACTGAGTTCTTATTTGATAATACTTATTTTATATTTGACGGAAAATTTTATAAACAAAAAAAGGGTACTCCAATGGGATCTCCCATTTCCCCTCTTTTTGCTGATATCGTCATGGACGACTTAGAGAGTGATTGTTTAAAAATTTTGAAGGAGAAATACAATTGTGTCCCCCTTTTTTATTATAGATATGTCGACGATATAATTTTGTGTCTAAAGAGGGAGGATGTCGACCGGGTTATCAATGTTTTTAATTCATATGACCAAAATCTACAGTTTACTTTCGAACTGGAAAATAATAACAAAATTAATTTTCTTGATTTAAGTCTTATAAAAAAAAAGACCAACATATAATAACTGACTGGTATAAAAAACCTACTTCATCAGGAAGGCTGATTAATTTCTTTTCTAACCATCCTTTACAACAGAAGAAAAACATTGTTTTTAATCTGGTCGACAGAGCAATTTCATTGTCACATAAAAAATTTCATGAAGACAATTTGAAATCAATCAAAAAAATGTTACTTTTAAATAATTATCCGATAGATTTTATTAACAAACATGTGAAGTTGCGTTTAAAAAAATTAAAATACTCGAATAATAATGTTACCAATAACAATAGACACTTGAATATACATCGTCTGTTACCTAAAGTTGTCTTACCTTATAATGAAATGATTTATTTTAAATTGTCTAATGTTTTTAAGGAATACAACATCTCCACTATTCCAACTATTGACAAGTCTTTAAATGCAGTTGTAAAATTAGGAAAGGACATTTCAAAAAAATGGGACAAAACAAATATAGTGTATAAGTTTGATTGTGTCAATTGTCCTTCGACATATGTTGGTGAAACAAAGCGCTCACTTTTTACACGTGTCCACGAACATGAAACTTTCAAAAACAAAAATTCTGTAGTTTCTAAGCACTGTAATGGTTTGGGTCACACATTTGACTGGAAAAATGTTAAAATCTTGGATTCAGAAGCAAACTGGAGAAAACGAAAGATTTCTGAAATGATCCACATAAAATTGAATAATAACACAATTAATATAAAAGAAGATGACTATTCCCTTAACAAAATATTTTTTCCTCTACTTAAAAAATTAATCGATAAAACTTATATTTATTTTATTATTTTAATTTTTCCTCTACTTAGAAAAATTAATCGGTTAAATTTATATTTACATTCTATTTCAGAAATCATTGTTTTTCCTTTTCAGTTTATTAACCTTCTCTGTCTAAGATTTACTTGTTATTACCTTTTGTATTACTATATTTATAAATTTCTAGTCTCAGTTGCTAATATGTCGTTGTGGTTTGTACGTCTCTCTGTACGCAGAGTAAGAACGTTTTTTGTTTTATATTTTAATTTTCTGACGTGTTAAAATTATGATTGTTTTAACTAAACTCTAAGGTGATTAGTTTTTTTGTTGTTCATAACCAGTGTTATATATAAAAAAGCAAATTTTTATACAATCAAACTAATAAAGTGTTTTCCTTTGTAACTGACTTTAGCCTGATGAGGTCAACAAATCCAGTTGGCGAAACGTCGCTTTTTTAAAAATTGACAAAATAAAAAGCAAAGATGAAATGAGAAAAAAATTTTTTAAATTTATTTAAAAAAATTTTTGTTTTCTTACACACCTTCCTTGGATCACGTATTGGTGCTCTTTTATACTATAATAATGGAAGGACATAACTCTTCTAATTTATTTGGTGAAAATGTAGTATTATATAATAGAAGTTTTGCAAAAAAATATTTTTTTCAAAATTTTCAAAATTGTGGTTTTTACAGGGTGTCAAAGTTTTAAGTGCCGTTTTTTTCAAAAACGAATATCTTTGCATAAAAAAAATTTATTTGTAATAAATCACAACAAGATAAAGTTGGCTATAGGCATTACTTTTTGCGCAAGAATTGGTCTTTTAGATTCTACAATAAAAATTAATTATATTTATTAATAAACAAATTACAGGCAGCTTTATAATAAAAAACACGATTTTTAAAAATTTTTTGGGATCTTTTATAGTAGAGCGATATCTCTGATTGCTACAAACATCGTGTCAGAAATGTTTCATCTAAAAGATATGACTATTGAGAAAATAAAATTTCAAGATGGCGCTCTCAAAATTGCGACTGAAGATGATTTTTTTTGCAAAATCCTAACAAGATGTACAAAATTTTGAGAACTTTCTAATTATTAATCATACTTGGTACAAGAGAGATTTGGGGTCGCTGATTACGAAGTTGAAGTCGGATTTTAAAAATTCAAAATGGCGGATCCAATATGGCGGTTGACTTTTTAGAAATCAAGCTAAGTCTCTTGGATTTATAGCCTATCTAAAACTTGCCAAGTTCACAATAGCCTTTATTCGGCTATAGTAAACAAAGTGCTTTGCAAGAGGGTCAGGCTTCGCCAAGCGGATCGGCTAAAATTGTAAAAATTCTATTTCTAATAAGACATCATTTTTGTTATCCTTAAACTATGTAAATTAAGCTCTAAAATTATTAGAACAAAAAAAAAATTTTTTTCGAAGTTATTAGTGATTGAAATTTTTAATAGTGCAAAATGAAAACATATTTTTCTCGAGATCTTCTTAACCGATTTTAAAAGTTAAAAAAGCATTTTAATTGTCTTGAAACGTAGTTTTTAAAAATATTTTTTGTTCTTAAGAATTTTTAATTTTTATCGTTTTTTACATTATTTATTTAATAAATGTTAATAAAAAAACAGCTTTCTGCGTGCATTACGTGAAATTTTAAAATACTGTTGTATTCTTGACACTTTTTTGAAAATAAAATCGTTAAGAAAAAAATAGCCCGCGATTAGGAACAAAGATATTAAATTTTTTTTCGGCTTTCAAAATTTTTTTGCATAGGTAGTGAATGAAAGTTTAAAAATTATGTATGTTTAAGTTTTCTTCTGTTTTCAATGGTTTTTATTGTAAACGGATTTATGTAATTAAGTTTAAAATATTTTTTGCACGCCGAAAAAAAAATTTAATATATTTGTCTCTTATAGCGGGCCATTTTTTTCTTAACGATTTTATTATCAAAAAAGTGTAAAGAATACAACAGTATTTTAAAATTATACGTAATGCACGCAGAAAGATGTTTTTTATTAATATTTATTAAATAAATAATTTAAAAAACGATAAAAATTAAAAATTCTTGTGAACAAAAAATATTTTTAAAAACTACGTTTCAAGGCAATTAAAATGCTGTTTTAACTTTTAAAATCGGTTAAGAAGATCTCGAGAAAAACATGTTTTCATTTTGCACTATTAAAATTTTCAATCACTAATAACTTCGAAAATAAAAATTTTTTTGTTCTAATAATTTTGGAGCCTAATTTACATAGTTTAAGGATAACGAAAATGATGTCTCATTAGAAACAGAATTTTTATTATTTATTTTTTGCCGATCCGCTTGGCAAAGCCTGACCCAAGGGCTATATTAACACCCGCTCTCGGCTACATTTAATCAAAAAATTGTTAGATTTAGTCAATTTATTTTCTCAGTGCACTTAGGAAGATTAATTCTTTCCAACTTTTTTAATTAACTAAAATTTATACAATGTATACAATCGCTCTTGCCGGAATTTTTGACTTTTTTCGGGGAAATTTAAAAAAAAAATTGTTGTCTTATATTACGGTTAAGGTGTTGGTACATTATTTATAAACACCATAAATATAAAAAAAAATTAAAATTCCACAAAGATATTCGTTTTTGAAAAGAACGGTACTTAAAATTTTGACACCCTGTAAAAAACACAATTTTGAAAATTTTAAAATAATATTTTTTAGCAAAACTTCTATCATATAATACTACATTTTTACCAAGTTTCATAAAAATTAAAAGACCCGAGACCAACTTTAATTTTTTTGACGAATTATGAACCACCATCTCTAAAGTCGTAAAACGACCTTAAAAGGCAATTAAAAAGTATCTCGTACCTTATTCTAAGGTTTTTAAAGCCTGTCTAATTTCAGAGAAAATTCTACCTAAGGAATATACGATTAAATAGAGGTGAATTTCTACACAAATAGAAGCTTCAAAATCAAAATAAATTTGAATTTAGATTTTAGAACTTCACCACAGTTTGCTAAAGTGTGTTCAACTTTTTATGGTTTTTTCAACCCTAATATCATAGAAATTAATGAAAATGAAAAGATTTTTCCAAAATAAACAAAAGGACCAATAACTAAACCAGAATTTAAATTGTTATTTACTATCGAGTTATCTCAAAACTTCTTTATTAGAACCGCTGAGAGGAGGATGGAAGGAGCAGCACTAAATGAAAACGCAATATTAATTTCGCTTCATCAAGTACAGTAATAACATAGTTTCATTCAATTTTAAACTGTAAATATTATTAAATGTCCTCGACAAGAATACAAACTCTGATAGAACATTTAGTTAGAAAAGCAATTACACTTTATTTAATTTAAACAATCGAGAAATTTTAAAATAGGAATTGCGAATTGTTTAGAATTTATTTTAATCTAATTGTATTCAAAGTCTAATTTTATTTTTAATTACTTTTTTCATTCGTATTAAATTCGGATAAATGTTGATCTTGTTTGGTTTGCTTTCATGCGAATTTCTAAATCGTAGGTTCGAGTCGCTGTGTTGATGGTTATTTGTAATATATGAATTTCTCTTTCACGGTTGATTAATAAATTTTATACTTGTGATTTAATTTTATGTGTACCTTTTAAATATCATTCTCACTCATATTTTGTTATATTCCCACTCGATTTTAATTATATTTTGTTTAATTTATTCTACCACAAAAAATCTCTGTTACATATGGATAAAACAATGAAAATGTGTAACTCTAGTAAGCTTTAAATACAACAAGGATAAACCATTGTTTTCGAAAATTGAAAAGCTCCCGTGTAGATGTTTTATGACGGATTAAAATCCCTTTACCGTTTGCAGTTTAGTGAATAAAAACTTTTTTAAATATTTTATTTTGTATCCATTTAAACATGCTGTTTCCGAAATACATGTCAAAAATCAGCTGCCTTTACAACTACATTCTTTTAGTAGCTTTTCATAACGAATAATTTGTTACTCAATCCTTACTGAATATCTGTCTGAATAAAATTGCATTCTACTTAAGACAATGAAATCAATCCACTCTAGATAGCATAAATTATATGGTTAGTATATATAGTCTTAAGACAACCAATTCCGGATAAAAGTAGTTATTAATCAAAAGGTAGAAAATTTGTGTGGATTCATTGGGCATATTTGCACTGGGTGCTACACTGAGAAAATAAGCCTCTAGCCAAGCAGCTTTATTTCTAGGTTAGGGTTCCTCGGGACAAAACAAACAAAACACCGGCGATGACAATCAAACTTCTAGGATACCGGAGCATATGATCTGCTAAAATCAATTAAGTGCTTTGCAGGTGCTATATCAACAACCTCTCTCTGCTAAATTTAATCAAAAATTGGTTGTATTTAGTCAACTTATTTTCTCAGTGTACGCTTGAGCGTAATAATGAAGATTTCAGACTAGTCTTTTTTAAAGAGGAAAGACTAATTTGAAATTGTAAGGAGAAGAAAAAGAAAAAATTTTGAAGCCTCGAATTACTACCGCATCAGCTTCCCATGTAAGTCCAGATCTTACGCGGGACTTAAAATCACTTGAAGCTCTGTTGGTAGTAAACAAATCAATTCTGGATGATATATGTTTATACCGCGGTCGTAAATTATCATTAAGATGATTGGCCACCTTTACATGCTGGTATTAGTTCATCATCGCTTGCTGCACTAAACCTCTGTTATATTCGTCAAAGTCAAATCTGAATCTGTGTTCTCTGCAAAAAGCTGTTAAATATTCAATTTTCTGCTTAAAATTTGCTATGAAAGACTTTTCTGAAAATTTATAAACATTTATACTTTAATTATTAAGGAATTATTTTCAACCTGGCGACATCAGGTTTAACATTAAAAATAATAAAATTTTGATAATTTGAAATAAATTATAATTTTTAATAGTATGTCAAGTAATTTCCTATGTATGATTTGATAATAATTTTTAAATAAGAATATAATATTAAAAACTGTGTTAATAATTTTCATTGTTTTTTCCAGAATCAGAAAGTTAATAAATTACTGATTTTCTAACAATTAACTCTTATTTCCAGTCGATTTAGTGATTACTTTAATAGTTATAGCTGCAAAAAAGTTCCTACTTTTCGTAAGGAAGTTTCACAGCACTGTTCTTTACTGCCTTTGATAGATTTCAGACCGCCTTTTTCCTGTAGCTGTACTCCTGGCAAAAAGTAGATTGATACTTTTTTACATTCTCAATTTGCCCATTTTCTCCCGTTCAACAATTTTACAGACACTTTGATTCTGTTTCGTTCAATAGTTACCAGACCCAACCAATTTGCTAGAATTAAATAGAAAGGAGTTTTTCAGCTAGTATATACAGAAAAAAAAAAAAAATGCGTAGGTATACAGAAAAAGGTTGGATATTAGTTTATGAAAACATTTTTATGATTCATGCCTTTTTTAAGTAAAATTTTCAATAATAATAAACTATTAAAAACTTAATTTTCGACGTTCTGAAACATGTTACGCATATATAAATTTATTTTGGAAAAGATTATATTTTTTGATAATTGGATTTCATATACGTAACTTTTTCTTTTATTTACAGGAAAAAGTATCTGTTTCTCGAAGGTATATTTTGATATAAATTTATTTTGCCTAAGGGCCGATTTTTCAACAGAAAAGAGCGGTTTCTAAAAAAAGATTATTTACAAACGAAGAATTCCAATATCGTTATTAATATTAAAAAGTAAAGTTTCTTGTTGTAATTAACCAAGTTTAAACACGATTATATTACTTAATAAGTTCATATTGTTATTCAGTGTTTATTGAAGATATAAAACTCTGATTTTTATTTCTTTTTAGGGTACCGTACCGTAAAATGGAACCCTATTAAAATCATTATGCATGCCCCCCCCCCCCCCTATTAACTTCTAAATTATTTAACGTAGGATGCTAAAAATTGGTACACATTGCAAAAACTGCTGTCTTCTAAGTGACATATTTTAAGACACAAGACATTAAGAAAGCATCTTACGATTATTTCAAGCTATTTCATTGGTTAATAATTTTAAAAAACAATTCGACAAAAGACCCTGCGAAAATCTACGATTTTTTAAAAAAAAATTCGAAAAAATGACCCTAACCCTCCACCCTTCTTATTTAATTTTCAAATTATTATTATTTTTTAATATTTAGAGGTCGCTTAAAGCGCCCAAAGTTTCTCGTGCAAAATGCATGAGAAAGAAAACCTTTATCGTAAAATTGATATAAAATCCATAAAAATTAATAGTTTTTGACCGGATAACGCTGTTTCTCTTAACAAGAGTTCAAAGAATAAGATTCAATAATTTATATAACAATTTTTTATTATTAACTATTTTTTAAAAGGCCTTAAAAAACCCCCAAAAAACGAAAAAAACGTGAAATATCGTTAAAAATTTTTATTACCACTTTTTACAATATATTCCTCCAAAATTTCGTTTAATAACATGCACACTAATTACTAACAATTGTTGCATGTGTTTGTTAATTTGTTTAAACAAATTAATATTGTTTATTTGCAACTTTTCATCTAAAAGAGCTAGAGTTGTAACTTTGTTTAATTTTGCAACATTTTAAGCCTATGAAAGCATAATACTAATAATAGACGAAAATCCGCAGTTATAAAAATTGTTTAAACAAATTAATATTGTTTATTTACAACTTTTTATGTAAGAGAGCTAGAGAGTTGAAACTTTTTCTTAACTTTGCAACTTTTCATGTCTAGTAAAGCCAATTACTAACAGTAAAGTAAAATCAACAATTATGAAAATTGTTTAAGGAAAGTAATACCTATTGTTAATTTAAAATTTTTTTAACAATTATATCAACGGAATTGTAACTCGACATAAATTTGTCTGTTTTTACTACAACAAAAGTTTTTTTTAGAACTTATGTCCAGGGTTTAAAACTGACTAATAATATTGCGGAGCAAAAGGTCAAATTAATGACATATTTTAATGATTTAATAACAATGGATGAAGATAAAAAACAGTATTTACTACAAAAGTTGTTACGAAATATCGTAGACAGTTAACAGACTGACATAAAAACGCGTTATCAGAAACAATGTTGTAACGATAGCGAAATTTGTTGAGTTTTGTTTAAAAAATAAATTGTTCAGAGATGAAAGTTATAAATAAACAATATAAATTTGTTTAAACAATTTTAATGATTGTTGATTTTGTGTTACAATTAGTACTGTGCTTTACTTGGCTTGAAACGTTGCATAATTGAGTGAAAGTTCCAACTCTCTGGCTCTATTAGATGAAAAGTTGCAAATAAACAATATTAATTTCTTCAAACAATTTTTAAAATTTTATATTTTACATTTTTTCTAATATTGGGTTTTACCGGACTTGAATAGTTACAAAATTAAGAAAAAGTCCCAACTCTGTTACTCTTTTAGATGAAAAGTTGCAAATAAACAATATTAATTTGTTTAAACAATTTTTCAAATTGTCTATTTTACTTTACTATTAGTACTGGGCTTTACTAGGTTTGGAAAGTTGCAAAATTGAGAAAAAGTCCCAACTCTCTAACTCTATTAGGTGAAAAGTTGCAAATAAAGTATATTAATTTGTTTAAACAATTTTTATAATTAAGGATTATCGTTTATTATTAGGTTATTATTATTTTAGGTAACTCAAATTTTTAAGTGGATTCTGTTTCTAGGTGGTATTAGAAAGAAAATAAACGTTGAATGAAGAAAATCCACTTGGCGCTTTTTGTTTGGGAGCGGAAATAAGATTTTTTGCTATATTTTCAAACTTTGATCTTTAGCTTTTTTTAAGAAAGAATATTATCACGCTAGCAATGCATTTTAAAACAAAAGTTTCTAATATATTTTGCAAGTAAAAAATGTCAGTTTTCAAAAAAAGCTTGTTTATGGTACTAAAATTATGTTTTTCTGGATATTTAGAATTTAAATCGTAAAATTTTTCAAAAATTTTATCATTTTTAGACTTTAGTGGCTAATTTAGTTAAGAAATAATGTATTATTAACATAAATATTACATTTTTCTAAAAGATATATAAACTATCTGTTTATGCACAAAATTTCTTAATGATCAGTATTTTTTATTAAAGTTTTTTAACAAGAAAATAAAATATATGGCAACATAAAAGATACAAATCCGAAAAACAAATAAATTACATTATTTTTCATACCACTAATACAAACTATTGTAATCGCAGTTACAATCTTTTATGTTGCCATATATTTTATTTTCTAGTAAAAAACTTTAATAAAAAATACTGATCATTAAGAGATTTTATGCTTAAACAGATAGTTTATAAATCTTTTAGAAAAAATTTAATGTTTATGTTAATAATTCATTTTCTTGACTAAAGTGGCTACTAAAGTCTAAAAATGATCAAACTGTTGCAAACTTTACGATTTGAATTCTAAATATCCAGAAAAACATAATTTCAGTACCACAAACAATTTGGGAGGTAAGGAACTCTTCGGTATTAGTACGAGTGTAAATTAGAAAATTTTCAGTGACGTCAGTTAACTGAGTAATAGGGTAAAAAATACGAATATGGATAAATAGAAACACCAATGAATTTAAAACTTTAGCAATATTTCATTATAATTGAAATATTTCAAGAGAAATAAAAATATCTCTTAAAAGCGAATAATGGATTTGAGTTCACTGAATGTATACGAAGACAATCACAGTTAACATCTTTAGATGCAAGACATACATTGGAAGCTGTAGAGTAGTGTTGACAACTGAATTAGAGAGGTAGATACACATATAGTGGCATTTCATGTGCATCGATAAGACGCAGGACAGACGGCGCTTCGTAAGTCCTAACACTGTTGTTGGTCCTGTTTTGGGATTCGACTTGCGTGTTGCGTCTAACGTACCATTAATGGAAGAGCTTGTTAGTAGCGTACAACAGAAACGTTTGGCAACTCATTGCGAAAATAAATAAGGGAAAAATCCAGCTTATTTGTTCTTATAAATTCACATTATATGATTTATAATGTAACCTTAAAATTAATTTTACCTTTATAAAGACTCACCAGATTATAAAATATGAGATATATCTCAGACAGGCTCAATCGAGAAACAAATTTTATACGATTGTTTTGCCTATTAGATTAAATTTTTGATTTACATTAAGAGCGTAGTATTTGACCAATTTAAACATTTTTATTTTTGTATAGAAAACAAAAAGTAATTTTTAACTTTCAACACTAAAAAGGATCAATAATTAAACCAGAATTATGACATATTATTTTATACCAAACTAGCCCAGATTTTCTAATTTGGTCTGAGAACCGACTCTGCCGTATGTAATTTAATATTTTACAAGTCAGGAAGTTACACTAGAGGTAGCGTCTGCTTCAGAGAGCTCTTGACTAAGATATTGTAGCTCTTAATTTACACACGTAAAAAACTATGTTTATACCGAAAGAGGAATTAAGGGTCGAACGTCACCCTGTTGAGTGTTCAGTCTTTCGTGACACTAGCGCTGCGAGAGTTTATCGTATTATTTTGGATAGCGAATCAAGAGAACAAATGCGTCAGCTTGAATAGGATAAACTTCCAACGCGAAAGGCTCGATTGTGTCGTATATTATTTTTGTGTTTCTTTATATATTTAGATAGCGCAATTCAGACACGCCTTCACATTTACCCCTCTTTTGTCCCATCCCCACTATTTTTATATGAACAAAATGTTTGGGTAAATTTTGCTCATCTTCTCTTTTTATTCGTTCGCTCGTTCCGCCAAACCGCGAATCTTACACGTGGAGATAGTAAGTATACTTTGCATCGACCAAAAAATCGACTTTTTTATTTTATTTTTGTGGTCTACATTACCTCAAGAATATAATTCCCAAATTTCAGATTAAAATTCGAAGAATTAAAAAAGTTATACACATGTAAAAATTATGCATGTCGGTTCATTACACACAAAACTTCAAACTCGTTTTTCTCAAAATCACGTTTTTTAAACTGTCGGACAGCATAACTCGAGTTCTTTTTAATCGATTTAAAAACCTTAGATCAATTTCTTCGTTATGAAATCCGTCAGGCATCCCTCCTAAATATGACTTTTCTGAAAAATTGAAATGTTAACCCCCGTGAGGTGTAGGGGGTGGTAGAAGGCGTAGGTGAGACCTGAAAATATTATTAATAATATTTGTTTTAGTGGTAAATAAAAATTGTAGCATTAAATAGTAGAAATCATAGTAATAAATATTTATAAACGATTTTTCCATATTTTTTCAATTTATGGGATATGTTTACGGCCCTGTGAAAAATAGTTAATAATAAAAAATTTGTAATAAATTATTGGCTGTCATTGTTTAAAAATTTTCAGGGTCGATGCGGCACCATTAAATATTAAAATTAAAAAAAGTAAAAAAATACATATCTCCTCTTTTTCGGTGAGTAACAAAATAAGGGAGTGAGAACTTTAAAATGCGCAAATTTTCATTTCAAGAATCACCCTAATGAAGGGATTTTAAAAATTTTAATTTTTCAAAAAGTGACGAATGTTGAAATTTAAAGTTGTTAATTCGACCAAAATTTCACTCACATTTTCGGCTATAAAAAACAATAATCTTAAAAAAATAGTTCGTTCATCTAGAGGACAATTATATAAGAATAAGTGATACAAATTTTAAACTGATCGGTATAGCCGTTCTCATGTTACAGTGATCACCGACTTCAAAAACACGGTTTCGAGAAAAAAGCGTATAAAGTTATGAGTACATTTTGCATGCCGATAAAAAAATTATTTTGTAACTTACACTGAATCGTCTATTCCATATATACGTGTGCAAAGCTCGACGCTTCACAACCAACTGCTTCTAAAGTACTAGGTATAACAAAAGGGCCTACAGTCCGCTAACTGCCTCTTTTTATGAATTAGAGAAGGCTCCATTCAGAATTATTTATGTTCATAAATAAAAGACGAATTTGTCGTAAATATTAAGAGAATAATTTTGAAACATTTTACTTTTAAAACATGAAGAAAAAAGTATTGACTTTTGGAAAATTCTAACTAGGCAGCTGAAAATCTCAGGTGTATAATATATGAGTAACATAATTGATCTAATAGTCAAGACCTTTAATTAGAATGTAAATTGTTAAAAATTAAAACTTTTATTGTATATCGTACAACAGTATTATGTATAAATTTTCAAATTTATATATTCTCGTACTTTTTGATGATCAAATATGGAAGATTTCCTTAATAGCGTTATTTTGAATTTGGATTTTGCATGAAAAGTACATAGAAGGGGCAAGATGTGTATACGAAGATGAATATACAAGGATATATCGATATAGAGGGTGCCGACAGGGATATAATAGGATGCATTCTGCTTTAGCGAGAACGCCAGTGAACGCCCTTCTATCCTTTCCTGGATATTAATGGACCAAGATATTGCATTCACATCGTTCGATTCTTCTATATACATTTAATAGGTCTGAATTTATGTTTGTGTGATTTATGTCATTTGATGACAAAAACAGAGACATAACTTTTCATTTACATTCCCATCTTACATCACACATGGAAAAGTTCAAAAGAAGGCGATTATCAAACTTTCAGTAAAAATATTATAGGTACACTATTGGTATACATTTTACCTATAACACAGACGAATTTTGAATGTTGTGCTATTTCTAAACGAGTAGATGAAGGGGTCTCGGACCAGAGGAGAAAAAAACTTTGAGATACCAACCGTAGGTTTACGTTCGGATAAATTTAATCCAGTCCGTACGGAACGTTACAATATCAAATTTTTTATAAATATTGAAAGTCTCCAGAAATAAAGAAACATTATGTATAAATTTTATTACAATTTATTAAAGTGTGAAGCAGAAGTGCTTATGTAAAATTTGACCTATTTTGTATGTTTTCAAAGGTATGTTCAGGGAGCATGTTGCAAAGATTTGCTGCAATTGTGCAAGCTGAAATTCATATTCTATTTGTAATTTTACAATTTTTGTAAAACCCTATCAATTTTAAGAATAACAATTTTTTTTATCAATTTCTGCCGTTTCTTTATGTTATAATCATCAACTTTGTCCATAATAAATATTTTCTACATTATAGAAAAAAAATCACGATAGCTTTAAATCCAAAATGGTGTTAATTAGTGTAATTATTTTTTTCTTAGTACAGATTTGTATCTGTGCGTATTATGTGATCGAAGACATTGCTTTTTCGTAGAGAGCCCGTTTTTACTGATTAAACCCCGAATCAGATAAGTTATCCAAGATAAAGAAAGGGACGCTAAGACTTCGATTTTTCGTATTCTATTAATTTCTCATCCAATTTGTAGGACCGAGTAATTTAGAATCTTGGAATGAAAGCTCGAGAATCCCCGATCAACAGAAATGATAAAAAGAAGCTCTTTGGATACCTGGACGTTCCTAGCACCGAATCATGATTAGAATCAAACTCCTACCAATGTTCAATGCTGCAATATTCCGAAGGATTTCATGATATCTGAACTGAGTGGGTAAAAGGACGGATTAATTTGTTGAAAATCCTTGAAATAGATCTTGAAGATTCATTCGTTGAAAAAAAATTCAGCTAAGTTCCATCTCTTGCAATCTTGACTTGAACTGCTAACGAGGTGTTTTCGTCTTCAACTTGTACGTCTTCTTTTTAGCTTTAAAGGATTTTGCCTTGACGGCACAGTGAGTTATCGATTTATCGAGCATCGAATAAGGATTCAACGAGAAGACTTCATTCTTCGCGTATTATCTCATTTCCTTTGACAACGTCAAGTTATGATGCCGAATACTTCGCAACTGATGCGGAACATTTGCATCAAGATTCAGTTTCCAATTACGAATCTCACCATAAATCGAATTTCATCAATCGTCGCATTTGCGGGTCCTTGAGGAGGGCTTTGAACGTGAAATCAAAAGGGACGATAAGACGAAATGTCGTATAGACATTTTGTGTGAAAAATATTGATAGGTTTCATTGATGATGTAATTTTATATTGAACTAGAAAGGTTAACCGCATACAGTTTTCTTGAAATATGACTTTCGAAATATGGCTACGAAAGAAGATACTAAAATTAATTATATATTATATTTAGCGCTTGCCTTGCACTTTTTGTCTTACAAAAAGAATTAGATTTATGGCGCTTATTATATTATAAATATTTTTAAGTTGAGTATTTTCATTTAACTGTAATTTGATATTCAACCAGATGAGTCAAGTTATTTTTATGATTAAAGAAAGGATCAATAATTAAACTAGAATTTATAGCTTCTATTTTTATACAAAAACTAGTTTTGGAATAATCAATACTTGAGAATCTCAGAAAGGGAATGATCAGGAGCAGTAAAATAACACAACCAATAAAATAACATTTTTATTTTCTTCTTGACAAATTCCGTGTGTGATACTCGGCCAGAAATTGCAGATTCAAAATTATTTAACCCAACTAATAAAAATTATGGTTACGACACCTGTAGTCGGTTGAAATCAAATTAGGAATGACGCGTAAGAGTCATCTCTTCCTGAGACTGGACTGTCGCGACACTAGCACTGTGAGAGTTTACAACACTAATTGCCTTATTGACTACCGTTGAAAAATAGACATGCAGTAATTGGCCAGCGCATCACCCATCACAGAATTCTTTCACACAAAGTCCGGACGTATTTCTTTGGATTCAGATTTATGATCGGCTTGTAACGATTAAAAACTATTATTATTAAATCTTGAACATGGCACATTTAAATTTAATATAAAAATTCAACAAAAATCTAAATAAAAATAATAAAATTTAACAACAATAAATCAAGATAACAATAATGTAACTAAAATCAAATAAGAGCCATATTTGGTCGTCAATTATAAAATTATATTCGTCAAAAATTAAAATCACAAAAATAACAGCAAGAACGAAAATAAATATAAACTAACCGGCACTTACATACTTTCCACACAACGATCGTTTGTTAATTCTGTAACGGTATGAAAGTATGAGTTTGTGTAAATGAATGAGTGTGAATGATTTGGAAGATTTGATGGGGATGAGGTCCTAAATAAGTGGGAGAAATAAAGAAAGTAGGAAATCCGATGCTTATCGTAATAGTGCTGACATCTGGACGTACTTAAACCAACTCGAAATTATAAAGTTTTATATACTATTGTATAATTGTGTACTGTGAAGCGGGATATACACCACGCATTATTATTCGGATTATTATTATTATATATTCGCATTATTCGGGAAACCATGTAAATACCAGGTAAGCCCGAAATATAAAATGTAATACTTGTCGCAAATATGTATTTCGAGTTTGGATAATTTATGAAACGGTTATTGTTATTTTGTAGCGTGGCTTTTTCTGTGTATCATAAACATTGAAATGGCCAACATCTGAAATTGGCTTAAAACAATCGCGCTGCAGATTATTTTAATACATAAAAGTTTTCAGTGAAGGCCCCGATTCTAAGATCCCCAAGGATCGTCCCAAAGGGGTTGTTCACACATCGAAGCAAGCGAGTTGTTAACTGATAGCTGCATCTGGATCATCAGTGATCGACAATCAGATGGCTCATTAATTAAGTAACATTGTCTGACGTCCGATGTATTAAAGATTTATACCATCATAGCGTGAGTAAACGTTACAACGCATCAATAACATTTATATACGAATATATTGAAAAAGGGGTTGGTTTTAGCGAAAGAATGTGTGTATGATTGTTGTGTGTGCGTAAACATATGTGTTGAATTTTGCTTGATATTTTTAATATGATTTTGGACGGAGAAAGTTAAATTTGTGAAATTAATCTGAAAGCTTCAAAATATGATTACATATATTTTTTAGATCTCCTTGAATAAAAAAGCTTATTGTTAAATTATGTCTTTTTATAAAAAGTCTTATTCTGTATTGTTACAATTCATATAGAAGAATTAACATATAATATTAAAAAAACATACATGAAAATTAAATTTGCAAACATGAACAATTAAATAAACAAAATAAACAAAAACAAGACAAAGGACAATTAAATAAATATAAACTCATCGTTTCCGGCGTTTCTTTTTTATTTTTCTTTAACAACTGGGGCGATTTCCGGAGAGCGTTGTTATTGACGAACGGAAACTGGTGAATAAGAGTATACCCTTTCTTTTGGCGTGGACCATTTTGTTTGTTACTCTTCATCAGGTTCATTTCATTTATCAATATTTCGCTTTCCTTGTCACAAAATCCACCCCATCGTCCTCTTCGTGTAGAAATCGTCACATTATTTAAAATCGCCACACTTCAAACAGGATAAAAATAAATAATTAAAAAAAATTGCACAAATACGCTATAAAAAATACACAAAAGAAATAAACTATTAAAATAAAAGAAGCACCTTCGTGCCGGTAGCGACACACTAAGCCGTGAAGATTTTGGATAGCCTTTAATACCTCTTGGCGCCCAGGTAATGAGGAGAATTGTCATTTCTCTAAATTTCCAATTAAATCATTTTCGTCATAAATATCGAATCCCTTCAGGCTTAAATATAAATTTCTTACAAATAGATTTGAGTTTATCCCGCATTCATTTTGTATCTAAATAAATTATCCTTGTACTTACATTAAGGTGTTTCAAACTAAAAGAATTTCGATTTTGTTTCCGGATCTGTGGACATGGACTACAAACTAGTTTACAGTTATTTTATACATTAAATGCCACTATTTTTTTCTTGTTCAGTTTGCTCTGCTGAACTCAAAAATCTCAAGATAAACTTTTTCTATGGATAGGTTTTCGAAGTACAATAATTTAAATTTTTTAATGTTTTTTTCGACTCTAGGAATATTGTATAGTCGATATGTCGAGTTTTATACGGTAAATCTGGTTGTATAATAGGTCAAATTAAAGCTAAATGACTTACCAATATATTCTATAACATTAAAATTATAATTCTTTTTTTGTTTAAGCGCGCTGGCTCAAAATATGAAAAGAATTTGTATTTTTTTAAATCAAACGTTTACTTTATTGAATCTAAAAGCAAAAAATCACTAATATATGTCCAGTTTCTTTTATTTATTGTAGAGTGTGCGGTTTTATGAAGAGAAAAAGCTTTTATCGAAGAAAATCCATTGATATTTGTACACGATATGACCAAATTAGCAAAAATGATAAATTTGAATTTTCGTACTATTTTTGTATTACTTCAGTACTACAATGTATAATGTCGTTTAACTCATAGGATATATTATTTTGAACAAGAAAAGTGGTTTTCTTGAAATTTTCATTTAAACAATATTTGTTTAGTTGAAATTTTTAATTTTACTTCTGCACAGAATTTTTCTTTACTTAAAGATTAACAATACTTCACTTGCCATATAGGGGAGTGGGCCCCAAGTTGGACACCCTTTCGATTTATTGATGTAGAATCCAAACCAAATAAAATATATTAAAATGTTTTATACCGAATGAAAGTACAATGTATAAGGTAACTTATGGCCACAGGCATACAATTTTATTTTGAAAATAAAAATTTTTTAAAGCATTTTTTCTAATTGTTAAAATTTTTGGTCTGAAAAAAAGTAAACCCAAGATGGACTCCTTCTTAAAAGTCTCTGAAAATTGTAGTAAATAAAAAATAAACATCGTGAAACAATTCTGAAATTAATTTGTTATCATTTTACGGAATTTATCAAAAAATAACATTTCTAAAAACTTCAATTTAATAGCTTAACAGTAAAAAGTAAAAAAATATCGAAAAATATTGATATACCATTTTCTCTAACGAGAACATCACATTTTATGGTGGAAAATAAGAAATTTTAATTAATTCGCTCAAAAAATTATTGAAAAAAGTGTAAAATTGAAAATATGCAAATAAATACATTGAGATTTGAGGCTTGTCCATCTTAGGGTACATGTCACCATTTTTTAATCCCCAGTAAAAATATATAAACGAACACTGAATTAGTAAAATCATTTTAGGATATTATTATACGATGAATAAAGAATATTATAACGTTAAGTACTCATTCTAAATCATAAATTTAAATAACTTTACCAACTTGAGAAAAAACTGTTACAAAACTTTTTTTAGACACAAAATTACGTGGTATGTGTAGAAGAAAAGCCAACTGGTTTTTTTTCTTCAAATGTGCATCAAAATCTTCGTTTATACAAACAACAAAAATGACAGAAAGTATAAGGCGCTGTCACACTGCAAAAACAAATGTCAACAAATGTCTCAAATATGGGGACACAAGACACATATTGTGTCTCACTCTGAGACATATGCGTCTCAAAGTGTCTCATTTTGAGACATATTGTCCCAGCAATTTTTACAGTGCACCTTAAACAAAAATTTTATACGAAATGTCCATCTTGGGGCCCATATATATATTTTTTGTGCTTTTAAGTGCAGTAAAGTAAATCTTTGGTTCAAAAAGAAAAAAAAAGAATTTTTCTCATATTTTGAGCCGGCGCGCCTAAACAACTAAATAATTATAATTTTAATTTTACAGAGTGTATTGGTCAGTCATTTAGCTTTAATTTGATCTATTATACAACCAGTAATACCAGCACAGAATATTTTTTTTATAAAATCGTTATTTTAAAGAATACTTAATTTCTTTATATATTTTAATTGGTTGTTTCTATTAATCGATAGTAATCTTTTTTACCGGACTTTGATTTCACCTCGCAGTAATTCGTACATTTACCCTGCCCATTATTCGGAAGTTTTTCCCAATTTTATTTATTTTGAAACACCTTATCTTACATTGCAATTCCAATATTTAAAACTTTTTAATTCTGAAAAGGAGTATTATGGAAAAACTATCGTCGAGTTTATGTATCTTACATTTGAAATATTAATTGAATTAATTTTCAATTTACTTCCAAAATGAAACTAACTTACTTCTGCGGTGTATGCAAACTTAAAAGATTACATTACACAAGTCACTTTGTCAGCTTCTGTCGCATTATTTGCTCTTCATAGAAACGTTCTTCCGACAGGAAGTATTTGACTGAATCTGCAGAGAGACTCCATTAAATTAAGATTATTCTGATTTGCAAAGTTGCGACTTATAAACTAAAGTTATTGAATGATGTGCCAGTGCTGCGCAATTTTCTTAGTAAGTCCGTCAATATGACGTCGTAGAATAAGGATTCTTTCCATCACCAATACATATTTGCACGTAGGAAAATACGACTGCTACCTCAGCTCAGTCGGAATATATTCAGACGACATTTACAATCCAAATTGAAGGGAATGGTGTAAGCGGGTTCCAAAGTAGAGCGAGAATGTAATTCGTTCGTGGAAGACAAATTGATTTTGAAATGCCGCTAGCTGCTACCCTCGCGGAAGGAAATCGGTGTGATCGCAACGCAAGCTACATTTGTCGATTATTCAAATTATACGTACAAATTCGCCGGAGTGGCCTCAAATTCCAACTAGGGCGTATCAGATTGAACAATAGTCAAAATAGTTGAAGCAGATATTTGAGAATTTTGATCGGTTGACATCCTTTTTGTTCCTATTTTTAACCTTAATTGAAAGACACACTGAGAAACTTTTAATTACAGTACTTGTTTTTTTGAATTTCTATATTTGTAATGAAACGTAAGAATTTAAGGATAATCGAGGTACGATCATATATTCTTAAAAAAAAAGAGATTGTGTTATCTTGTTTTCATTTATTGTAATTTCCTACGACAAAAAATTAATATAATACATTTATAGAATTAGTATCACTTATAAAGTTAGAAAAGCGTAAATGTGAAAAAGCGATATTTATTTTTAATAGATTTTGATACTTTTATTTTTAAACCTGGCATTTTTTATCGTAACATATAAAAAGTATGAGAAGCTGTATTATTTCCGATACTTACCTCTCATCTGAAATTGGAGACATGGTGCACTTTAACAAGTAGGATTTATAGCATGTCTATAACTTTATTAGAATATTTCTACGACAGTTTTTCGAACAGCCAAATGTTTCCTGAGCCTTTAGCACTTTACAAAATTTATTAAAAAATATAATTGAAAGAAATCTATCCTTTGTAATATTTTTTATCATCTGGAATGCTGAACATGGACATTAATTACTATTAATCTAGTTATAGATATAGGTATACTGCTATGCTTTTCAGAAAGTAAGAAAGAATAAGTTATAGAATTTACCTGGGATAGATAAAGACAAGAATAGCGTGCGAAACGCAAGGAGAGTCCACAGTTCTGGTTCTTGAAGCAAGAGAGAATAAGGTTACCTGGGATAGATAAAGACAACAATAGCGTGCGAAATGTGAAAGAGAAAAAGATATAACAGGTGTCTGGGATAGATAAAGGCAGAGTAGAGAGAGAGAGAAAATGAGAAAAGAGACTTTAAACGGTGTAAAAATTCTAAGGCACTCTTGTATTAACTTGTATGAACATTTTGTAATTAATTTTGAAATGTTTAAACAATTTTTTTCATATTTTGATTTTCTATGTAAAATATTTTAAAAGCTTACAACAATTTATATATAATATTCACTAATAAGAGGTCTTGTACAGTTATATAAAATTATTCCCGATATGAGTATGTAAATGAATTTATATTATAAATTATATATAATAATTTACATAAAAAAACTAGAACGATGCAAGGAAGGTAGTCTTTTAAATAATTAATTTTAAGTATTTAGTATCACATTTCGACGTTGCATCGCTGTATTATAATTTATTTAATTTGCTTTATATTAATAAAATAGAATATATAATTTATTATCGCCTGTTAATTCCTGTTCAATTAAATCGAAAATAAATGTGCTTTATAGGAAATTAAAATTTTAAATAAAAAATACAAACTGTGTAGACAAATGGATGTCGGACGACACATTGTCAAAGAATGTTGAAAAATGTAAGAAAAGTTCCATAACAATTTTTTTGTAAGGGTAAAGAAATTAAAATTTTTTGATTTAAAACTTTAAAAATGAGGTCTTTTGTTAAACCATGATAAAAAAAGCTAAACAAATGAAATTCGAAAACTATTCTATTTTTTTTTTACATTGATCAACTTTTTGTGACAAAATATCCTCATTTTCATTGACTTTTCTTCCGCTTCACGATTACCCGGAAACCAACAAATGTCACTTTATCGCTAAACTTGACTAAAAAAAGGCGCATGCTTTAAATAATTAATAACTATAACCATACATTATTAATAATATTTTGAAATCACGAAGCTTTTATTGCTCCGAAATGATTTTAAAAGCTGATATTTTTAAAATTCAGAAACTCGGAAAGTCATTACTCATTGCAAATTTATGTTTACACTTTATAATTCTAAAAGTAAATCTATCTAGAACAATAACATTTGTAATTGGGTAATATCTACATATAGTTTAATAAAAAGTATTTTTTTATTAATAAAATAATTATTTCGTATTAGGAAAAACAAAATGCAGGCTTTTAAGAAGATAACATTTTTTATAGCTTTGCAAGAGAGAGAAAAAAAAAAGAATTATTGCAAGAAGTAAGCGTTTTCCATGCTTTTACAGGTTCAAAGATAAGATAGTTTTATTATATAACTAAAAGTGGATTTGCGAAAAGCAAAGCATGTTTCATTAATTAAAACAATATTCCCAATGTTAAAAATAAAATGAATTTTTGTCAAATAAAGAAAAATTGCAGACAAAAACAAATGTGACAATATCAAAGATATTTCAAACGAGTTTCACCCTTATATTCAAGCTATGTTATTTAATTCAGAAGAGTATAATTGAAATTTCAAAATTCCATGCTTTTAGTAAGATGAGAGTTTTTAGTAAGAAATGTTTTAAAATTATTCGTTCGGGTCAAAGAAAATGAAGAACTTTTAATTACTCGTTTGAGTTAGTTAGTAACGGTAGCCATACTGAAGGAATTTTAAAATTCAACCCTATATTCAAAAAAATTAGTATTTACAGAATAAAAAGGCGCTACATTACTTTAAGAAGATTTGTTTCTTCATAGTGCAAAAATTAAAAAATATAAAGAGATTTTAAAGAAAATAATGAAAATAAATACAAAAGCTTTAATATAAGCAAATAATACAATTAGAATTAAAATTATGTCAAGAAGTGAACCCAGACCACATGACTTTCGTCCTAGAGTGCTATTATACGTATATAATAAACATAATTACTTCTGATTATATCTTAAATTCTTTCCCTGGAATTTAAATTTAAAACACGATTTGCCTGAAGTTGGCCAAGTTTGTGAGAAATATTGCTTAACAAAAAAACCTCGCATTCTGGTTTACTATTTTAAGAAATATGATAATAAGGTTCAGCAAGGCTTTTTTAGAATTCTTAGAATTTCTTTAGAAGAATTTAAATCTTATTTAATATTAATATTTTTAATAAAATCGTCACAACTAATTGGAAGATGATTTTATTTTTAGTTTTATTTAAATACTAAAATAAAATGTTGATTAACTGATTTTTGGAAATCTTTATTAAAAACTATTATTACATTATTATTCATACGCTGGTAAGAAGATGCTACCAAGCGGCCGAAGACCGCGAGTGAACTATTTTTTTACACCTTTTTTTTAAACTAGTCTGCCCGATGCATGCTAAGTTTCTCCATATAGGCTAGCAGGCCAATTAAATGACCCTTATTGCTCTCGGATAATAATGATTACTTTATTTAATTTTGAGCGGTCAATGAAGTGACCATTATTGCTCTAGTACAATAATGGGTCATATATTGACCTAGAGTAATAATGAGCATTTTATTGAACTAGGGTAATAATGAGCATTTTATTAAACGCTGGGCTATAAGGAAAAATAAAAATGTTAGTAATGTTTGATGGTGTTTTTACAAAATGTCACAACACCGTTATAGTTTCAAAAAGTGTAGTTTATTGTTATTTCAATCTCGAATACGTCACATTTGTACAACCGTTATAAACACAAAATGAAAAACCAGTCGACAATCCTTCGAGAAATTCACCGGAAAACGCGCCCGATGTGGACTGTATAAAAGCCAAAGTGGAACTGGACGCCATCATCTAATCAGGCCCTCGCTGACTGACCCAAAGGGAAGGGAGAACTTCTACTAACGATTCGAGCTCCATCAGGTAGATTCTATGACAGATTAAGCATAGTTTTACAATGCTTACAGAAAGCCGTAAACCACCAATTTAATTCCTGCATGAAATCTTCCTTATAATTTTAAACATTTTAAACTGTAAGATTTGTGTGTATAGGTAGGTAAAGTGACAAAAATTTGCCTGAGTTAAAATAAAATTATAAATTTTCAAAATCATTTGCAGTAAGCCTTTTATAATAGTTCGACAACCGTGGCATTTAATTTATGTTTATCGCAGCACATTTAGAGCTAGGTAGAATACGTAAGGGCCGACTGACTAACTTGCCAAAGTGGAGTTGTTCATGTTCAACGTTTCCTAAATTTACGTTCACTATTATTTAGATAAAGGTCCCCCTACTTTTCTAAAACTTCGGAATATTTCTATAGTTCCGGTATTCAAGCATTTTTTGTGACATTCAAAATTTTCAAATTTAAAATTACAATAACTATCATTTTTTATAAATTCTTTGACTTTATTGGACAATAGAACAGTAGCAGAACCTTTTTTATTTGTTCTACAATTCAGGTATAAAAAGTTTACTTTACTCTCCACTAATAACATTTTTATTGAGTTTTTGTAGTGTATTCAAACAAAAATTCTTTGTCGTTCTATAGAATTGTCATCACTTGGAGCACCAGATGGTAATTGGAATAAACGATTTGAGGAGTGTCAATTTCATACAAACGAGTAACTTCAGTGAAAAGCATTTCAATGTCGATGAATCTAAAAGAAAACAAAAAACAAGGAAAAATACAATTCATTTATATTTTATATATGTGTATTTTTCACGTATTTCAAAATCTAAATCAAACAATTTCCCCTTAAAATTTTTTTAAAAGTATCAAATGAGTTGCGTAATGTTTTAACTTAAAACTAGACTTAGTATTATCTTGACTTCAACCTACCGTTAAAAAAAGTATAAATTTTGATTCTATTCTCCAATTATCTAATATTTTATAGTTTGTAAAATTAAAAAACGGATGAAAAATCGATGCTACACATTGTAATAAAAATTTGACCCCTAATTAGGACGGTTTTAGGAAAAGTTCTTAGTTTCCTTGTGATAACAAAACTTTGCTAAGTGAATGGAATTGAAGTGTTCTTAGTGAAAGAATCCTCATCTCGCTTTTTCAATTTCTTAATAAACATCGAACACCTTTTTCAGCGTCTCGAGTTCCAGTGCTGTGGCATCATAAATTACTCTCCGTTTGTTTGCGTTCGTCTTACCCTCAACAAAGTAACAAACTCTCGTCTTTCTCACAATTCACTTCTTTCTCTTTATGACAAATTACAGTATTGCTGCCCCTTTCCTTTGTCTAGAGAAAAATATTAAAGCTCCGAAAAAGAGAGAGAAATGTTATTATTAAGAAATTAGAGAAACTCTCTTGTCATTAATCAAACCATCGCCATCGACTAAAATAAAAGCTGAAGAAACGGCATCTTAAACAACACAGGAAAAAGTTGAGTTTATCTTGACAGACAAATTGATTTAAAATTGATACTTATTAATTTGATGATAAAAAGATTGCATTTAATATTTTATAAAATTATGACGTTAAATAAATTATATCTGCGAGATAATATTAATTAATTCTAAAAACAAATGTTTACATTTTTAGACACAAAGGCGTGTTTATGATTATAATACAAAATTACAAATTTTTTTAAAAAGAATTAATAACCTGAATATGTTTTTTATAATCTTCTGAATCTCTTTGTGTAAATTCGTTACTTTTGCTTAAGCACGTCAAGCTTTTTAACAAATGAAAACAATTTGAAATAAATCTAATGGAATTTTCTATTACCTTTAGAAGATATAATCGAGAAACTAAAAAAAAATTCGGTTTTAAAAATAATAAGGAGGCTGACCTAGTCAGCACGTCAAAAAAAGCTCTTATTTAAGATTTTTTACCAGAGATTAAACTAATTAATAACAAATATTTTTCCACTCAAAAGATATGTATTTGAAGAAAATATTTAAAATTTTTAAAAATAATTGAGAAATAAGTGGGATACCGCAAATTTGTGAGGGGTACAAAAAAGTTTTTCCTTAATCACTGAAGCTCGTCACTGGATCATCTGAAATCAAAACAAAAAGAAGGTGTCACTAGTTAATAAAACTTTGATTTTTCGAAAAATGGCGGATGTTGAAATTGAAATTTGTCTATTCGAACAAAATTTCACTCAAATATTTGTCTATTGAAAAAATCATAAAAAAAATTCTTGGTCTATCCGGATGACACTTATACTTGAATAGGTGATAAAAATTTCAAAGTGATTTATAAAGACGTTCTTGAATGCAGTGATGAGCTGTTTAAAAAAAGGTTTTAAGAGAACCGGTTTAAAATTTTGAGTACGATTTGCATGCGGATATAAAGTTTATTTTGAAATTTACATTGAATAGTCTATTCCATATATACTTGTGCACAGCTCGACGTTCCAGAACCGACTGCTTCTAAAGTACTAGGTACAACAAAAGGGCCTATAGTCCCTTAGGTAGTAGAGCGTATAGCTACTGTTCCCTGCTGACTTTTATGAATCAGAGATGGCTCTATTTAAAGTCATTTCTCTCCATAAATAATAATCCGATTTGTCTGAAATCGTCAGAGAATGCTTTTAAAATATTCTACTTTTCGAAAAAGTAGAATAGAAAAGCAATGTTTAATTTTTTTGTATGTTTAACTGCTTTTGTTTATTTTGTTTATTTAATTGTGTACTAATGTAAAATTGAATTCAACGTAAACCTGTTAATATTTAATTATTTGTTTTTATGTGTTGAATTGCAACAATATTTTGTCATTTATTTGTCTTGCATGTAAAAAAAAATCTGTTTTCGAATTTGTGATATATTTTTTAATTTTAGTTTATAACACCTTTTACGTACTTATTTGAAACTAATTTCTAAGTTATTCTCTCAAGAACTATGCACGTTTCTGTAATTTAAGTTATGGTAGTCATTTAACAAATTTATAACCAAATGAATTGGTTATCGTTATTGTTAGACCGTTTTCATTTTGAGCTGTTTATGACTTTAAGTTAAATTGTCTACACATGTTATACGGCGATAATTTATAATTACGGTCCTCTACCTCCACTTTTCTATAAGGTCCTAAAACCTTGTCCTCTACCCCATCCCATTTAGAATTTCAACCAATCACATTTCCCAATTTTCTCCCTATTTTTCCGTTCAGTTTCCTTCCATGGACATCCATTAGAATTTTTAAGACAGATCCACCTTTTGATTCTCACTGAAAGGACGTCGGTTACCTTGTCGAACATTGATATCTGTTAATATAACTTTACCAATTTTGTACCGTCGTTTTTATACAATTTAGAATTTGTATTTTTTAACCGGTTTAATTATTACAATAAATTTGTTATTTAAGGTTAATTAACAACTAATTTTTTATTGTTGTTCACCTTAATCACATTCCCTTGGTTTACTCAAATTTCTCAAAGGCAAAAATAAAATAGAAACCAGTTATTAGAATTTCTCTCGCGTTAAAATAAACGTGAGCCTAAACAATATGTAAACTGTAAAACGATCGTTGTATGGAAACGATGTGTTTTCCGGTTACTTTATATTTATTAATTTATTTTATTTCTTGCCTTGATTTTTGTGATTTTAAACGCTTTTAACAAGAACCCTACTCTGAATTTTATATCATCTCTGAGCTAACGAGTCAAATTCCGTGAAACTGATCTCGTTAAAAATTCAATTAATTTATTTAAAAATTAATTTGATGAACATTAGAATTTCGTTTCTTTTGTTGATTTTGTTTTTGATAATGGTCTTTTGTTAAAGCTTTGAATTTTAATTAATGACGGCGTGATGGAGTTTATTCTGTCGTTTTCTGAATATATTTTCTTTTGTTTAAATTTAATGTCATTGTTACTGACGTAGCTCATCGGTGGCAAGCATAGCGGTCAATAATTTCGCAGTTAGATTTTTGTTTACAATTTTATTTAATATTTAATGTTTTAGGACAACACAGTCTATACATAGGATTTTTTTTTAGTACAGTTATTTTAAAATACATCGTTTACTCTATTTTCAGATAAACATAATTCTTTAGAGCGAAGTTCTAAAATATTTGTGATTATTTTTAACGCTATTTTTAATTTGGTTAAATCCGCCGAAGGAAGCAGATCCTTCCATATTTTGATTGTATATGAAGAGCAAATTAATTCTACTATATTGTTGAGTATGCTAGGCATTTTAATAATATATGCGTGAGGTGTTCTTTTATCTAATTGATCACACACCGGACAAATTTTTTTACATTTTTAAAAAAGTGGCTAACTTTATTATGTGTTACACGTGGAACAAAAATACCCCATTAGTCTAAGCTGTGCCATTAACCCATTAACGCCTAAAACTGAAAAATTTTTTGTTTATTTTCAAGCTATGTTTTTACCATCAAACATTTTCTTTAGGTCTTGGATGTGCTCTTTTCGAATCTGAAGTCAAAATCAATTTTTTTCATACCAAAATTAAATATGGCGGTTTTTATGTAAAAAAACCAAATAAAAATGTCAATTTTTCAATTTTTACATTTTTTTTCACCCAGAGACAGTGTGCGCATATAACTTTGCTTTCAACCAAAAGTGCATAAAAATTGTCCACTTTAAAGATATGTAGTGCAGAATTAAAAATTTCAAGATGGCGGACCTAATATGGCGTCAAATCCATTGCAAAATTTTCAAGTTCATGCACATATTTTACTAATCGCCAAAATGTCCTCGAATTCGCCTAAATTTTCTTACTCGGGGGTTTTTGGGGTCGCTGATTACGAATCTGAAGTTAGATTCTTAAAATTCAAAATGGCGGATCCAATATGGCGGATCAAAAAATTAAATTTTCGCCTAATGCAGTTCAAATTCATTACTCGGGGGTTTTTGGGGTCTGTGATTACGAATCTGAAGTTCGATTTTCAAAATTCAAAATGGCGGATCCAATATGGCGGATCAAAAAATTAAATTTTTGTCTAATGCAGTTCAAATTCGTTACTCGGGGGTTTTTGGGGTCTCTGATTACGAATCTCAAGTTCGATTTCCAAAATTCAAAATGGCGGATCCAATATGGAGGAACAAATTTATTAAAATTTATTGAAATCGGTTGAAACGGAGTTACTCGGGGGTTTCTGGGGTCGCTGATTGCGTATCTGAAGTTAGATTTTCTAAAGTCGAAATGGCGGATGAAAAATTTGAATTCCCATCTGATTCAGTTCAAATTCGTTACTAAATATTCGACAAAAATTGTATGTTCTAATGTCACAATGTTTTGAAGAAAAAAAAACAAAAAAGACTCTTAATTTTGTCTACCTCCACGTGGTAAGAGTCAACGTGGTAGACAATAAAATTGATTTTCATAAGGTTTCGTACTCCATATTGAATCTACCATTCTGAATTTAGAAAATCTGACTTCAGATACGTAATTAGCGACCCCAAAAAACCCCGGATAACGACTTTGAACTGAATCAGACGAATATTAAAATTTTTGATCCGCTATATTGAATCCGCCATTTTGAATTTTGAAAATTTAACTTCAGATTCGAAATCAGCGACCTCAAAAACCCTCGAGTAACGAGTTACAACCTATTTCAATAAATTTTAATAAATTTGATCCGCCATATTGGAACCGCTATTTTGAATTTTAAGAATCTAACTTCAGATTCGTAATCAGCGACCCCAAAAACCCCCGAGTAAGAAAATTTAGGCGAATTCGAGGACATTTTGGCGATTAGTAAAATATGTGCATGAACTTGAAAATTTTGCAATGGATTTGACGCCATATTAGGTCCGCCATCTTGAAATTTTTAATTCTGCACTACATATCTTTAAAGTGGACAATTTTTATGCACTTTTGGTTGAAAGCAAAGTTATATGCGCACATTGTCTCTGGGTGAAAAAAAATGTAAAAATTGAAATTTTTATTTGGTTTTTTTACATAAAAACCGCCATACACTGCAAAAACTGCTGTCTTCTAAGTTTCTTATTTTAAGACACAAGACATTAAGAAAGCGTCTTACGGTTATTTCAAGCTATTTCATTGGTCAATAATTTTGAAAGATGCTTTCTCATTGGTTTAAAATTAAGACACCCTAAAACGTCTTAAAAGTGAAGACAAAAATGTCTTAAAATAAGACATTTGTTTTTACAGTGTATTTAATTTTGGTATGAAAAAAATTGATTTTTGACTTCAGATTCGAAAAGAGCACATCCAAGACCTAAAGAAAATGTACCTCCGGTAAACAATATTATTTAGTTTGATGGTAAAAACATAGCTTGAAAATGAACAAAAAATTTTTCAGTTTCAGGCGTTAATGGGTTAATTTTGTATAATAAAAGGGTAACCTAATTTTTAGATAGGGTTGAGTTTCTTCTGTGAGTGTGAGATATGGGTAGATCTGCAAACTTTTACATTCCCCTAGTTTTTTCCTGTTCGCCAGTATTAGATAGTTCTTATAAGTTTGTATTACTGCTTTCTTATATGTCACTAAAGAAGAAAGCTGGGTTCCTCCCAGATAAACCCTAAATCGCATTTATTAAAAATTTCTTTAATTTGTACTATCCAGTTATATTTGCTCTTATTTTCTTTGATATTTTTCAATTTTTCAAAACATATTCTTGGATATCTTGGTTTCATTCATTTCTAGGATTTTTCCAATCCACCCTACAACAGCTTTAAAAATCTCTAGTTCAAGTAGGGTTTACCCAATCTCTATTCTTAGGATTTTTGTTTACAATTTAGTTATTTATTAAAACTTTTAAATTATTGCTGATAAATTTGTGTTGCGTCGGAGAGCAGTGCCTAAGGTGGTTGCGCTATTTCCTCTAATAGCAGAGGAATTGCAATTAAATTAAAATCCTCAGAAATAATAAAAAAAAAATTTTTTTCATTTATGTATTTTTTTTTCTCCGTCTTTTTGTCATTTGAGAAAAATATTTAAAATATATTCTTATTTCAATATTTTCTCGCCTGTGAAAAAGTTGATATAAATAGAGTTGGGATGATAGTTTGTTTATATTTATTAGGAGTAGAAGTGGTTTTTGATTTTGGGTTTCTTTCTTGTTAATTTAGAAAGTTTAGAAATATATCAAATTTTCTTTAAGTTGTCACTGCGAAATTTATTCACAATTATTCAATTATTCAAAAATCAAAAAAGGCTCTCTATCTTCTTATGCAATTTTGTTGGAAATATTTTAATCACTTAACTGAAAATATCAAAGATTATGTATGTTTGTTACCTACAATAAAAATATTTGATGTTATATTTACTACATGTAATTCTCTAAAGGTGCAGTTCATCCATTTTACATTGAATTCCGTATAGTTTATATATAAAGCTACACAGGATTCAATGTTAAAATTACATAAGCAGTGTGTTCTACTTTTGCGTAAATTTAACATGACATTCGATGTTAAATAAACATACATTTTTTACATGTCTGTACGTAAATGGAAATTTATTTTTATTTATAAAAGTTTAAAATTAAATACTTCGGCTTATTAAAATGTAATCCTACTCTGCTTTTAACAGATGACTGAAAATAAAGAAATAAAAGTAATAACAGGACAGAATGAGACGAACATATTATACTTTTATTTATTTGTATACTTTTCCCAAATTTCTATTCCTTTTTAAATAACTGTGATTGAAAACATGAATGATTCAAGGCTCAAAATTTCTAAAGTGGTCCACTTTTTTTTTATGGTGATATTTTTTTATGTCTTATAAAAATTTTTGTAGTATTTTCGATCAAAAATACTGTCCTGAAGTTGTTTTGCAAAATTTAAATTTTTTCATGAGTTATTGTTTAAACAATTTTCAAGTATCAAGTTATTAATAAATTTTTTTTGACCGTTCTATTTGATGGATTTTGATAAAATTTGGTATGAGTAGTACACAATAACCATGCTTTAGAATAAAAAAAATTAATTTGATGTCGTGCCAAATTTGTTTAAAATAGCAACAATTATTATAAACAATTAAAAATAAATTAAACTTCTCATCCGATTCCCGTATTTTTTCTTAGCAATTTAGATTCCCTGTTTTGTTACGAGTAATTTAAAAAAAAAAAGTTAGTATTCTTCATTAGGTCAGAAGTTATGACCATTTTTCTCTTGACGCTCAGCGCGCGAAGACGATACACGGCTACCCATTAGCATGGTCTGAAACAAAATTTAACAATTTAAAAAATATTTATCACTATTTTTTTGGAAATATTTAGGCAAATTTTGAATAATTATCATAAATGTATATTATTAGAAACTATTTAATGTAATTTCTAATTTGTTTAAACAAATTATATTGTTTATCTTCAAGATTTGCACAAATTGAGCTACAGAGTTGCAACTTTTTCTCAATTTCGCAACTTTTCGAAGTCAGTTAAGCTATGTACTAACAACAATCTAAAAATAATAATTTTTACAATTGTTTAAACAAATTAATAATGTTTAATTTTAACTTTTTATTAAATAGAGCTAGAGAGTCGCAACTTTTTCTTAGTTTTGCAACTTTTCAATGACGCTGAAGTGCGCAACGTTTCTGAGAAACGAACAAAAAGAATAAATTAGAAAAAAAATATTTTTAAAACTTTTCTGGCTAAATAAACTTTTAAAATTATTTTTAGTTCTATTATAAAGCTAATTCAATTAATAATTAATCATATTTACCCATAAAATTTTGAGTATAATTTACAAAATTTTTGCTCGTTTTTCAGAAACGTTGCGCACTTCAGCGTCTTACTTTTCAAGGCCTATAATGACAACTATTAGCAACTAAATAAGAAAATGTATTTTAACATTTGTTAACACAATTTAATAATATTTATTTCTAACTTTTCATTGAATAAAGCTAGAGAATTGTAACTTTTTATAAATTTATCCATTTCTATCTTCAAAAGAATTCCTTCAAAACTTTGGTCAAATCCACATCATAATGAATTGTCGAGAGGTGGTCCTGGCGGTCATCATGGTCGTCGTGAGCAGAAACCAGGACCAAAAGATGATGTCGTCAGCTGTGTTTATAAACTGTCAAAACACTGTTGGGAACCATTTTGTTTTAGCGCTTAACGTCAGCGCAGCCACCACTGCAACTGATTCACACTTCTCGGTCGATTGCCGCTCGACCTTTCCAAATGTGGTTTGTAAAAGCGGCACCGTGGCGCATGTGTCGCCGCACATGAACTAGTCGGCGACACTTTCCCGCTGTCGTATTCTGAACTGGTGTGTCCGACCGTTTGGTCATATATTGTTTAATACTTAGTTGGAAACTTTCTTTGTAAAGATGTAATTAAAATTAGTGACGGGACTCTATTCGTGGCCATTGTGCCATCCCAAGTGAGTTCCAAAATGAACTTTTATTTTATTTGATAGATTCGGTTTTCCGATTATTTTATTCAAAGTAGAGTCAGTGTTTAGTGCTCGTCTTTTTGTAAATGGCCGTGCCATGCGGCCGGCAATTTCTTCTTTTCTGTAATCTTTTTGGTATAGTTTTAATTTAATAAATATGTCATATTGTGGTTAAAATTAAATCTAGTTTGTGCTGCTACTTATCCCCGACTCTCCGGAAAACTGGTTAGTCGTGGCTTTTGTTATTTAATTAAATAATTAGAGTAGTTTGATCAGTCTCTTATTTAATTATTGTTTTCTTTGTTTAGTTATTTATCATTAAAATAACTTAGCGCTGGGTAATAATTTTTATATTGTTTACTTGTTCTGATTAAAATTTAGCTGTAAACATTGAAAATTAAACATTGAACATTATTAAGAAGAATGCGTCATAGTAGTAATACTCTAACTGCGCCAAAATATTTATTTCCTGAAAAGTTCTTTTTTCGATGTAGGTGTGAAACCAAACTGGAGTTTGAGTTGTTCACCTTTGGAAACTTTTCCTAGAGACAACCTTCTGTTGACTCGGAACGATATCCAACCCACGCTGAATCCTAAAAAGTTTCTGCTTGTGGTTGACTTTCATTCATATATCGCGTGGGTCCAAGAAAGCAAAGAATTGCTTTCACGGTAGTCATTGAAACGTTGAAATTGAGTATCTCCAATTCAGTTCCAGAAACTGTTCGTTACACCCGACTCCAATTTCCGATAGCACTTCTAATAACAGAGTCCAATTTAGGTTCAGTATCAGAACAGACCTAACTCAATCAGCACAGCTATACTACGTGTTTACCTGATTCACTTGATTTTTGTCTCAAGGGCCTAGTACTCCACGTTCATCTGAATGTTTCGAACGACATCACTCTGCTTTCAACCTTTTTAATTGCTTTATTATTATTATAATTATAACCATTTTCATCATTCCTAGCTTTTTCGCTTTCTTGTCTTTTTCCGTCATTTTCTCTCCTCACTGTTGTATAAACTTTCGACTTTGTCCGATATCTCTCAACACGTTTTTCATCTCATTTTTATTCTTCTAATTTGCTGCTTGAAAAATAATTAACAAATTAACTTAAAATTAGTGAGAGCACTTGTTTAAAAATTCATTTAAATTGAAGGTAAATATGATTAAATTCCGTTGATATAATTCGTTTAAATTTTACTTATGAAATAACCAATAAAACATATGAAACTAAAGATATCTTTAAAAGAAATTACGGATAATTTAAATCACTTCCAAGACTTCTTTAATTTCTCTGTTGAAGATTCTGAGTTTCTTATAATCTTTTCTCTAATTCAAACTCAATTATTAAAATTAACTTTCGAACCCTATTAATAAATAATTTTGTTCCTTTGACATATATTTTTATTAAATTCTTTAGTCTAATTTTTAAACAATTGCAATAATTTAATTTTAAACGGAAGACTTGTTAAAATAAATAAAAAGAATATACAAGAGGTTGAGAAGATTGAGAGTTTTATATCACTTTTATCTTTTCTTTAATGTTTAAAGACGTTTGATTTCTTCTGCAGAACAAAGAATCTGCATTGAAATGGGATGAGGGACCAATATTTTATTTTCTTTGCTTTCCTTTTGTTACGGTAACGTGGATAGTCATGCAGATGAAACAAGCTTGCAATCGTTGACTGTACTAATGCTCCCGTTAAACAATTCTTTAGTTCTTCTGTACAAGGATTCCAAGAAGACGCGATGCTGGAAAACTAAACTATTAGAATGAGAAATAAATTTTAATAACAGATTTGAAGCATTAAATACTATTTATTTACAACTAATTCAAAAACTAAAATAGAAGCGGCAAATTATTTTTAACATTTTAACATTATTTTAACATGACCAAATTATCGAGGGCTGTATGTATATCAAATTCTTTTGTCAATCATTGTAAAAGTTCGACATTATTTTTCGTTTGAAATGGCCATGGGACTTGCGATTTTATTTCTATATATAAAAAAGTTGTCTATATTAAATTATTACACTCATCAGATAACAATTGTTTATTCTAATTATTTTAAAAGATTATCATAAACATTTGATTTGAACATAATATTGTTATTGCTCACTGTTTTATCACTTTATTTATAACTTATACATTTTCAACGGTTTTTTTAAGTTGGTATTAACGGTAATTGTTCACTGATCCAACTGTAAGTAGTAACCTCAATGCTATGATCCTATAACAAGTAGTAAAGAAGAGATTATGGCGCGTCGGTTGTGGAGTCTGACTTAATTGAATAATATCCCTTGCTGCATGTTATGAAGATTTATCTCGACTTTCTGTTCAACAATAACGTATAGTAGTGTTAAACCTTAATTCTCCAGAACCAAGAAATTCTTGTAAAGTTAATTAACTTCCTACATTTTTACATACTTTTTTTTACTTTAAAAATAACTTAAGAAATTTTGTAGTTGCACTTCACTCAATATGAACTTTACATATATTTTAAACTGCAGGTGGAACATTTTCTGCTAAAATTTAATATTAACACTTATCTTGCCATAAAAATTTGCCACTTACTACTGATTTGTTTCTATAAATCAGAATTAACAATATGCTGTCACAGTTTTTGCAGATTTATTTGCATACAAGAAGTTAGAAATTCATTGAGAATGGCAGTGTTAAAAAGTATCCGCATAAAACAACCTCAGGGTGAAAAAAAAATAGTGTAATAGAAGCGGACATAGTGCTAATATTTAGCGATATATCCGCAACATATATCTGTGACAATTTTCACTGTGCAATCATTATGTCCGTCTCTATTCAACTGTTTTATTTTACCGCGGAAATAATTTAACACGGATACTTTCTGACACTATCTGCCTTAATAAATCTCCAACTTTTTGTGGGAAAATAAATCTTCAAACACCCTAAATTATTTCCAATCATTATACACTTCTTCCTCATATGAAGAGGATTTCGCTTTATAAGACAAGGAGAGAGACGATATTCATGCTTTTTATATATTTCTCGATATTCTCGCTCTCTATGTAACTCTACCCAAGTGAAAAACTTGGAGTTCTGCCAGGGCTTGCAACTAGCATAGATAGTGGCACCCTGCTCAAATTGAGCGCAAGTTTTTTCTGTGTTCCATTTGCCGCAATTTTTTCTTTGTAAGGCAGTCAAATACCTTAAACACATTTTAGTGTTTACATTTATACTTTTTGAAAGTCACCAAATACAGTCAAGTCTTTCTCGGCACTTGCTCATTACACAATTGATATTTAAAGAGAAAATTCATAATTTACGAATATTTTTGGATACATTTTTAGCAAATCTTATGAGGACGTAGAAGAAAAAAAATTTGATAAAGAATTCAAGGCTGAGGTTTTTGGTAGTGCTTGGATTTAAGTTACTATTTGAAATAAAGAAATCAAATATTTTTAATAAAATTTATACCACATATAATTTGTGATCATATTAATTATCACATACATTACAAAAATGTAAAAAATTTTGATTTTGATTTTTTTATAACTCTTTAATAAAAGTGATAGCTCCAATAAATATGGCACAATCTGACGAGCATGTCGCGTGACTGTACAGCAGCCTAAGTGATTCCAAGTTTGACAAGTTTATTTTCATTAAAAAGAAAGATCTCTATTTTGTTCTGATCTAGTTAAAGTAATAAATTGTGCGTGGTAATTTATTGCTGCGTCACAATGAATACGTCACAATTGTTTATCCGTTAATCAAACAAACTTAATTCTTATAAAGCTTAATAATTACTCGTATTCTACTGACTAGAATTCAATGTACATCTAAGCTGTGTGAGTTCAAATAGTAGACCCTACTCAACTAGTCCTTGTAAAGTGATTACACGTATGGCCAAAAAACAGAAAAAAATTTCGTCTTTCCAGAAATTTTAAATCCTATAAAAATATTATGATATCGTTTGAATCTTATACAAAAAAGTTATTGAAACAATTTACTTAAATTGATAAACTTATTAGGACTCAAATTGTTTCTCTATGATAATTTTGGAGCTGTACTGCTTGTGGTCCATATTGAGAAGAAAATTTAGATCGTCTTAAACAAAAATACTTATAAAATGCTAATAGATTTACATTGGCGAAAATCGTCTCTCCTACTTTAGGGTGTTAAACATAGGTACTTTTTGTAGTACTTTTAAAAAGAATATAAATGAAAATACCATCTCTTGCCGGTACTACCAGTTGTATGTTCTGCGTCACTCACTTTCTATGGTAATTCCGACTGTTTAGTATCGACCGGTTTAGTAGTAGAAACATTCACACGCGACTGACTATACTTTATAAATAACCAGGACACCAAAATTTAGCTCCTTCTGGGTCAACAATCGAGCGTCAACACTGAGAAAAAATAACCGAGTTCAAATATCATGCGTTGTGGAAGATAAACGTCAAAAAATGTGGTGGGACACTTTGCGAAATGAACTCAAACTATACGGACCAATGGGAGGCGAAGCGCCGCTTCGATAGGATTGCCTTCACTCAGAATTTCCACCCGATGGTGTATAAAGATTTTTTGGTATAGTTAATTCAATTAAAAAATTGTGTTTTTAGGTTACAGTTTTTAAGAAATGTGAATTTCTTTTCTGACAATCCAATCCAATATAATCTCTTGTTCTGACTACGAACTAAGAGAGTGAGTGATTGTTTCCGATCTTAAAACTTAACATTCTTTTGAACATTATTGTGGTTACCAAAACGAAAGAAATCAAATTGGAGAGCGCCAGATCTTTCTTGCATCAAATTAGAAAAAAAAGTCAAAAGAAAGAAGCTAGTGGACCAAATTGACAACCAAATGATTGTATGCTCAATATATAAAAGAAATTGATTGACAACCAAAAACGATTGGAAGCTCAATCATGAAAAACATTTCAAGAAAATTCAACCTAAAACAATTGGAAGCTCAAAAAAAAAATTAACAAAATTGACATATAACAAAAATTAGAAGCTCAATTTAAGTTGAAAAGTACACAAAAAGAATTAAAGAAAGAAGAAGAAAAGGTTCAAAGACCAAAAGAAACGATTCTGAAAATCAAATTTAAATTTAGAAAAAGAAAAATTAAATTTGATTTAACTACCGAAATAAATTAAATTTTATTCGAAACGATCTCCAGTATTAATATTTATATTCGACTAACTCAGCCCCGTATCTGGAAAATGGTAGAGGGGGTGATTCGATATAAATCTGAAAAGATTGAATTAAACTAACCAAATAATAAAAGTATCTTATTTTAATTATGACATTTATTCAGATAAAAATCATCAGTATTTTATAATAAATATAATTAATTTGTTCTTCTGAGGCAAGTTAATCACAAAATTAAATTATGGATTTTTAATTAACTGCTCATTCTTAATTAAATAATTTAAATGTTTCAAATTGAAATCAAGATTTTGAGGTTATGGAGTCTAAATTCTGAATAATATTAAATATTCATAAATTGACAATTATTTTCATTAATAATCTATTCACAATCAATTAGGTTACTTATCTGAGATTTATAATTGAAATTTTAGATTAAGGAAGCTGAATTTATAATAACATTTAATATTCCTCAATAAGATAAACCTGGTTAAATAAAGTAGGGCAATATACTAATGAGCGGGACACTTTTAGAAAGAAATAACATGTGTTTGCAATTGAGTTAAAAAAATTAATGTACTCCATTAGTTAGCTAACACCTTTAGCTATCTAACGGAGTACATTAATTTTTTTAACTCAGTTGCAAACACATTTTTATTTCTATCTAAAAGTGGCCCGTGCATTAAGACATTCCCCTAATACAAGATTCACAAGTTTATAACAAGTTTGGATAACCAATCAATTTTGATCTCAAATCAATAATTTAATCAGTATAATAAATTGCTTTTTTAAAGAATGAAATAAAATTTTCATTAGGAATCTAAAAATAAGAAGAAAATATAAAGACTTGCTTTATAAACACGAATAAACCTAGGATATTGTCTTAATTCTCAAGACTTGGCAAATTAATTACATAATTATTATTAAAAAATTTAAACTAGGTTAAGGAATCTAAAATTAATCAATTCCTAAATTAAAGGGGCGGAATAGGATGCAATTAAATCAATAAAACGGCTCTGCAAATTAATATTTGCAATAAACACTTTAAACTCACAATTTTGATAAAACTAAATTTAATTAAACTTTACTTTCATTACTTATGAAATTAAGTGTTTTAGGCAATTTAGAAGTTTCTGAACAGCGAGAAAATTAGGAATCACGAATTTAAATAAATTCTTAATATAAATTTAATTCAATTAATAATCTAATTAAGAAAATAAGTTTAAAGTTAGAGATAATTAAATAAGCTTCCTCTAGACATAATGAAATGTTACCACATTAATCCAAGTAAAAATCCTCGTTAAAATCCAAATTGTCAAAATAAAATCCCAAATGTTGACTTCAAAGAAATTGATATAGCCCAATTTTGAATATTTCCAATTAAGGATAAGTTTTCTTTAAAATAATTTCAAGAAAAATAACGAGTCTGTTCCCTGGGACTTGTCGAATGAAAAGATAATGAGTGGCGTCGTGGGTTATTTTATCCCCATAGTTACCAACGTTCCAAAACTCAATTTTTTCTCAAAACAAACAAAAAAGAAACTATCCTAAGTTAAAACTAAATTTACAATAAAGAGTCTAATCAAAACAATAAAGAGTCTAATCAAAATACAATATCTAAAAGTCTTTTTTCCTATTAGCTGAACTTGGAATTGATGTCAAAATTCAAATCTTTTTAAATTAATCTGCAATGAATAAATTAATAAAATTGTTCTTAGTTAATTCTAAATCAAGACAATGAATTACTCCGGTCCAAAAGATGATAAATCATCATGCTTCTCTTCCAATAAAATGAATCTTAAATGGTTGACAACTGAAATCCGTGAATTCCAAAGAACTAGAATCCATCTATTCTTGAGTCCACAAAAAATATTGTTACAATGTTTGATGTGGTTTTACACAAATTCACAGCACTTTTCGATTTTACCACGAACACTTTATTTTTATTACAAAATCGAGAATACGTCACATTGGTTCACCCGTTACAAAAGTAAATTAAAGAACTCTTCAGGAAACCGTCGGGAAAAGCACAAGAACAAACGCACGATGTGGACTGTATACGAAAGGTCGTAACGGAACTTCTTCCTCATCGCATCAGGCCCATGCTGATTAACCAAAGGGGTGGGAGAGCTCCCACCGACAATCCGAGCTCCATCCTGTAGAGATAGAAGGGGGCAGGCATGGCCACAGAAAAGGGAAACTCTCACCACAATAAGAATTAACCTTAAACTCAATTGAAGATTTTAGGACAGATTAAGCATTGTTTCTCAAATCCCACAAAAAGTCATAAACCACCCATTTAAATCCTACAAGAAATCATCCTTATAAATATAAACATTTTAAACAGATATAGTCCCTTCTACATTAATTTTAGAAATTATGGACCATGGATATACTCGTCGGCAAAAAAGAGATACATTTGACAAATAGATAAATAATAAAGCCTGCCAAGGTTTTAGTAGTTTCAAATATTACTTAACATAGAATACAAGGTATCAAACAGCTGTGGGGATTAGGTCGGCATTTTAAAATTAATTAAAATATTAATTGAAAGTAGATTCCCTTCCGAAATGTTTAATTTGTGAGAAAGTAGGTTCGATCAAAGGAAGGCAAATAAATAACAACAAAAAACAGTGTTATTTTTTAAACAGTCAGAACGACGTTTCGATGACATTGGTTCGTCATCATCATCAGGCTCTAAAATTTATTAACAAAATTAATGAATTGTCACAAACATAAGTGGAACAAAAAAAAACGAAAAAACACTAAATAATAAATAAATAAAATTTACCGAAGTTAAAATAAAATTATTACATATTGTAATTTGTCGAACAGTTAAAATATAATCCGAATGCGAAAAGCATTTTGTCAAGACTAAATTGAAAATATTTTTAAAAATTTAAAGAGCGGTAGAAATTCGGAGTCAGTGAACTTAAACGTAAACAAAACAGAGACAGATATAGAAAGAGAAGTACAATCAAAATTTCAATCGATTGATTAATGGAAAATAGATTTTGTTCAGGTATAAAATGTCTTCTTTTTTGTTAATAGTAAAACCGTGATTTTTAATATGCAACATTTCAGAAAAAACACGTTTTTTATAATTTGATTCGCGATCTATAATATGAGAGTTATTCCAATCGAATTCATGATTGTACTTAGATTGATGTGTACTGAAAATGGGATCGTTGTTTTTACAATTTGACTTGTGTTCATTCGTACGTTTTTTTAATGTACGTTTTGTTTCGCCAATATAACTCGCAGGGCAGTCTTTACAATCAATTCTGTAAACAATGTTCGTGGTATTCGAATTTCTACCGCTCTTTAAATTTTTAAAAATATTTTCAACTTAGTCTTGACAAAATGCTTTTCGCATTCGGATTATATTTTAACTGTTCGACAAATTACAATATGTAATAATTTTATTTTAACTTCGGTAAATTTTATTTATTTATTATTTAGTGTTTTTTCTTTTTTTTTTGTTCCACTTATGTTTGTGACAATTCATTAATTTTGTTAATAAATTTTAGAGCCTGATGATGATGACGAACCAATGTCATCGAAACGTCGTTCTGACTGTTTAAAAAATAACACTGTTTTTTGTTGTTATTTATTTGTCTTCCTTTGATCAAACCTACTTTCTCACAAATTTAAACATTCTCTCAAAATCTTTTTTGACGGCAACTTTAAAAATTTTCAGGAACACAGGAAGCAATTGCTATCTTTCTTTCTTCAATGATAATGATAATTACAGGGAATCGTCAGTATTTTTCTTCTAATTTGGTACAATATAAACCGGATTAGTTTACTCAAAACAGGATTACATGGAATAGCTAGAAAAAAATAGAATTAGTTCTTAAATAATAAGATTACAAAATTCGAACCAAATCTTGGAACACAATTTAAGAATTAATTATATCACCATAATTTACCTCAAAGATCCTCGCCAAGACTTTTAAGTGTTATGTGGTTTCCATCAATTAACAAATGAGATAATGGCCGGTCTATAATAATGTCTACACATATTTCAAGATTTCCGAATTTCCTCTTTTACGGAAATTTGACGCAAAGGAAACAAAGACTCACTTTTCACAAGCGAAAACTATATAACCAACACATACCTAACTTCTACAACATTATCACTAGGTTTTAGGCTCGTTTTCTCCGTATATTTGCTAACGATGTTTTTAACAATTTTAGATCTGCGATTTTTCCAGATTGATGTAATCTCTCATTTGATTATGTTTAATCCCTATTTTACAATTCCAAAATATCTGTTTATCTATTGCTTGCGATGTATTTCGAACGTGTTCAATGTGCTTTGTCAGTTACACGTAGTTGCGTGTTTGTTCGCTAAACCTCTTGAACGTACAAATTGCTGCTGTTATTTACCGGTGCAAACAAAGTGCCTGACGTACGTAATGGTAGGAATGATCGAATCGATGCCTTAGGTGACTGAGTAGTTGCTTTGACACGAGTGTTTTAGTTGCCATCGTCATGTTGATGTTTTCATATTGACTAACACTGATTGATTATTGATTATGCAGCTATTTGTGGTATTAAATACAAAGCAGGCTTTTGTTTGGTGCATTCATTTCACGAATTTAATTGAATCTTAGAAAATTAGCATAATTTACAGAAACACGATGCATATTTTAACTAAAATATCGGTGATGTAATAAAGAAATAAATTTATAATAGTACTAAGATATAAATTTTCAGATTTAGTACTGAAGAATAAAAGTTTGGCGAGTTTCATTTTTCTATGTGTACATTTAAATCATTTCTCTTGACATTTTACAATATCTATTCAATTTATGTTAAAAAAAACTATTTTACTTAATCCTTCGAATGAAGTAGCTTTAAGAGAGCAATATAACTCATTTTTATGGAACCTTATGAATTTTTCAAATTTAAGAGGACTTTTATGTGGATCAAGAACTCATCCTTTCTTCATAGACATTTTTATGTAATAGCGCCTTTGAATAACGCCTTTAAGTGTTCTTAAGAATACCTTTTATAATTTATTGAAAATAAATACTGTTCCTAAAAAATTATCAGTAATGATCTAATAAACAAGTACTTTATTCAATTAATTTTTTTCTTGAATAGAATTTATTTAATTTAAACTATTATGATCTTTACGATTAACAAAATATTGTTCCTTGGTTTCAAATACTATTTGTTTATTGATTATAAAAATATTGATCAGATAATTTAGTCAACTAATAATTTAATTTCAATAATTTAGCGAACTCTTAATTTCAAATGCCAAAGCTTCTTACTGTATGATTTTTCTTTAATCGTGAATCATGAATCATTTTATATAAAATAAAGTTAAGAAAAATATCTGAAATAATTTAACACTAAATTCAAAATAATACAAACAATTCTTGATATTAACATTGAATTATTATATTAAATGAGATTTATTAAAGGAGTTTCATTATAAGTATTTTTACAGATTTTAATTAATTGCTGAAACTAAAAATCTTTTAAATTATTTAATTCACGTGAAACTTTGAAGGTGAAAGTTAACTTGTTCAGGCAAAAAATATACAATATTTTTAATTTAAATGAATTTCAAATACCAGTTCTGTTTCTGAAATTAAATAATTAAAGTTTCTGACCATATAAATTAATTTATTAACTTGGGTTTTAATAAGCTGATGCAATTTTTTTTTTACAAAAAATGCTACAAGATAAAAAAAGGCAAAAACAGGTATTCGGAAAATAGACATTTTGCTTTTATCATACAACTCATAAAGTTATTTGATGATTTGAAATTATTATCTTTAGCAATATGTCTAATTGTATACTTAGTACCAATGCACTTTATGACGTACAGAAAAGAAAGAATGAAAAAAAATTAAACCATTTCTTAATGAAAATACAAAATGAAAAAGAGTTAGTATATCTCAGTGTAGCTTGGAAAAGAGGATTTAACTTTTCGAGCTTCCATAATTTCTTTTTGTGCAGATGTCCTGCAGATCATAAGGCCTTTCATACTTTTAGTCTTTCTTTTACATAATTTTGTTGGATATGTATATTTGCAAGAGTAGACCTGCATGGAGACAAATTTAATCCAGCTAAAGAAAAGAAAGAACTGTTAAATATTTGTAGTACTGGCTAATGTCCGCAACAATGCTTTTTTAAAACGAACAAATTTAGGAAAGTAGTACTCATTCTGAATATTTTTACAAAGACAAAAAATTGAAAATTGATGCATGATTTTCAAGTTTGTAAAACATTTCCTAACACTAACAATAAGTGTACATATATTTCAATTCGAAACAATAGGAAGAATTACAAAATGTTCAGCACTTGTTTCCGTATAACCCATTTTCTTAGTTTGCAAAAAAGTAGTAAACATAATAAAGTAGCGTCTTGTCCTTCAACTAAGAGCAGATAATCAACCTTGCAAAATCATTATCTAAGTTACAAAACAAGGATTTTCACCTGGTGCTTCCAGCTTTCAAATATTCTACTGGTGCCGTCAGGCGAGCAAAGCAATTCTCTAATCTTTGTACTGCACAATTTCTGCTGGTTTATGCTGAATGATGATCTTCTAAGTGAGTCATTACGGTGGATCCCCACTTCCTGTCGAACTTCCGTCAATCTTCGTCGTTCAACTTCCGGAACTTCATCCATTTGCTCTCACTTTTCCCAGCTCTTCACTGTAAAAAATATTGGGATTTTCTTCTTACAAAATTTTCAATTTTAACAATTTAAGGTTTTAAATAATATATTTATAACTAGGAAAAAAGCACACGCCAAATTAATTAAAATGAAAGAAATAAATAAGATAATAAAAAAAAAATTAATGATAAGAAGACATTGGAATAAATTTTAATTGATGTGATCTTAAAATGAAGAATATGAAGAATAATTATAAAAAATTATGATATACCTAATACCATTTAGAATGTTGAAGAAATAGAAATAGAATATAGTTATTGCAAGTTTAAAAATTATTTTACTGTTGATTATTTTATTTTTTAAGACGGTATATATAATAATAGAATATAATTGATACGAGGTATAGTAAAGTTCCATTATATGTTAAAGTGTCTACGATATAATAATAAAATAAATTTCTTATTATCGCTGACATAGAGTAGGTTGCAAGACGCCCGGCTCTGCTGTCAGCTCGGTTATAAATTCAATAAATGACGGTTTCCAGGATTGCTAACCTCACATTTTCTTTACAATTAAAACATATTAACACTATTATTATTTATTATTATTATTATGTATTATTTATTATTGAACATTTACTTATTGAATACTTATTTATTTACTAAACACATTTTCATAACATTATATGTACACTTTGAGCACTTCATAACATTATTATTATCTATTATTAGTATATTTATTATTATTATTTATTATTGAACATATACACTACCGTCGGAAATTGTTGGTCCGATCGATTGGAGCTGATCAAAAAAATACAGCTCAAATAAGACCACGATATCTTGGTTAAAAATTAAGATAGAAACTTGACATTTAAAAATTTGGAAAGCTTATTAAATTCTGCCTTAGAATACCTATTAGTTAAAATTTTTTAAAATTCCAAAGTGATTATATTAGTTGATGTGTTAGAAAAAAAAATTCTCGATTTTTCAATTATCGTTCCATATGTTCAGTTCGTTGCCTGATTTAGAAAAATTGAATAAAAAAATTGAAATTTATATTGTTCTCTTCGTTGAATTGCCAGCTTTAATTTGAGCTAAGGGAACTTGAAAAATATTGAATGGTTCACGAGATATGACTAAATATGTCCGAGCATGTTTTTCTCGAAAATCAATCAAAAACGTGGTTTTTGCCTAAAAATGAAGGTTTTTGAGAAAAATATGCTCGGACGTTTTTAGTCATATCTCGTGAACCATTCAATATTTTTCAAGTTCCCTTAGCTCAAATTAAAGCTGGATATTCAACGAAGAGAACAATATAAAATTCAATTTTTTTATTCAATTTTTCTACATCAGGCAACGAACTGAACATATGGAACGATAATTGAAAAATTTGAGAATTTTTTTTTCTAACACATCAACTAATATAATCACTTTGGAATTTTAAAAAATTTTAACTAATAGGTATTCTAAGGCAGAATTTAATAAGCTTTCCAAATTTTTAAATGTCAAGTTTCTATCTTAATTTTTAACCAAGATATCGTGGTCTTATTTGAGCTGTATTTTTTTGATCAGCTCCAATCGATCGGACCAACAATTTCCGACGGTAGTGTATTTATTTACTAAACACTTTTCGTTCACTTATTACTAGATATGTAACAATATAAACACGTATTTAAAACTACACTGCAAAAACATGGTGTCTTAAATTGGCCAAAAATGTCTTAAATTAAGATACTTTTGGTGTCTAAGACACGAAAAATGTCTTATTTTAAGACATTTTTTAACAATTTAAGACACCTGTTTTTGCAGTGTATTTAATACAAACACTAATAAACAAAACACATTAATAGACACTATACACTTTCACATTAAACACATTTCTCTTAAACACTTAATAAACAATACACAATAATTAACCCTCATTATGCAAGGGTTCGCTCGAAAAATGAAAGGCTTAGCAAATAGTTTATTGTTTGTATTAATAAACAAAATTTAAATTTAAAGAATATTTGTATGATGAGATAAAATTTCAGAGGGAGAGAAATTAAAATTAAAATTTAAAGAATTTTTTAATGAGGTGAGAATTTCCTTTTCAGTTAAATTTTAACTCTTACCTTCTCTCTCTCTTACCAAGGAAGCCGGTATAAGACTTTCCTTTTCCGTTATCTTTTAATGCTTACGTTTATTAATTAATGGACGATTTCACGTGAGATTTACATGCAGATTTTAAATTCGGCCAAACACATTTGTTTTCATTCTTTATTGAAAAAAATACGTAATTTTTTATACTGTTTTTAGTAGCTTAGTTTTTGAGTTATGAATTTTTAAAATTTTTGATTTTTAAAAGTATACCTATTTGTAAACACAAATATCTCTGAAACTGTGCACTATAGAAAAATTTTGCCAGAAGAGAAAACGTTTAGTTTTTCTTCGACTTTTAAATAACTTAAACAAACAAAAAATTTGAATTTAAAAAAAAATGACCATTTTTTATAAACAAATTAATTTTTTTTAATTTAGGGAATTTTTTTTTTTTTTAATATACTTGGGAGGAATAAGAAAAGTTTGCAAAAGGTTTTAGAGTTAGCCTGTTAATCTTAATGGATTAAAATGAATTTTTCTTCATCCCCTATCTGAAAGTACACTGAGAAACTAATTTGTATTGCTGTTTTAGCAACCGATTTGCTGCCTTAGCAAATTTTTTTGATATAATAACAAAAAAACTTATACTAACAATTCAGTTTGCATAGCAATTTTTTTTCTCAGTGTACTTTCGTATAGGGGATAAAGAAAAATTTATTTTAACCCATTAAGATCATCAGGCCCACTCTGAAACCTTTTGCAAACTTTTCTTATTTCTCCCAAGTATGTTGACAAAAAAAAAAAATTTTAAAAAATCCCCTAAATTAAAAAAAAATTAATTTTTTTATAAAAAGTTGTCATTATTTTAAAAAAATTCAAAATTTTTTTTGTTTGTTAAAATTATTTAAAAGTCGAGAAAAAACTAAACTTTTTCTCTTCTGGAAAAATTTTTCTATAGTGCACAGTTTCAAAGATATATGTGTTTTCAAATAGGTATACTTTTAAAAATCAAAAATTTTAAAAATTCATAACTCGAAAGCAACGCTACCAAGAACAATATAAAAAAATGATCGAAAGGGTTATTAAAATATTTATATAGACATGTAACTTGTTTGTTCACAATTGCTTTTTTTATATTCTATTATACCGTTATTTATTTCTTATAATGATGACTGTTTGATAGGTGATATGCATCACAACTGACTTTTATATTTTGTTAAAAAAGAGTTATTTTGTATTTAATAAATTGTTGTGTGAGTTTGAAGTAAAGGATTGGGTGCATGTGCTGGATTGGTGTACATGAAAAAATGTGGAGGGAAAGGGAGTAGGAGTTGGGTTTTGGATGAAAATGGGCACAAGGAATTATGAATGAGGGATTTGAAAGAACGGAGAGAGAGAATGAAGGCAGGGAAGGGATAATAAAGAATGTAGTAATCAAATATGAAAGATTAGGCAAAGACGCGAGGCTAGCTTATGAGAGCATAATGGTTAGGAAACGAAAGCCCTGGCACACGAGTAGGTTAAGTTAAAGTTTAAGGGAGCGTTTTTCTAGGTAGTGTAAGAATTTGTATATATATAGTTTGTAAGTGAATGTAAAGGAAATGGAAACCCTTGGCGCATGCAAATTTTAGTTTCAATTAAAATATGAAATAAAAAATATTTTATACTTATACTCGCGCAACAATGATAAATTGAAAACAAAAGACTGACTACAAATTAATTATATGAGATAAGAAATCAAGGTTATTTTAACCTGCAGTTAGTGGTCTATTAGACAGTATTAAAAGTGATCCTTAAAACTATTTATTTGTTTGACTGAATCTCCTTTAAGTTCCAAAGTATAATTCCTCGTTACAAAACTAAAGACGAACCGTTTTAGTTACATCTAGCTTATTATCATTGGTTTTCTTCTTGACTTATAATTAATTATAATATTATAAAATGTAATTTTTTAACGCATAATTTTAACTAGAAACCAGACTTTTAAAAAAATTGAGCTTTCTATTAAATTTGACGCTAGTTAATCATTTAACACCGTGTTAACTCGTTATTTAAGTGACATGTATGTAATTTCATCCACTGATTGAACAGGACGAAAAGCACTTGCAAATACAAATCATGTTCTAAAAATAACTAATGGATCAATCAGTGCTTTTATCATTGATTAAATCAATTCTGGCATACGCACTGTTTCAACCCGAACCATTCACTATTTTCCAGTGAACGAGAATGGCCTTTCTTTTTTCGCCGTACTATATCGAGATTTGAAAAGCAAAAGCACATAAAGTGTTAGTACACTTGATGCAAAATTCAAAAGCTTAAAAAGAGCAATGTTATTGAACGATTTCTAGTTCGCGTAGGTAACAATACTCTCAAAGACTGAACTTACAGTTAAAGCGCTAAACAATGGTACAATAAATCTCCATAGAGAGGGGAAATGTTGGAGTATAGAGTGGAAGCTGAAGGGGGTAAAAAGATACCATAGAGAAGCGAGGTTTAGTAGGTGGTGGTAATGGTGCAAAGGTATATGGCAGGATAGTGGAAAATGTGGTAGAACGAGCTGGTGCCACGAAGCAATTAAAAACTGGAGCTCGCCTCGAGAGTGCTTGTTACGACCGCACCTACATATTTATCATTTTTCTGCTGGCCCTCAATTCGCTGGCTCACTTCCCCAATAGTTATCGATAACCTTCCTAGCCACGTAGCTACAGGTTTAGTTGAATTTTATCGTTTTGCTTCTTTCATACATACTGCACCCAATAATACACTTCAATGGATTCATATTCTACAAATTTAATAATGGGTCATCATTTTTTTCCACAATATTTAGCCCGGATTAATATTCTTTTTTACTTCTCAACAACGTGTAACAAGCAAAAGTGGACACAAAATAAGACGTCTTATAGTTTAGTTTATATTTAATTTTCTAAAAAGAGGCAAAGATTGTTACAATTTTTTATTAATTAAGAATTTTTCTTTGAATTTTTATGTATTAAAACTCGTCTTTGTTTTGAGTACTTATTTATTTTATTTATTTATTCAATAAAGTTCCCAGGGCTAAATAGCTCTTCAAGGAACAGATACCAATAGAAAACGTTGGTCGACAGTATAAAGGTAAAAAATACTGAAAGTTTAAGAGTAATAATCAATATCATCAAATAGAAGTCTGATGTAATTAACACAATGATGGAGATAATTATTTAGGTTACGCAAGAGACGTGCTTTAATAACTAACAATAATAGACTTTTAAACTAGTGGTAGCAAAAAATACTTATACTAAAATGAACTAAAAAGATTAATCATCAAACGAAAACAATAAAAAATGGACTTTAAATTTAGAGTAAAATATAATAAAGATAAGAAAGAAAAAATAATAAATAATATATAGTTAAAATATATTCACAAACATAACAACAATTACCAGTACGTAATATTTAGCACAGAGTTGCAAGTTTTGAATAAGAAATGAAAAAATAGTTTTTTAAAGGTTATTCGATTTGGAGTATCAATAATATTTGTAACGATTTATTTATTTAAACACATTTAAAATCGAAACATTAAAAAATAACTATTTGAAAATTATTATTTGAATAAGTACATTAATACGTTAATGAACAAAATACCAAACAAAAAACAACTAACAATAACAAATGAAATAAATTCATGAAGACATGTACGTCAAGAACAATTTATTTAAATATTTTCCGTCCAATTGAAAAACAAAAATGTAAAATCCGCAAGTTTGTCACGCAAATTGATAATTATATTATAGATCCTGCGCAGGAATTTAAAATTATACACGCACAACGCACACCATAAATTAAATATACATTTCATCAAGGAGATAATACAATTGAGTAAATAAAATTAACAAAACCAATCAATAATTAAATTCAAATTGTAACGATCAACGTATTCCTTTTTACGACTCAACGCTCTCTATTCTACCTATTTTGGTTATAATATTTAAAAGTACTCATCCATTAATCACATGATGAGCTGATGAAAAGATTCGTCATAATAATTCCATATTAAGAAATTCGGATCATTTAGAAATCATCCTCTCGACGTGGGGAGCCCCGAGTGATGCTATCTATTCTGTCTGATCAATTTCCTTTTCTTTTGATTAATTTTACTTCCATTTCAAACTCAATTTCGGTAGAATAAAACGGCCACACTTTAATAAATAAAATAAAAAAATTGAATTATTTTTACACTCGCGATTATTAATAAATATAAAAACAAATCAGAAATATAACAATTCTACCTTTCCGTGTCCTCGGCCGGCACGTGAGAGCGTAGCCGTTGATCAATTTGACTGTCAAGGTACGAAGATCGACTGATTAATTTGTCATTCGAATTTCTTCGACACAACAATCAAATTAACTACCGAGGAACCCGGAAAATTGATATTATTTCATGAGATATACACTTAAGTCGAACCGGTAGCATCACTTAGGGGTTCGCTTCTTGACAATTTTAACTTGACACCAAGTGCATTGCTTCATATTTTTAGGCAGTTTATTCTAAAGTCTAGAGCCTCTAACCATGAAAGATCTTTGGAGTATACAAGTTCTATGATTAGGTATTTTTAAAATAGAATTACTTACACAAAGCCTAGAGTAAATGGAAGTATCATTGTATCTGAACGCAAAATAATTGTAAAAATAATTAAGAGTCTTAGAGAGAAAAATAGAATGAAGTAAATTTCCCAAAAAGAATTGTCCTCTAGTAGCCACGCTAAGAAGTCCAGATTTAACCCTGTATGTTGAGATATGTTCCCCTTGGGTAAGTCGTATATAAAACGAATGCAAGCATTTCAGGCTCTTTCAAGTTTGAAATTCAAATCATAGGTAACATCATCATATACAGGACAACAGTAGTAAAAATAAGGTAACATGAGGGATTTAACAAGAAGGAGTCTGGTAGAGGTTGGAAGGGAATTTCTACTTCTATTTAACTGCTGGAGAGTCATAAAAGTCCTGCGATTAATCTGAAATACATGTTGTTTACATGTCAATGCTCTATCCAGCACTAATCCAAGATCTTTAACTTTTTCGGAAAAAGCAATTGGATCCCCATTTAGAAGTAAAGGAGGTACAGCTCTCAATGAGTCCATAGTCGGGCTATTAGTCATTCCAAATATAGCTGCCTGAGTATTGCCAGTATTCAAAAGAAGACCATTATCCATTGCCCAATCTGCGACAAAATTAATATCTACTTGGATCATTTGTAGCAGACTAAGTAAAGTTGATAATGAACCAGAAAGATAAAGCTTGAAATCATCATCGTATTTGTGATATTTACAGCATTTAAGATTTTTGCCAAGATCGGAAACAAACAAATTAAAAAGAAATGGAGCAAGTGAGGTTCCTTAAGGAACGCCACACAAAACTCTGCTCCAATCTTAAAAATCTCCATTACCATCAACTACTTTATAAAATCTGGCCTCAAGATAAGACTCAAACCAATTACACACTGATTTAGATAATCCAAACAATCTTAATTTGCGAACTAATAATTTGTGATCAAAAAGGTCAAAAGCTTTTGAGAAATCAAAAAATATAGCAAAGATTATTTGTTTGGAATCCATATCAAGTTTAATATCAGTAGTAAACTTCAAGGAGACAGTACACGTACTATGTTTAGCACGAAATTCTGATTGCAGAGGATCAAGTATGTCATTATTAGTTATTAATATAGTCATGAGATATTAAGACTCCTCAAACTCATCTCAACACTTACCAGGAAACGCTTTTGTTAAATTAAGGAACGTGGGAAATTTATGATTTTTTGCAAGTGGAGTTGCCTACTGAATGTATTCGATCAGGGAGTTCAAGCCTATTATCTCTGTCTTATGCTCAAAACTATGTATTCGATAATTGTCGCCAAAAACTTTGTAAATGTTTTTATTTTGGGTAAGTCATGCTTCGGCAGTTTAATAATTTTCTTTTCTGTCCTTTTTGGAGGTCCTCAAACGTTCGATAAGTTGGATAAATAGGTGGGTTTGTTAAGTAACTTTAGTTAAGTTGGTGATTTGAAGGGGGAACCCTCATTTTTTTCTCGGGTAAAATAACTTCAAACGTTTTGTAATGTATAAGGTAATTAAATACATATCTTGATAGTTTATGAAAATATTTTTAGAAAAAAAACCTTTTTTACTATTAAGATATACGCGTTCATGGTGCCTCATTTTTGCTGTGTACATTCTAGAAATCTGAGTTTTTTTCTGAAACAAAAAACCCCAATGTTTTTTTAAACTTTATAGTAATAGCTTCTATGTGATATTTCGGGATTTTAAAGAAAATGTCGAGATTTCGTTTTTTAACCCAGTTATATTGTAATAGTGATTTTTCATGAATAAAAATTGACTTTAAAATTCCAAAAAAACACATTTTTTTCAAAAAACAGTAAATGTCACATCGAAGAGAATTTAATTATCTTTAAAATGAGCTATGTTAAAACCCGATTGGTTTAGTACAGCGTTCTCAATTATTGTGTAAACAAAATCGAAAAAAGGTGTTTCGAGAAAAATGCGTTAAAATTTTGGATACATAAAGATACTACATAATTACAACTTACGGCAGTTTCACGACAATCAGCGATTCTAGCCCTATAAAGTTGATCTTCTGCTACTGTTGACAAACAATAGACTCTCCGAACTCAGGTACAAATTTCCACCGACAACTCAGGAATGAAAGGAACTGGCCAACAGTGGCTAAAGCCGGCTGATTAAGCCACGGCGCGTTCTGTTAAAAATCTTGTAACTTGGTAAATAATATAGATATCGAATGAAATTTTGAAGGTATATTATTGAATAGTTGTAGAATCGTTTAAAAATATTTCCAAAAAATTGATTTTTTTGACCCGATAAATGAAGGTACTTCCTTAAGTGGTTATGTTGTCAAGTCGATAAGTGCTTTCGAAAGAGGTCTCGCAACCAACAAATTCGGTTCAATTCAATAGAGTTTTTATTATTTCTCGAAAATTACAATTTCTTTAAGTCCAGATTTTGGACTTGTTTATTGGTAATTTTGTAATGATCTCAAGTTGCTGATGTAAACGATAGAATAGAGTTCTCCGCCAATTTGTAGTAATTTAAATTGTTAAGAAATTCTACGCATCACAGGTTAAACTAAACCGTGCAGAAGATTTTAAATCATCTCAAATTAACAAATTCTTGAATCTAAAGTTTAATATTATTAAGATTTATTTTTATAAAAATAATAAGTAATATTTTCTTGGCTACGTTCAAACACTCAATTTTTGTTTCCGAAGTGTTAAAACTAGTTACTACGCGATTTAACAATTATTATTTTTGAACTGGGAAACAAGTTAATGGAATTATAGAAGTCTGTAGAAGTCAGAAAAGTAAATGATGAAAAGTTAAGAAACAGAAATTTTCTTCATTGAAGGGTTTCTGTCTGATCACTTCTTATTAAGGTTATATAAGTATTGTTTATTTAAGACGAACTAAACTTGTGCTTTTGATGTACAAAGGAATTTATCCTTGGCTTTGTAAACTCATTGAAGAAAAGTTACCGTTATCGGTTGCCAAGTTATTGAGTAGGTGTGTAGTTTGGTTAGAAACTCGTCTCTAGTGGCAGAGTCGGGTAAACATTGGTATTTCACTGGTACCCTCATGGGCTCTATTGCTTTTTCTTGTTTAAGTTAGAGTACGTTATCTAGCAAAAAGAAAGAAAATTCTTTTCAAAAGACTGCTCTTACCAGGCAGATAGTACAGAAATTAATGGAAATAGAAGAGAATTGTGAGCGAAAAAATTCATAAGAACAATAGGAGCTTCACTTTAATTTCAGTTCTAATGGTATTTAAAATGCATCAAACGAAAAGGAACTATTATTTAACAAACTATAAGTAACATTTAAATTCTTTCTAGCCACCTGTGTTTTAATTTCTTTTATATCTTTAAATTGTTGTAAATGATAATTTTTAGGATGTGTGTTATATCCTATACAAGAATTATCTAGAATTAAATGATTGTTTATTGAAAATGTTTGGAGCTACCGATTCGACGCTCATATAGCTTTTTCAATTGGCTATTGATTTTCCGGGTTCCTCGGTAGACGGTCTAGAGTGAAGGATAATTAAGAAAAAAACCTACATAGTAAGTCTGCTGGGTCTAAGAAATTTGAAAGAATGATTAATCATTTGGACTTTGTTCTTCGACAACTATTGTAATAGCGGATATACTCTCACGTGCGGCCGACGACACATTTCAGATTTCTCTAATTTTCCTCAGTTTTACTAATTTTTAAATTGAATCGCAAAGTTTGGCATTTTGATTTTATAATTAAACATTACTAATAATAAAGTAATTATATTTTTGTTAGACAAATGTGGCTTGGAAAAATAAAACGGATAGCATCATTTTGGGAAAGTTCCCCACATCGAGTTGATGGTGTCGAATTAGATGTAAGAATTCCAGAGGCCCGTAATTTCCTAAGCCTTTTCATTATTACCTTATCTAGCAATGCGCTTTTTTAAATAGGTATTGTAATAAGTATTTGCCTAACCTCTGATTACGATTAAGTAATTGTTTACTATAGAACCGAATTATTTAAAAACAATGAAAACGATTAACGCTAAACATTAAGACTTAAGACTTTAAAATATAGGGCGCCAGCTAAATTAAAGATTAATTTTTAAATTTTTATTATTTATTTTATTTAATTTATTTAACAAATTTATTTTTATGTTCACTTATCACTTTAAAAACTCAAAAGCATGAATGACTATTTCAGGAAATCAGATAGCGGGCTTGAGGATAGAAATGCCAATGTAAGATCAGATTAATTTACATGAATTGCCCCAAGTACGGCTAAAAGAATGTACTCAACGACAAATAAAAGAATATTACATTGATTGGTTTTGACAAACTTCATGGGTTTAAGTTTAATACAAAAAAAATTTTCCATCCGGAAAGACTAAGCACATATTCTGGAAGTTACAAGGTTATGTGATTTTACTTAAATATTAACAAAAGTACACAAATGAAATCTTAATCGATTAAAAGCAAAAATTGTAATGAAATTAAATTTAGTAATTAGATCCGAGAAAGAGCACTTTTTAAACCAAAAATTAAACTTTAATCGAATTCCGAGATTCTAACCTAAAAGTTGAAATATCTGAAAACTAACATTTTTGGGCCACTCTTTTGTAAGAAAAAAAAGGCTTACCTCCTCTACAATATTCGACAGAGCTTTTGCCATATTTCGGTCTTTAACAATTAAAGAAATGAGTAACTGTTTAAAATATGCAAATTAAGCTTCAGGACAATGCGTCTTTAAATTTTACTGTAAGACATTCGGAACAAGAGTGAAGAAGAACCGTCATCATTTCTTGACTTCGATTCTTCCATCGAATCACGTAATTTAGCTTCAGTCACGTGATCGTACGTCAGCAGAGTTGAAAAACCATTGAAGAGACTATTTGTTGAGGAGCCCCGGCAGTTGGCATTTCGTGCACCAGAATAATGATTTTTAACTTGGGAAGAGATGTGCCAAAACAACCATAATTTATAAAAAAAACTATCTCTCCTAGTGTTTGAGGTTAGAGTCCACAAATGGCGTCTGACAAACCAAAATTTTTAGAAGAACTGTGTCACTCTGAAAACTAGGCACCCGCTGTCGAACTAGGCGCTCCGACGCGACAGCTGTCTCCCTCTGGCGGTCGTCGCGAAGTTCAATTTAAAATACTGAGCATGTTTCCCCTTGTTGTTCATAAAATAAATTAAGTTGCTCATAAAACAAAGAATAACAAATAAACCTAATTAGTAAATAAAATTGTTTATCAAAATAAAATTTGTTTATACCTATGTGTACATATAACAATGTAGAGGATTCTATCTTAGCGATATCTACCCTAATAAATAATGTATTATTCAACGTTTCTGTTAGTAAAATAGGAACGATGTAACATTATATATAAAGTAGAGAAATTTCTCTGTAAAAATTTTATCATGATCTGAGCGTAAAATATTTAGTGCACTCTATAGTAAGCTATTACTGTTTTCGAGAAGAGTGGGGAGTTCCTTCTCTCATGCGTCGCTCTCTTCTCCCTCTTCGCGGTAGCGAGTAGAGGCCGACTATAAATACAAGCGTAACTCACTATTTCTTTAGTCTCTTGGTTGACCGGACTCGAGGCGCATGTCTGGTCTTAGTTACCATTTAGTTTATGACTTTCTGTAAGCATTGTTAGACAATGTTTATTTTGTCATAAAGTATTTAAATAGAGTTCAAAATTCCTATTGAGGTGGGTTTTCCCCAGTTCTGTAGCCATGCCTGCTCTCTTTCTTTCTCTACAAGTCTACAGAATGGAACTCGAATCGTTAGTGAGATGCCCTCCCTCCTTTTGACCAGTAAGCGAGGGCCTTATGTGATGCAGAGATGCCAACGACCGTCACCAAACGCATCTACGCATGTCTGTGGAAAATCATTTGATTGGTCGAAGGAAGCGGGAAGATTTAAAACACATTTAATAAAGCTATTTTAAATCGTCCCGCTTCCTTCGACCAATCAAACGATTTTCCACAGACATGCGCAGATGCGTTTGGTGACGGTCGTTGGCATCTCTGATGTGATGAGACCCAGTTCCGTTTTGACCTGCGTACAGTCCACATCGAGCGCGTTATCTCGTACATTTCCCGACGGTTTCTTAACTGGTTCTCCAATTTAGTTAATAACGGGTGAATAAATGTGACGTATTCCCAACAGTGTAATAAGAATAAACTATCATTGTGAAATCAAAACTGCTGTGAATTTTTGTGAAGTCCCATCAAACATTTCTAACACAATCCTTGTCTTTGACGAAATTATTAAACCTCCAATAAAGTATGTGTCGCAAGTTACATAAAATAGATACTGTGAATAAAAAATTCAGTTTTTAAGCATAAGCATTTTGAAAGATAAAAATCTAGATGGAAGCAACTAGGTATTAAATCTAGATTCTCTAGAAGCTTTTTGTAGTTCAGAATTAGTTCATGGGCTAATATTTTATTATAATTTTACAGTTGATTTATTGTAAGGAAATCTCTTTAAATATTTTTTATGCTTTAAATCTATGGATCAGATTCACCGTCGATCGTATCGTTATTTTGATAACTTTAAAATACGGAGAATCTTGCATACATTCCATAAATATATTCACGAGCATAAAAATTTAAATTATTACATTATGTTTTGTAATTAACTATGATACTAACCTTTCTGTTTTAAAATCTCGGCTTTCAAGTTAAATAAACTACAGAATCCTTCAACTATGTTGTTTTAAATATTAAAAAAGATTATTTATTTCAAAAACTCAACGACACCAAAGATGTGATAACTACATTTGTCAGGATTAAACTAAAACACAGAAGTACGAACAAAATAATCTAGTTATTAAATAACTAAAAGACAATACTTCCTCTATAAGAAAGCAATATAATTTAATTATTTAATTATTATTAATATTGTTAATTGTGTCAAAGTGTCAGTCGTTTACGGAACTATTGATTGTCAATAAAAAGATAATTGACATAGAAGATGCATTAATAACTTAAAAATATATTACCTTTTATTTAACTTAAATTGCCATAAAGACTGATTATTTTATTTTTGTCAGCGAGAGTAGCTTTCCCTCAAATCTTCTGACAGGAAGTTATTTTAACCCATTAAAATATCAATTTTCTTGTCTAAATTAGTAATCAAAGTGTATCAAAATGTGATTGAAAATTGAATTTCCGTAAATATTCATATCTGTTCTAAAATATAACCCAGCTAAATCCATATTATGACTAAAATGAAAGCGATGTACTTGCTAATAGCTAATTGAGATTTAAAGTAAAGTAGAATGGGACAAAACAATTTCTGACAATAATCGGATCGTTTTTGTTAATGGTCTAAATTTAATGCATTTTATCATCATGAATAATACCTATTATTAATATTTAGACGCCATTCAAAAGTGAAATCCAAAATATATTTAAATATTGATCTCTTGCTTCTTTTTAAAAAAAATGTTTTCAAATAAAAAAGATTGGAAACAACTGTACAAAATCGGTAAATCATTAAATCAATTAATTTATAAACTTTTGCTTCAGTCAACTAACAAGTAGCCTTCTAGTATAAACTTCAAAAAAACATGCTCCGAAATTAAAGACATGCATTTCGTGTGATGCGTCAGAACAGAAAAAAATCCCTACTCTTACGTGTCCGCACGAATTCTACAATATACTTTAATCGCCATAAATCGCGTTTCCAGGAAATTACACAATTTCCCGACATCTAATTCCTTATAGCCGTTCGCCCAAGAATTCGTTCTTCAGGAAAAGCACCGATCCACTGATTCACCACAGCTTTAAAAACATATTGATTGATATCTTTATGAACCCTTTACGACAAACCTTGTAAAATATTATCCATTTTTTAAAAAGCTTAAGAATACGGAAATCTCAATAAATATTTTAACAAATGAAACATTCTGGAATAATCTGATAGATAGTATTTTCCACTTGGGAGAAGAATAACATTAAAATTGCATAAGCATTTTGCTTGCACGTTTTTGCTTTTGAAATCAGATTGTAATATTATTGCATCATTCCTAAATTCTTGTGCTTTGAAGATCTTATTGCTTTTACAATTAGTTGGACTCACAACTCCAATGTCTTATAACTTTTATAAAATTTATTCGAAACATGCATATTACTCCTAGGTCATAAAATTATATGATAGTGAAATAAAAATATCTGCGCCTTATTATCTACACAATTGTCACTGTACGTTTCGTGATAGTGACTTGCGTGCATGCTACACACACAACGTCTTCGTGTCATTCACCATCACCCACCAAAAGTGCGATTGGTGTGAGATGCACGATTGTGATCTAGTTGTTTACTTGATAGTAATTTGAAAACTTCTGCAAACAAAAATTATAAAACGTAACATTTATTTTTTTCAATTGTAATAGCATGAAATGGTATTCAATGGTCAAAACCATTCCAAGTAATGCTTCGGATAAAATAAATAAAAATTAATGGACAAATTTTATCAAAATTAAGAAATTAATAATAAATTTATGATAACAAAAACATGATATTTTAGTGAATTTTATAAACAGAAAAGATAATAAGGTTAATTTAAGAAAATTTAACAGCGAATAATAAGAATTTCGTGTAAATTATTAGAAAAGTAACAATAAATTAGAAAATAAGTTGTTTTTAATAAAATAAAAAATATAAAATCTAAAAAAAAAATAACTAGTTTAATAAGTTTTGCGAAATTTTAGCAATACATAATTAATATTAATTTGCTTATTTAAAAATTGTTAATTAAGATAAGAAATATTGTTTATATTTTTATAAAAAAATGATGGCAATTTAAATATAGAAAAAGAATCCGCAATTGGAAATTAAATAAATTAAATATTATTCGAGAAATTAAACAGAAAAGTACAAATTATAGTTAGAGAATGTTGTTGAAAGTTCTAGAAGCTTTTAAAATTGTTTATCTTCCGGCCTTGTTTTGAAGGGAAGAATATTTATTGGTGAAACTATTTGTCCTTAATAAATAAGAGCTAATAGAAATAATAAAATCAATTTGCGCCAAAATATCCAAGATGCGGCAGATATTTGACTTTTGGCATATCCGGGGTCAAAAGTATATAAATAGGCGATTTTACAAGGGGGTCTCTCTTCGTTTGATACTTTTCAAGAGGTGATGTGCTGATGCAGAAAATATTTTCAAGAAATATTTTCTGGAAATAAGACGAATACAATTCAAACATTCAAACATTGTTTCAAACATTCAAACATTTAACTAAAAAAGTATTAAAACTCACTGTCTCTTGACAATGACTTCTTTTTATACATATTGAATATAAATTTTATTAATATTCAATAAAGACAAAAATTAAAATATCCCCTGTTTTTGAGCTTTGTATGTCCTGAGTTAATATACAGGATAACCATCCAAGATTCTTTAATTTTAAAAGGTTCCTTGTTGAATAATAAAGTATTAATAAACTAGATTTGACAAAAAGTGGAGTGTTGTAGGGAATAACCAAGCCATGCCCATGACGTGTACCGAAAGTTTGTCAAGTTAATGTTTCCTGACTCTTCGTGTAAAATTAGGATTTGCTGTAGGTTTGCGACAACCAAAATTGAGTATTTAAATAAAATAGGTTGTCAATAAACCATCAAATATAGAATATATAAAAGTAGATCAGGGCATAGATTTACCCCAAAAACTAGGGATTATAGGCAGGATTAATTAAAATATAAAGAAATAATAAAATTTTTAATTTTAATAAGTAAAAATTAATTAATGAATAAATTTTGTTTTAGATTTGAAAATTAACAGATTGCTTTTGATTTGATTCTGTTGCGGTTGGATTTTGTTCTGATTTTGCAAAGTAAGTTCAGATGAAAATAGTTTCTAATTTTTAAGTCATTTAAAATGGCTAATATCGAGTTAAAAGAAATAATAAATGTGTTCTGATTTCTTAATTTTGTTAATATCTAGAATACATAAAAATAAAATTTAAATTTAGTAAGAAATTAAAATTATTATTTTATTTGTTTATTTTAATCTTTTTACGTCCGAGAATATTATAGATTTAATAAAACGACACTTTTAGATTGAAATTTGGATGTTTATTTACTAGAAGTCCAACGTTTCGAGAACTAACTGTTCTCCTCTTCAGGGACTATAATTTAAATGCATATAAAAAAGTTTTTTTTACTAAACATTCATAAAAATACAGTCAATATTCAAAGACAAAATTATAAATCACAATAAAAACATAATATAAATAAAAAATATAAAAAATCCGATTTTACAATTTTTTGATAAAATTAGTTGATGTAAGAGAACTTTTACCTAGAGTTAATATAATCCATAGTTTATTTATAATCCTGACACATAACTTAAACTTTAACTTGAAAATATCATGTATGTCAAAAAAATTTAAAATTAACAGTTGTCACATAATTAAAATTTTTATTGACTGAAAATTATAAACTGTTCAGTTCACTTGTCAAATTTAAAACTGAGAAATTTGTTAATGATAATTTTACCTATCAAGTTTAGAGATCAATCATTAGTATTTGTAAATATTAAGGTTTTGAATGTACAATACAAATTTTAATAATATTTTGAAACGTTATAAGAATTTAATTAGGATATTGAAATAATATTTATTTTAAAAATTCAAGAATTGCATTGTATGATGTATTAAAATTTTCCAGATCATTTTTTACATTTATACAGTTATCACCTGCCTTTTTAATATGGACCATTTCTGCAAAAAGTCTTTTATATTCATTAGGTTCATTATGCAATATTTCAAATTTTTCCCAAAGAATTTCATGAGGCGTATTATTATTTAATTGTCTATGTCTGCTGATGACGTTATGGTATTTTTCATTATAGCCAAAATTATCGTTATGTTCTTTTAATCTGATTCTCAATGGTCTGCTGGTTTGACCAACATAAAATTTTCCACAAGAACACGGGATTTTATAAACAACGTTAGGTTTGTCTATTGATTTTAATTGGTCTTTACCAAGTTTAATAAATTTATTTAGTTATTTCAACTAATTTTATCAAAAAATTGTAAAATCGGATTTTTTATATTTTTTCTTTATATTATGTTTCTATTGTGATTTATAATTTTATCTTTGAATATTGACTGTATTTTTATGAATGTTTAGTAAAAAAATTTTTTATATGTATTTAAATTATAGTCCCTGAAGAGGAGAACAGTTAGTTCTCGAAACGTTGGACTTCTAGTAAATAAACATCCAAATTTCAGTCCGAAAGTGTCGTTTTATTAAATTTATTTGTTTAATTTTAAATGTAAGTAGTTCAGATGGATTGAGGAATCTGTGATAAAGCTTGATATTAAATTATAAATTATTAATAAAATTAAATCTGAGATTCCTAATAAAATCAATTTATTTGCACAATAGAAAAATAATAAGTAGAAATATTAAATTTGAAATAAAATAGAATTTAAGAAATCAGAATATAAGAGAAAACAGGTGGCTAAATTCTTATCTAATTTATGATTTATATGGATTTAAATGTCCATTCTTTGAACTTTTATCTCAGTATACCTTCTCTATCTATTTTCTCTTGAAATACAAATAACCGATTCCCGGTTATCTTATTATCTTAAGCTACCGCAATTTCAAATACTATTTTCAAAAAATGCCAGTTTAACAATTGTTTGAGTGTTTGGATTAAGATTCTCTTTAAACAAAGATCATATTCTAAACTTAATCAAATTTTCTCTAAAAAAAGGTATGACATGTTTTATTAGGAAGGCGTCATTAATTTAAAAAAAAACAATAATCCTATCTCCGTGGAGATAGTATCTGATGCTCAGACTGAGTCACCATACCACCTGTTTCCCGGTCGTGATGACAATTTTGAAAATTGGACAAAATTGGTTTCCATTCTAGTCGAGACGAAAGAGTTTTTCCCGACATTCAAGCGACGATGGTAGAGTGGTCCAAGAAAAGTAAAATAATGTTCGAAAAAGCAAGTATACAAAACTCGTCGTAGCAACACGTTCCTTGCGGAAGGAACTAATGACGTTAATTTATTGTTTTTTACCTGCATTCTTATTATTAATTATACCTTAAAAAATCTGTTCGTAAGATTAGATTTTTTGTTGTTCTATTATATTTAGTGCGAGATAAGTGATTGTACCAAATTTGTTTCACTTTTTATTTTGCATTTTGTGTATTCAAAAATGACGGTTATTTGTGCGAAACGGCTTGTCGACTGGTCATATGATTCAGTAGGTTGAAAAAACATTTTACTAGCGTTTCTATAATAAAAAAGGATTTTTTAAATTAATAGCTATTTTTATCTTCTGTGATTCCTTAACTTTATTCTTCTGATTATTATTAACATACTAGTCGTATTTAAAATATGAAAAACTCGAGATTTTCCGGATTCTATATTCTAATGTTTTTGAAGTCCAAAATCTCAAATTCGGAAATTGACGATTCCAACATCTTTGTATTCCTCATTCCGAAATTTCCGGAATCTTAAATCTGGAATCCAGAATGCAGAATGAGAAAAAATGAGAAAATTACGAAGAAAACTTATTTCAAATTAATAATTGACATATACATTGAGAAATTAATAACTCTAACAAAATTACTGCTTCGTAAATCTAAATTAGTGAGAATTTTAAGTAATTTGACTAAGTGACTGTCTTTTTTCGATCAATTAGTAATATCTGAGTTATCCCTTAAATAATGATACCTTATAAAAAAAAAGAAAATAAAATAGATCTACAAAAATGTGAAGGAAATCATGAGAAATGTAAAAAGAGTGTCAACTTAATATTTGTAGAGGGATGAAACGAGGAACTTGGAAAATAAGAACAGCAAAATATAGCAGAAAGTTATTGTCATAGTAAGCGAAATAAACGCGAAGAAATACTAGTAGGATTCTCTACAAACATAATCTGGCCATAAGAAGAATACCTTTAAAGGTCTATAAAAACAAATACGAGTACATGCATGAGACTCAAGACATTGCAAGATATGAAATAAAGTCTATTTAGTTAGATTAGGTTTAGAAATCAAATTAAGCATTGTGAGTTGGCCGAAAGGAAAAGTAGATGTTTATCATAATTCAGATATCTTTAAATGTAATCTCGGACTGGAAGAGAAAAAGAGGATAGTATATAATGAAACTAATAAGAAAGAATTTTAAAAAGGGTAAGATGAAATTGGGAATAAAAAACAGAGTGAATTGATTTAAAATCAGAAATAATGAAGACTTTAGAAATGGTTGAGATAACGACATTAATATTAGATGAAGAAATCTGAAAACTCGTTAAATATAATGAACAAAGCAGAAGTATAATAATACTAAATTCAAGAAAGGAAATGCATTTAAGCTTGCCGGAAATTTCGATTTTTAACGTTGCAGATGTTTTAACAGATTTCATGCCTGAAATAATTTTTGTAAAATTATGTTCTTATCGACACTTTGATTTTAAAAATCTTTTCCTTTGAATTCAGAGAACCCAAAAATTTGCGAATAACAAATTTTAGGCTAATTTCAAAAAAAAAAAAAGTATTTATCATATTGACCATTATCAAATTCTTAAATGAAAATCTGTTATAGACAGAGAGATGGCTTAGTTGACTATTTTGCACTTGATTCGTGATCACGAACCTTGAATTGATTCTAAAACATTATTATGTTTACTGTAATACAAACAAAGCGTGGTATTTACAATCTTCTTTATTGCTTGTTTAATTTAATTTTTTATTACTTCATTACCTCTTACCTGATGGTAAAAGCATTTTCTCGTTCCGCCTTGGTATGCCATTCTGTTCCGGTTTCTCTACATTTGTTTCAATTAAGGTACTTTATGATAGGGTTAGATTCTAATCTTTATTAAGGTAGGGCCAGAAAATTACTTGAAAGAAAGTCTTTTAATGGTTGAATATTGCATACTTGAAATTAAAAGACTTCAATTGTACTTGCTAACGATGTTTTAAAATTAAAAATATAAATGAAAAGTTGTTAAAACTTTAATTTTTACCAAATCATATGAATTAATTAAAAAGATAAATGTATGTTATTTTTAATTTTATGTGGTATTAGATGTACTTTTATCATTCTTACAAATAGCAATTTTATTATTATTTTTGTATTGTTTGCTTGTTTCTCATAGAGGAATTATCTCAAATGAGGATAATATTGATTATACTCAAATGTCGACTTCATCTTTACATTATTCTAGTTAAGATATATATCTTACAGTTACATATGGTTGGAATACGTGTGCGCCTCGGAATTTATGCACTTTAAACCTAATATGTATTAGTTCTGTTATGCATAGTTTGAATCTTCTCTGTACAAACATTAATTTAGATTGTTATATACCTACATCTATAATTTCATCCATTCCTATTTATTTATTTATATTGCTAGTGACCTTTATAACAGACTAAGTAATAAAATAATTATAACCACTCTGTTTTTATTACTAAGGTTTGCTACATGAACTTCCACTTTTTAATTATTTATGAGTTATCTTTGTATTCAAAATCGTAGACCATAAAAGTATTGCTATAAAGGCTTTGTTCAGTGTTAATGTTGCTTGCTGTTTTAGTCTTTTTCTTTTCATGGAATTTCATTTTCTATAATACTAGTGTCGCGGTGCTTCCAATTTAAATAAAATAGTCGACTTAAAAGTAAGTCATTATTATTATAGTTGGTTCTGTAGAAAAAACCTTTTCTCAGGTATTTTCTGCTCTCAATTAAAGTTTAACTTGAGCTTTATGTTTTTTTTATCACGTCAAACTTATTTTCATGTAACTATTTCGAAAAAATTGACGAAAAATAATTTAAGAAGAAAGTTCATCGCAAGCACTATTACCTGAATTAATTTATTAATTTAATTAAGAAGCTTAGAGCAATTAAGTAATTAGTCAATGACTAATTGCTGACTCAAAAGAAAACTATAATCCCACATCACAGATCGCACAGTGCAGACTATTTCAGAGTTACATATGTATATATGCAGGATTGTAACATTTCGCATTCCCATTCATCTAGGATTCCGCTTTCTTACATTTCGGTTTTTACACAATTCACATCCTAATTTTGCCAATTCACTTTTCAGGGGCTCAATTATGTAAACTCACACTCGATTTCGATTTCGCATTCGCTTTCGCGTTCAATTGTTATCAATAAAAATTTTTCTTAAAAATATTAATAGATGCAGCCAATTTCCATGATTCATTTTTTTACGCTAGTTTTTTTTAAATTGCGATAAATGCAACAAATAAGGTGTAAAAAATATAAAAAAAGTGTGTAAAGTGTAAGAACATGTTAAAATCTGTGATAAATTATAGTGTCATGACGTGATAATGATTATTAGGAAAGGAAAAAGTTTTTGGTTACGTAGAGGTTAGTATTGTGTTTGTAAAATAGTTATTTAATCTGTAACTAAAAAAAGTTTTAATTGTTTGAGATGTTTTTAAGAAACTAAAATTTTGAATAATATTTTTTACAAAATGTTGATTTATAAAGTTTTAAATTTATAAATAAAGTAATCAAAAACAGATGTGTACATATTTTCAATGTATATATTTTGATGTTGGTTAGAATATTAAATTAAAACTACAAATTTTGTGAATTTGCAGATGCACATTTAGTTTTAATTTAATAATCTAACCTACAGTAAAATAAAACCTTAAAAATGTATATGAAGGTTAGTATTATGTTTGTAGAAAGAATTACCTATTAATTGTTTGAAACGTTTTTAAGAACCAAAAATTCTTAATAATGTTTTTCATTGTCATATTTTCAAACTAATTCGTAAAATAATGAAAATCAAATGCTTATACATTTTTAAGGTTTATCTTAAATTTTAAGAAATAATAAATCAATGTAATATAAACCTATTTATTTATATAAAATATATTTGTTAAATAATCACAAATTTGTCAAATAGTTTAAAAACTGAAATTTGTCTTTTTTATTTAATACTTAATTCAAATAAGTATTTAATTTAATTACTTTATTTTTCCCTTGTCTTAAATCAAATTTATTGATTCGAATTAAATATATATTTTACTAAAGTTTGACGAATTATTCCAATTTAGAAATTAGAAATAATACATTTTTTAAAGTGGTTAATTTAATTTTTTTAATTTAACTCAATTTGCATCTGCAAATTCACAAAATTTGTAGTTTTAATTTACTACTTTTACCAACATCAAAATGTAAATATTGAAAATATGTAAACATCTGTTTCTGATTACTTTATTAATAAATTCAAAACTTTATCAATCAAAATTTTGTAAAAAATATTATTCAAAATTTTAGTTTCTTAAAAACATCTCAAACAATTAATACTTTCTTTAGTTACAGATTAAATAATTATTTTACAAACATGATACTAACCTGTACGTAACCAAAAATGTTTTTCTTTTCAAATAATCATCATCACGTCATGACACTATAATTCATTACAGATTTTAACATTTCTTACACTTCACAACTTTTTTTTATTTTTTACACATTATTTGTTGCATTTATCGCAATTTAAAAAAAAACTACCGTACTATCATTTTCAAAAAAATGTAAACACTGAAATTGGCTGCATCGATTAATATTTTTAAGAAAAATTTTTATTGATAACAATTGAACGCGAAAGCGAATGCGAAATCGAAATCGAGTGTGAGTTTACATAATTGAGCCCCAGATTAATTTCTTCACTACATATTTTTGAACTTAGTATCTTTCATTCCGAACTTGGGCATCCCGAATCCCACAATTCCAAATTCTGGAATTCGACATTTTAAATCCCTTCATTCCATATCCCGGATCTTTTCATTCGTAGAGATTGTAGAAGACCGGGAAAGTGTATCTATAGAACCTTGGATATAGGTTGGTGATGTGGGATACTAGATGGCGGAATATGCATGTTGAATGAGTAATAGATTTTATATTTAGAACGTAATTGTAAAGAGAGATCTGGTCGTGACTGAGTTTGCGCGAAACTTAGAGAGGGAAATTAGCGATAAAAATTTCGGGACTACTTTAGTGAGCCGAGGACTACGGTCAATTAAACTGAATTGCAGAATAGCGTTACCTTTTATAAACGATTTTTATATAAACTTATTTGTAGAATGCCTTATCAGAATTATCAACAATGAGATTTGGGATTGTGAAATACTGAATGTGGAATCGTTGAATTCGGAATAAGGGATAAGAGAATGTAAAAATCAGAATCTGGAATGGGTTTTATCCCACAAATCGAATTCCGGTATCCTAAAATTCTACTATTGTGGTACCTCAAATTCCGTCATCTTACATCCCGGATCTTAACATTTATTTAAATTGCGCAATGTCGAAAAGGTGAGTTAGTTAAACGTTGAACAGGGTAAGTTCTAAGGCGGACGGATCCAGAGTATCGAAAAATAGGATCCTGGATGTCGAGAAATGGGATGCGGGATGACAGAATATGAAATATCGAAATATCCGGAATTGTGGAACGGGAATGTAAAATGACAGGATTTATAATGTCGATATAGAATGTTAGTATCTATGATAGCGGCAGGTTGATTGTCTAATTCAGCGTTTGAGATCTGGGATATTGGGGTTTGGAGTATCACATGTGGAATCGTGGAATTTGGGATGAAAAATGCAAAAGTCAGAAGCGAGGATGAAGTGGGATAAGCGATTCAGATTGTATTTGAATTCAGAATTCTGCCATTTAATATCAGTTAACATCACAGACTCCAGTATGGCGGATTTCACCATATCGAATCCCACCATCTCGAATTTTGGATTTGGGTATTTCAAATTCCGTTAATCTACATCCCGGATCTCATCATCTGTCAAGATTGTAGAATGTCAGAAAGGTGAATTTTTGAAACCCTGGATGCAGTTCCGGTATAGCACGATCCGAAATATCGGAAAATGGGATTTCGGATAGTGATATGCGAGATGTTTAATCATAAAAAAGAAATCTGAATAATGGAATGGGGATGTAGAAATATTGTATCCGGAACGTCGGGACGTAGAATATTTGGATCTATGTTTGTAGTCGGAATTAGGGATAATTAAATTTGGGATATTCGGAATCGTGTGACAATAGATGGCAGGGTATAAAAAGTCGACATCTAGAATGGTGGATTAAAGGATCCAGATTGTATCCCACAACCAAATTATGTCATGCAGAATCTTACCATTCAACATCTTGGATTTAACCCTGTCAGTATATATTCTCAACTTAAATTCCACCATCTTAAATTCTGAATTAAGATATCTCTAATTCTATTAGTTTACTTCCCGTACCTCAACTTATGTCAAAATGGTGCAGTATCAAAAAAGAAATTTAAGAATCCCTGAATACAGGGTGGTAAGTTCCCGGATAGTGAGATACGTGATATCGAAAAATTAAATCCGGGATGGCGGATAGCGGGACAGAAGCTGGCAGAATATAAAAAATCGAAATCCGGACTAATCAGATGAGGATTGTAAAATGATGAAATCTGTTACATCGATATGTAAAATTTCGGAATCATCGATAATCAGATTCAGTATTGTGGGATATGGAATTACGAGATGCTGTATCGCAAAATATAATAGTAGATATCTAGAATGGTGAGATACGGATTGCATTTCATTTTCCGAATTATGCCATTTAACATTTTAGATTTGATCATGCCAGATTTCGACATTCTAAATCCCATCATAAAATTCTAGATTTAGGCATTTCAATCGTCATTCCACATTCAAGATTTGGACATTCGTCAAATTTGCGGAATATTAGAAAAGTAAATTGTCGAATTCCTAAATATAGATAGGATATAGATTCCTGGATCTATCTATCTCTATGGATAGATCTATCTATTCCTGGATATAGATAGGTGAGTTCCGGAATTATGGGATCCGAGGTGTCGGAAAGGGATACGTGATGTCGGATAGTGCAACGTGAGATCGCGATATTTAAAAATTCGTAATCTGGAATGATGGCATGTGGATTAGAATGTGTAGAACTCGGGAAGAAGAAATGTGAAAATCTGGATTTAGAACGGTAAAATACAGGATTTAAGTTATAGAATGGTAGGAACCGAGATATCAGTAGGTATATAAAATGATGATCAAATTGTTGAAATAAATAAGTGAGGAATCTAGGATACTAGGAACCGGAAATTAGAAATGTGAAATCTCATAATTCGGTATGTTGAAATACGTAATAGCGGGGTACAGGATGTCGAGAATTGAAATTGTGAAATCCAAAATATTAGATTGTTGAAATTTGCTATGTAAAGTAGCGGGATTCTGAATGATGGGATTTGGAATGTTGCTGATTTGAATTATTAGATTGTTGAGATTTGGAATGTAGAATGGAGGGAATTGGAATGTAGGTGATTTGAGTTCGAGATAGCAGGAATCCAGGGAATGTGGAATAAAATACTTACAAATTCCGGAATGTGGAAATTGCAAACTCCGAGATGTGGAATATTTGAGAACTAAGATTATATGATTGGATTATATGATGATTATATGATTTCATTATATGATTTCAATAGGGAGATACGGGATCAAAAAATTATTTAATTAACATTCAGTGAAATAATTTGAACATAAAATTTTATCAGAAAAGGATAAATCGTAAAGGTATAATATAGTAGCAAAAAAATTATATTTGACACCATTTTTAATAAATTAGTAATTATATAGCTAGTTTTCTTTTTCAAAAACCTAATTATTTAATTTTTTAACATGAGATTTTAGACCAAGCAAAATTGATCTAATTCTGAACGTTTCACTATCTCTAATAAAGTTTAAGATCTTTTAATAAAATTTTACATTACTAGAGGTATAACACAGAAATCGTATTCTATTACCTTTTTTCTTTTAATTTACAAGTTATTGGTAATTTTCAGTAATTCATTCTTTTTTCCAACATTATCGGTCTCTCAGTAGAAATTTGTATTGAACGATTCCATTATTGTTTGTGCTCCATTTTCTTATTTCCTCAGACGTTTGTGTTTGTTATTTTTGCAATTTCAGTAGTACCTCTCTCAATCGAATTCAACCTACACCCCTCCACTTTTTAAATATGGAAATGTGAAATGCTCTTTTCCTTGCGAGTTTTGGGCTCGTTCTACTTTTGCTCGCATCCTCTGGGAATAAGCAATGCATATTTTATGATCGTGTGATGTCCCACTCCGTCGGTAAAGTTGGTACCTTCTTCGTGGTTTTTCAGGAATTTTCTGGGCTCTCGGAGAGGGATAGTCACGTAGGTCTGAACGGAGATAGACCTCGTCTCCAGACAAGATTAAAGTTGTCGGATCGCGCTCGACACTTGGGAAACGAAGTAGAAATCGCGTCGATTTGTGAACGTGTTCGTTCGTATATGGCGAAAAAAGTCAGAGAGAAGTGAGCTGATTTACGTTCTTAACTCTGCAATGCCTACGGTAAAATGTTGCGCTCAGTGGAATAGAACATTTTGAATGTATGCATATCTCATTGCGAAAGAAGAAAGCGTCTAACTCATTCCTACATCTTCAAGATTTGAGAAGACCATAAAACTTTAATGGACAAATGCGATAAAATCGATTAAATGCTAATAAAAGAGAAGTCTCAGTGGTGCTGGAATAAGTCCTGTTTAGAAATGAATGTCGTCTAGTAAAATATTTATAGCTTTGTTATCTTTGACTTAAAAATATTTTTCGTGTATTTTCTGAATAAGGAAATAAATTAAAAACGCATATTTCGTAAATCTCAGTTTTAGTTCTTAGATCTGATGTCAATGTTACAGAAATTTTGATTTAAACGACAAAAATTTTACTCTTTCTGAAGTTAATACGAAAGTGAATGCTATTATAAAAAAAAAGATTTAGTAACATTTTTAAACGCGCATGTTGATTAGTTTTCCTTACTTTCAAGCTTTAGCTACAAGATTCAAATTCCAATGTCGATTATGTTTGCAATGTATTGTTATCTACAATACTCCTAGAAATGCCGTCGTAGATAATAAATTTTAATATCCATGGATACTATACGTCCAAATCTTATGTTCACTGGACTCAGTAGTAAATGCCTTTACGATCAGACGTAGCGATCGGATAGAACAAGAAGATACGGAGATACAGCCTGTTATGTTCAGCCATTTGCTTTTGCGCCATTTCGGATCTTACGACATTTATATTATTATGATATCAAAAATTACAGCTAAATGAAAATATAATAAAATTTGAATAACAATTTCTAAACATTTTTTTTAACTAACATTTAAATGACATTTTAATTTGAAAACCTTCAATATAGATAGAAAAAAACATTAACGTGAAAATTTCATGCTAGTTTTAACTCTCAACATGCACTTAAATTTTCACGTGCTAATTATAATTATAATTATAATTGGTATGGATTATAAAAATACAACTCACCTGAAATTGATTAAAAAATTGTTTACCAAATATTATCTTTTTCTTTTCTTTATTGTTGCAATTTTAGGTTTTTATTTAAAAAATTATGTTAGTGAACGCCAAATTAATTTGAGAAGGATAATATTTATATCTTAATTTTCCAATCTAGAATTTAAAATTAACTCATTAACTCCCAAAATCTCTAAAATCACTGCTCTACTTCAGAAAATGACTTCAAAATAACGATTTTTTTAAAAAAAATTGAAGATTTAACTCATATTTAAGTAAACATTGCTTTTCTGATTAAAATTAATAAACATTATTTCATAAAATTATTTAAAAATTCAAAACAACGGATCCAATTTGTCGGAAAAAAGTTCCTCGGAAATCCCAGGGAATTACTTGTAAATCACAGAGAAATCCTGGCAAATTCTTGCAAAACTACTTGAATCTCTTGGAAGATTTCTGGGAATCCCTAGGAAATCGCTGTAAATTCCTGTAAAAATTTCTGGGAAATTCCTGGAAATTTCTGGGACTTACTAGCAAGTTTTTGGAAAACTCTGGAAAATTTCTGGAAATTACTGTAGGAAATCCCTTGGAATTACTAGTAAATCACAGAGAAATTCCTTGCAAACTGCTTCGAATTTCTTGGAAAATTCCTGGGAGTTCCGGGTATATTCTTGAAAATTTCATGGGAATCTCTAGGAAATCCCTGTAAATTCCTGGAAAATTCAAGAGAAAACCCCGGAAATTCCTGAAACACTTCTGGGAAATTTCTGTAAATCCCTAGAAAATCCTTCGGTTTTCCAGAAAAATTCTTGAGAAATTCCTTTGACATCCCTGCAAATTTCTAAGAAATCCCTGTGAAATACTAAAAAATTCAAGAGAAAACCCTGTGTATTTCTAAAACACTTCTGGGAAATTCATGGAAGTTTCTAGGAAATGCATAGCAAATTCCTTGGTAACTTTTTAAAAATTTATGGGAAATCCCTAGGAATGCCCGGTAAATTCTTGGGAATTCGGGGTAAACGCTTGGAAAATTCTGGGAATTCTTGGTAAATCACAGGAACATGTTTGGAAAATCCTTTAGGAAATTACTATAAAACTCTTGGGAAATCCCTAGGAGTCCCTGTGAAATCCCTGGAAATGTTTGGAAAATTTAAGGGAAACTTCTGGGAATTCCTAGAAATCTCCTAGGAGTTTTTTTGACATTCTTAGGTAATTCTTGGTAGTTCCTGTGAGTTCCTGGGAAATTCTCGGGAACTTTTGGGAAATCCTAGTAAATTTCTGGAAACTTTGAGGGAAACTCCTGGGAATTTCTTGAAATCTACTGGAAGTTCCTGGAAAATTCCTGGATATCCTTGGAAAATCCCTGTGAGTTCCAGAAAACTTCTTCTGAAATCCCTGTAAATTCCTGAAACACTTCTGGGAAATTTCTGGAAGTTTCTGGGAGTTACTTGTGAGTTCTTCTGCAACTCTATGAAATTCTTGGGAAATGCATGCCAAATTCTTTGAAAACTTTTAAAAAATTCCTGGTAAATCCCTGAGAATTCTGGGTAAATCCTTAGGAAACCTTGGAAATTTTTGGTAAATTACAGAAAAATGTTTGGAAAATCTTTTGGAAAATTACTGTAAAACTCTCGAAAAAATCCCTGGAAATGTTTGGAAAATTCGAGGGAAACTCCTGGGAATTCCTAGAAATCTCCTAGGAGTTTCTGTGAAATTCTTAGGGAATTCTAGGATGTTTCTGCGACTTCCTGGGGAATTCCTAAGGAATTTCTAGAAGTTGCTGGGAAATTCTCGGCAATTTTTGGGAAATCCCTGTAAATTTCTGGAAACTTCGAGAGAGAACCCCGGAAATTTCTGAAACAATTCTGGGAAATTCCTGGAAATTTCTGGAATTTACTTGTTCTAGGTGAACCCTTGGTAAATCCTGGGAATTCTTGGTAAATCACAGAAAAATGTTTGGAAAATCATTTGGGAAATTACTGTAAAACTCTTGGGAAATCCCTGGGATCTCTGTGAAATCCCTGGAAATGCTTTGAAAATTCGAAGGAAACTCCTAGGAATTCCTAGAAATCTTCTAGTAATTTTTGGAAAATTTTTAGAATTCTTGGAAGTTCCTGCAAGTTTCTGGCAATTTCCTAGGGAATTTCTGGAAGCTCCTTGGAAAGTCTTGACAATTCCTGGAAATTAATTCCTTAGGAAATTCTTGTGAAATCTCTAGATGTTTTTCGGAAGTCCCTTCGAATTATTGAAAAATTCGACGGAATCTCCTGGGAATTCCCAGAAACCTAATGGGAATTCTTTGAATTTACTGTAAAATCTCTTTAGTCACCAAGAAATTATTGATATGTCGAAACGATAATCGACATATACTCTACCGGACAATATTCTGAGGCCACTTATAAAAATTGTATTAAAGAGATGAACGTCTTTAAATGTTGATAACTCTGTTAGAAATTAGCAAAAATAAATTTTTTAGACCTTTGGAAAGCTCATAAAATTTGCCTTCAAATAGTCCTAGCTTGAAGATTTTTTGATTTATAGAAACAAAGTTTTGATATGATAAAGAAAGATGAATTTTTCGTTTTCAGCGAATCTTTATTGTTCAACCTTCGATTGTAGGCACTGTGCACTTGCTTTTCTGGTTGAGATTTTTTAATTTATATGATCAAAAGTTCGTTAAAGTTTTTTAAAAAATTCAAAATGTTAAATCTAATATGTAACTAATTGTAAAATATGTAAAAAATTGTAACTAAATTAATGCAAGTATTAATACTGGGACTTTTTGAGTTGTTGATTACGAATCAATTGATGCTTTTTTCATATCCAAAACGGCAGGTTCAATATGTCAGACAAAAATCTAAAATTGGTAACAAAATGAATGAAAATCAGTATTGGTTCTTTTTTTCTTTAGTAGATTATTACGAATCTGTTTATTATTAGATTATTACGAATGGTATTTAAAAATTCAAAATATAGATCGAATAAGGAACAAAAATTTTAATAAAATTAATATATCTCAGTATATTTGAATTTTTCAAGTCGCTACATATCAAACTGAAATAATAAGATTCCTCCTACTATAATCCAAGTTGTAGTGACAACAAACGAATTGGTTATGAGAAGAAAGTAGAATTGTCTAGGTTTCTAATAATAGCTCCTTTACTTTGGTAACTATTCGTTTAACTCAGCGCAGTTAGCTTGATATATCCTGAAATTACTCAGCAATATCGAACTTTTTGTTAAGAAAAGTTTCTCAATGCGGCCATGAAGCAAGATCAGTCTATAATCGGGCTATATGTATGGCAGTAACATGATTTAATATTTATAAATCATTATTTAATTTGATTTAGGGGTTAAAATCGTGTACGAGTTTTCTCTTTTTAAATTCGTAAAAAATAACTAATTAATAGTCAAAGAACTTCTAATTCAGCAGTTAAATTTGGGTAATTAAATAGTAAAAAATAACTAATGTAATTAGTAAATAGAAAACTACTAATTCTTTTAGTAGTTTAACATAACCTAAAATTACTTTATCTAATTAAATTAGTAGTTTTTTACTTAAGTTTTAGTAAAAACTTACTAGTTGAAATGGTAAACGTGTTTTCACTGTTAAAATGGCAGTTTTGAACCACTTCAGATTCAGAGACTGGATTGGTTTGCAAGGAAAATTAGTTCTGTTTTTAAAATTGTCTTCTCAGTTTATTTCTTAATTAGAATCCATTTTTGTGCTTAGGTATTTTTTTGTAAAAAACCTGAAAAGAGAAATAGCTTTAATTTTATCTTTAACCCTTTGCGGCATACTGACACTCCAGAGTGTCACCTTTTCCGTTGCACTTTTTTGCATTTTTCAAACATTATTTCATTTGTTTCAATGACAAAAAGTAAATAAAATGTATTACAGAAGATCCCTTGCCATAACAAAGCAATAAATAAATGTTTATTGTTAACAAAATAAATGTTATAAACAAATGAACTTGAAAAAAGCGATTTTTTTAGAATAAATGTAATTCTCAGTAAACTACAATACATATTAAACTGGGGATTACACCTAAAATGTTTTTGGGGTCGCTGATTACGAATATCGTACTGGTTTTTAAAAATTCAAAATGGCGGATCCAATATGGCGGACGAAATTTTGAAAATTCCTTGAAATAGCTTGAAACTTGTTACTCGGGGGTTTTTGGGGTCGCTGATTACGAATCTGAAGTCCAATTTTCAAAATTCAAAATGGCGGATCCAATATAGCGGACGAATTTTTAAAATTTATTGAATTCGCTTGAAACTTGTTACTCGGGGGTTTTTGGGGTCGCTGATTACGAATCTGAAGTCCAATTTTCAAAATTCAAAGTGGCGTATCCAATATGGCGGACGAATTTTTAAAAATTTATTGAATTCGCTTGAAACTTGTTACTTGGGGGTTTTTGGGGTCGCTGATTATGAATCTAAAGTCCGATTTTCAAAATTCAAAATGGCGGATCCAATATATTGGACGAATTTTCAAAAATATATTGAATTCGCTTGAAACTTGTTACTCGGGGATTTTTGGGGTCGCTGATTACGAATCTGAAGTCCGATTTTAAAAATTCAACATGGCTGATCCAATATGACGGACGTAAAATTTGAAAAATATTAACTTTCTATAAAAGTTGGTAACACGGGGTTTTATTAAGGCAAGTTTTTCTATTTTTAAAATTTTATTATAATGTAAGTAAGTATGCATACATGAACTTAGGTAACTGCTCACACGTTCATTAATTAATTTTCAATTTCCTGTAGGAAATTTATTTTTCTGATATTGTTCTGTCTTTTGAGCTGTATATGTATTTCCTAACTGCTCCAACGTTCATTCATTAATATTGAATTTCCTGTAGGAAATTAATTTTTCAGATATTGTTCTGTCTTTTAAGGAAATTCAATATATTTTTAAAAATTCGTTCCGCCATATTGGATTTGCCATTTTGAATTTTGAAAATCGGACTTTAGATTCGTAATCAGCGACCCCAAAAACCCCCGAGTAACAAGTTTCAAGCGAATTCAATAAATTTTAAAAATTCGTCCGCCATATTAAATCCGCCATTTTGAATTTTGAAAATCGGACTTTAGATTCGTAATCAGCGACCTCAAAAACCCCCAAGTAACAAGTTTCAAGCGAATTCAATAAATTTTAAAAATTCGTCCGCCATATTGGATTTGCCATTTTGAATTTTGAAAATATTGAAAATCTGACTCCGGATTCTTAATCAGCGCCCCAAAAAACCCCCTAGAGCGTACTTGATGGCTAAATTTCTCAAATAGAAAAATGTATGCTTCAAAGGTTTAAGACTATACCCATTGAGTATTGTCAACATATTGCTAAAAAAAATAATTAGGTAGTTAACGTTTTCATAGATAAAAGATTAAAAGCGTTACATGAAAACGGGAAAGCGAATTTAAGCTGATGCGGCAAATTTGTTCTGAGATAATAATAAATTAGCTGTATTTTCTCTGCAAACTTTAGTTTACAAAAATTCCAGAATTTTGTTTTTAGTTCTAAGATATCAAATTAAAATCAACGCAGAAGCTTGAAAATCTACAAACTTTAAAATTAAAAAACAAATGTTGGAATAATTTAAGATTACGTAATTTTTTTTTCTTAGAACTGCTCTAATATTACAATTTAACCAAAGCCTTTTTCTTAAATGTTATTAAGTAAAATTTACGACCTGTGTCCATATTTTGAATGGAACAGAAAATTTACTTTTCTTTAAAACATCTGAGATTGTTATTGGAAAACTTTTTTTCAGATGCACTAATATTACAAACTAGAGAAAAAAAATAATATGAGTAATTACTTATTTCGACAAGAACTTTTTGAAAGAAACTGTCAGCGTTACGAATACAGTATATAATACTAGAATTCATACATTTTATGAAAGCTTTTCGAGAAACAAAAGACTTTCAGATAACAATGATTCAAAATCTCTAGATACTTCCTCTTTTACCTAACCTTTGAATTCTACAGTTTGTCTCTTACACTGCAAAGTATTTGAACAGCTATTCAGAGAATCAGGTCTTTCAAGTGTCACGTGCACCCATGACTTTATTTCATTCAATAAATCAATGTACACATGTTTAAAATTCACTATTTTTACGAAAGTTCCGAGAAAATAAATTGTTTATAGGTGATTTAAAAATGTTGCCATATTTAGAATGATATATATATATGTTTCTCATAAAATCTATGTTCTATTTATATATTCTGTAGGTTTAACTTTTTTTGACAATTTTGACACAAGAGTCCAAAAAGTTGACATATTTCTGACTCTAAAACTGGATCATTTCAAGATAGAAACAGAGAAGTGGAGGCATAAAATAGATGTAAGCCAAACCTCGTTCCAGCCGTCGCGCTAAATAATGCACGTTTCTTACCACACTAATATTTCAAAGGAGCTATACTACTATCTACTGACTACGTGGTTCAAACTTTCTTTTATACATATATATGTATCTACAATATATTCTGGGCTCCAAAGGACCCCTAGTTCAAAGGTTACAGATACAAAGGTCAGAAAGTAATACCTATAAAGAAATTTCTTTTTCAAATTTCCGTATTCTGCGAAACGTCCAGAAGCTATCTATCAATAGAAGCAGAAATGTATTCGTTCGTACAGAAAAATGTACAATAAAACTGTTTGGAATTTCGTTTGGGGAAGGTATTAACTTGCAATGATACAACACTAACATCTAAGAACAGTTTGATTTCAATTTTATAAATTTTTACGAAAAGTTTACTGCAAATTTTTTGCACACTTAATGTACAAACTTTCAGCCAGCTTGAAAAGTTACCACAAGGGAGTTGTTTTTGCACATCTGTAAAGTTTGCATCGAAGTTTCTAAAAAGTGTTGTGCTATCTAGGGTCGATTACGTATCTTTTTCCGTCTTCAGAAACCCGGATTCGACAACTCGGATTGTAAAAACAGGATTTTACATCTTGGTTTTTGAATTTTGCAGTTCACCTTAAGATTTTAAAATTCTAGATTCCGCATCCTAGATACCACATTCCGGATTCCATATTACAGATTCCACATTTTGGATTTCAATGTCTGAATTTCACATTCAGAATCCCACATTTCTGATTCCACAGTCTGATATTTACATCCAAATAACCAAACCCCGAATTCCTCATTCCAGATTTTACATCCCGCATTCCAAACTTCAGATTCCACATCAGAAATTTCACATACCGGATCTCACAATCCTGAATACGCATCCGAATTTCCAAATCCTGCATTCTCCTTTATTGATTCCACTTTCCGGTTTCCACAATTCGATTTACAGAACTCAGTTCCCTCATCTCAGTTTCTACACCTCGAATTCCTTATCCCGCTTTCCACAACTTGAATTCACATTACAGTTTCTACATCTCAGTTCATCAGAATTTCCACATCACGGATTCCTCATTTCAGATTTCACATCCTGCATTCCATATCCTGGATTTAACAACTCAGCTGACAAATTCTAAATCCCACATCCCTGATCATACTTCCAAATATTTATCCTAATAACCAAACTTCGGATTCCTGATTACAGATTTCATATACCGAATTCTAAATCTCGGTTACTTCGGAGATTTCATATTCCGGATTCCACAATCCTGAATACACAATTAAATTTCCACATCCTGCATTCTCCATTTTTATTCCCATTCCGTTGCCACAATTCTATTTTAACCTAAATTCCAGTTACCCTAAATTGCATTTAGCCTAAAACCCATTTTACCTATAATGCATATAGCCTAAAATCATTTTTTCTAAATATCATTGAACCTTAATTATAATGTAAACTTTAGGTTTAATGCGATTTAGGACTAATAGTCCTAAATCAGCTGAATGCATTTTAGGTTAAATGGGATTTAGGTTAAATGAGATTTCGGTTAAATGGGTTTTAGGCTGAATGCATTTTAGGTTGAATGAGTTTTAAGATAAATGCATTTTAGGTTAAATGGGATTTAGATTAAATGAGATTTAGGTTTAATGGGATTTAGGATAAATGAAATTTAGGTTAAATGTGTATTAGGCTGCATAAATTTTAAGTTAAATGGATTATAAGTTAAATGTGATTTATGTTAAATGAGTTTTAGGCTGAATTCATTTTAGGTCAAATGCGATTTAGGTTAAACGAGATTTAGGTTAAACGAGATTTAGGTTTAATGGAATTTTGGTTAAATGAAATTTAGGTAAAGTGTGTTTTAGGCTGAATGAATTTTAAGTTAAATGGGATTTAGACTGAATGCATTTTAGAATAAATGGATTTTAGGTTAAATGGGTTTTAGTCTATATGCATTTTAAGTTAAATGGGATTTAGGTTAAATGAGATTTAGGTTAAATGAGATTTAGGTTTAATGTAAGTTAGGTTGAATGAAATTTAGGTTAAAGGTGATTTAGACTGAATGGATTTGAGGTTAAATGGGATTTAGACTGAATGAATTTTAGGTTAAATGGAATTTACGTTGAATGAGATTTAGGTTAAATGAATTTTAGGTTGAATGCATTTAGGTTAAATGAGATTAAGGATCAATGGAATTTTGGTTTAATGAAATTTAGGTTAAATGTGCTTTAGGCTGAATGAATTTTAAGTTAAATGAGATTTAGACTGAATACATTTTAGAATAAATGGATTTTAGGTTAAATGGGTTTTAGGCTGAATGCATGTTAAGTTAAATAAGATTTAGGCTGAATACATTTTAGGTGAAATGTATTTTAGGCTAAATGCATTTTAGGTTAAATGAGATTTAGGCTGAATGCATTTTAGGTTAAATGTGTTTTAGGCTAAATTTATTTTAGGTAATATGGGGTTTAGGTTCAAGGCATTTTAGGTTAAACAGAATGTATGTTAAATGAGTTTTAGGTTAAATGGGTTTTAGGTTTAATGCATTTTAGTTTAAATGGCATTTAGGCTGAATGCATTTTAAGTTAAATGCGTTTTAAGCTGAATGTATTTTAGGTTAAATGGGATTTAGGCTGTATGGGATTTAGACTAAATGGGTTTTATAAATGGTTAATAAAATGTTAATGTCGATTTTAGATATCTAAAAAACTGAATCTAGAATGTGGTATTGTGGAATTAAAAACACGAGGAAATGTTGAATGACGAAATCCAGTATATTGCATCTGATCGGTAAAATATGGGATATGAAATCTGACATATAGATTCAAGAATGTAGAATCCGAAATCTGGAATGTGGAATTTGCGTTGAAAAATATGGAAAACGATGTTTAAGATGTAGTATCTGGGATGTAGTATTTACGATTTTAAATTGATTTGTTTTTTATAAATTTATTTATATTAACTGATAATGTTAGTAAAAAAAAAATTGCTAAAAATTTATTCTATTTTAATAAAATTCCATTATAAATTTTTCGCACTACTTTTTCTATGATTTTCTAGATCTCGATATCTTTTCTGTTTCAGGTAAGGATCGATAAGCAGTGTTTATGAAATCTTGTGTGTTTCTTGTTTAAAGGAGAACTTGCAGTTCAGTAAGATTAACTTTCCAAAGTTTTAATACATTCAAATGATTAAACATGTAATTCAAGTTTATGAGATAACCTTGAGATAACTATCCAAAAAGTGAAACAAAAGCAACAACGCAACATAAAACAAACAAAAATTTTAGTTGCGGTTATGTCATAAATTTAAGGCAATCTAACTAATCTATATTATTAGGAAAATAAAAACATGGATTACTATAAAAATAAACTGAACTTTAATCAATAAAATATTTAATGTAAAACACATTCTAAGAATAGAAACTCGAAAAAGTTTTTGGCAGATGTAAAAATTCCCATATTATAAATAAATTATCTTCTTTTAATCATTTTTCTCTTCATTTAGTTATTATTCATGTCAAAACTTGATTTAGAAGTAATAATTCTTATCTCAATAAAAAATTCAGAAAGTAATTTTAGAGAAATATCAGAAAATTAGATATAAACAGTTAATGAAGTAAATTAATTTTAAAGTTTAAATTAAATTCTAATAATGCATGAATTAATTACAATTTGTAATGAAAGAATGTCAGAGAAAAGTACACGAATCTTAAATTAAGTTAAAATATCTTTAGCTGAACAGCTAATTTAAAAGTGAATTCTTAAAGCATTAAATATTCATATTGTACTAATAGGTCTGAAAGAAAAATAACGAGTTTCTGAATGAGAAGAATAGAATTATATAAAGAAATTAATTTTTATTTAAAGACATTTTAATTTAAGCTAAAATTTTGAGATGGACCAGAACATATTTGTCGACAAAAAAAGTTTAGTTAGGCTTAAAAATTATAATTATAATTTTAACAGTGCATGAGATCGTTAGAAAATGTCATCTTGCTCTGTAGTTTATCACTCCAAACTTCAAAGAGTTTTTAACTCACGCGTTCACTCTTGCCTCATTTAGCCGGAAAAACACAGACTAGATGACCTGTTGTGAAATTTCTTGTAAAAATGGAAATTTACGAGAGAAATTGAAACCGTCGTTAATTTAAATGACACAGAAATAACTAAATAATTCCTTTGATACCGATAGTGATTTACATAATAGAAAATACAAGTACTTGAAGTTTAAGTTTACAAAACACTTTTGCATTTAAAACGTTTCATAAATTGTACTATACCATAACTAATTATTTTGAATTGATCAAATAAAGCACTTCAAATTGGAATACGCTAAGTTATTATGTAATATTATGTATGTAATAATAAATAAGCCAATAAATAGGGTAAATGCGGGTAAATGAGGACAGTACCCAAAGTCGGATACTTCCAGTTTTTAAGTTAAATAAATAAGTACACAGCCACACAAAAAAAATAAAGTTCCCTGACCTAAGTATGAGACCCTTATTTATCTATGTATTTTGATGTGCAGAATCCGAATCCGTCATCAGAATTGGCCAAGCAAATTCAATTTAAACAATAAATTGTTTAAACAAAATAAAAATAATAATTTATAATTAATAGTGTATTCTATCTAGAGCTAATTAATTTGTAAAATCAGGAATAAGTTGTGTTTCTCTAGGTGCATTTGTAAAGAATTAATTATTTTTAACAATAATTTGTTTTAACAATTGAAAATTAAGGTTATGGTTAATTTTTCTCGATAATTTTTTTAATTTTAAATATAAAAAATAGTCAAGTTAAAAAGAACTGCAACTAGCTATAGTCAATAATTTTTCTTATTCTAACCAGAGCCCATTAATTTGTAAAATTAGAAAAGGGTTGTGTCTTTATAGGTGCATTTGTAAAAAGTTAATTATTATTAACAATAATTTGTTTAAACAATTAGAAATTGTTGTTGTGATTAATTTTACTAAATACTTTTTTTTTAATTTTAAATGTCAAAAATAGTTGAGCCACCCCTAAATATTGTCCGATTTAAAAAAAAAATAGAGGTATTTTTTTCGATTTGGTAACTTTTTGGAGGGTAGGAGCAAAACATTTAAAAAAAAAATTCTACTGTACAATATTGGACCAACCTTAAAGCAACAGTTTTTGATCAATTTTATATTTTAGGAATAATTGAAATAAAATTGAGAATAATTGTAAAGCAATATTGTACAAAAGATTGAATACTATCCAACTGGAAATAATTCTTATTTGCTATAGTCTTTAACTGATCTTGAAGTCTGGTAATCAAATTGCAGACAATCCTGGAAATAGATCTTAAGCTCGTTAGGAAGAGATTCAACTCGGAACTAGGTTTTCGCCCAGAGCCAAACTCTGAAAAAGAAAACGAGAGCCTCGACTCAAATATTTACAGTCTAACTTTCCAGCTCGGATTCCGGATCCTCATCTTTAATTGGTATTACCTTCGCTTTACCATGAAACAGCGTCTTTCAAACCAACCTCTTAAAATTGAAGGTACCCTCACATTTTCTTCAAGATTTCGGCAAAGCTTTACAACCTCGTAGAAACACTAAGAAAGGAATGGAGTAAAAGGTAGGGTGGCGTCAAGGCTTTAATGGGATTCTATTTACAGGGTTCGTGCCCTGGCTAGGTAAACACTTCGTCGTCAACTATTCCCCTTGCCTCTATGCCTCTTTTCGACCTCTGCCTCTGTTGGAACTCCACACAGTCTCAACGTCACAATCTTAACTTGCAAAGGAATTCGCCAGTTCAAGCTCCTTCGGCTTTTCTCACTTTCATCCCCATGTGAATTCACAAATCCCTTCTCCTCAACCTTCACCTGGCAGGCGGTACGGGTTTCGAGACTGCTTCTTGACATTAGAGAAACTTCGCGCGTCTGCCAAGAGTATCGAGCGTCTCTTCCAGTTCTTCGTCTCTGTAACAAGAACCAGAAACTCTGGATCTTAAGCAGAGTGTTACTTCCAACCGAACAAATCTACCGTCTCGAAAACATATGCTAGCTTATACAAGCAAAATGATCAGCTACAGTTTTAACGTAGTCAACAAAAAAAAAAAAAAAATTCAAACATCGCTTTAGGTATACTTGGACAAAAGCGCACGCCAAATTTTATTATTTCTTAAAATAATGTTTCATTTGTGTATAGGGGAGAGTGGCCATCAATGTACCAGTTTTTTCAATGAACCATTTCAATTTTCTCAAAAACAATTAAATAAAAATTCTCCTAATTTTAAATATAAATGAAGTTTGCGTAAACACACTACGTCCATAAATTTGAGACATGTGGATTTATTCTTTATAGAGAAAACTGAAAAAAACTGTTTTTGATACTCTGAAGAAAAAATTTACCTAAAATACAAACACGTTTTTTAATTGAAATAAGGCAATTTAAAAATAAATGAACTTACGATTTATTTTGTATCGGGCCTGAACTACAATATTCTAATGAGATAAAGATTTTTAAATATTGCATTAAGTTATAAAAAACCATTTTTGTTGCAAATGTCATGTTGATTCAATGTACCAGGGAACAATGAACCACCTGGAATTTCAGTGTATTTTCGATTTCCAGAGTGGTATGCCTGATTATAAAAGTAGGCATGCGTACAGCATGGGACAGCGATTGTTATCAGTACTCTTCTCAACATAGCAAAACTAAAATGCCATTTTAGCTAGTTAACTTAAATTTGAGGTATATTTATGTTATACATTATCAATTAAAAAGTGTTAAGTAATAATTTTGTATAGTATTTGATGGAAAATAAGTTTTTTCACAAAGTGAAAATTGCAATATTATTCTTGTTGAACATTTTTAGTGTTTTTGTAGAGGTGGTTCATTGTGTACCCAGGTTGTTGAAAATGAAAATAGCGTGCTAGTTTAGAAAAATCCTAAATTTTATTATTTAATCAAAATAAATCGGGTATAATATGTGTGCATTACCTAGAGAAGTGTTGTAGTTTTATATTGATGCAAAGAAGTGCTTGAAATTAGTGAAATTGAATAAATACTATGACCTTGAAAAAAACCCGGTACATTGATGGGCACTCTCCCCTAATTATGTTAAATGAAAGAAATACATAATATAATAAAGAAAGTTCCCTAAAATGTTTATCTAGAAACTTAGATAGGCAGAATTTTAGAAGGCAGAATGTTTCTTTTACCGAATGTTTATTTCTTCGGACTAGAATTTTTAAGAAAGCACATGTAGACAAAAATTTGTAGAATCAAATTGACAATTATAAAAATTCTCGCAAACCTTAACCCATTAACGCCCAAGAGGACACAAATTTTACCAAATTTTCAAGACTATTCCTTAGCAATGAAAAAAAATTTCAAAAATTTGAAACGAACCATTTCCGACGTAAAATTTATCGCTCTTTCAGATTCTGTTATCAAAATTTGTTTATAATAAACATGCAAAAAGTTATAAACAATTGTTTAAAAAAAAACACGATTTTTTGCATAAGAAAAATTTTTCAATCAATATTTTCATGCAGAACAAGAAACGAGATTGGGTCAAAGCCTCAAAATATCGTGTCTTTAAGTTCTCAGCCGTAAATATTCGGAAAAACATATACAAAAATACAAGATGGCGGCTCCAATATGCCTTAGGTTTTTGGGGTCCCTGAATACGAATCTGAAGTCATTTTTCAAAAATTCAAAATGGCGGATCCAATATGGCGGACGAGATTATAAAATTTCAATTTAATTTCATGAAACTTGGTATATGGGGGTTTTTGGGGTCTCTGATTACGGATCTGAAGTCATTTTTCAAAAATTCAAAATGGCGGATCCAATATGGCGGATGAGATTATAAAATTTCAATTTAATTTCATAAAACTTGGTATATGGGGGTTCTTGGGGTCTCTGATTACTAATCTGAACATATTTTTCAAAAATTCAAAATGGCGGATCCAATATGGCGGACGAAATTAAAAAATTTCAATTTAATTTCATGAAACTTGGTATATGGGGGTTTTTGGGGTCTCTGATTACGAATCTGAAGTCATTTTTTAAAAATTCAAAATGGCGGATCTAATATGGCGGTCGAAAATGAAAAATTTCAATTTAATTTTATGAAGCTTGGTATGCATGGTTTTATTGGGTTCTCTGATTACAAATCAAAATCTTCTAAAATGTATTTTGTTTGTTAGCCGTCAATACTACAGTATTGTCGTTTCCCAGCTCTTACCACGAGGAGGTGGACCTTCATAAGAGCCATTTTTTTTGTTTTTTTTGGTTTTTTTGTTCCATAATATTACATAATATTACATATTATGTATTATATATTATATTATATATTATATATTATGGCTTCCATAATATTACAGATACTGGTGCCACAAGTTTGCAACTTCGCCAATTATAGGCTGCAGGCGCTAAAAAATATTGTCACTACCATGCAAAATGTAGTAAGAGAAGTAAAAGCATATGCGTTCAATGTAATTTCTTTCAATGTTCAATATGTTTTAAGACTGTGCACAGTTAGGCTATATAAACACTATTTTTCATAAAAGAAAAAAGTAGAAACTGAGAGAAATCTAATACTAAACTAATATATCTGTTTATAAATTTATAAATGTGTGTACAATTTATTAAAAACAGACAAAAATGGTATTTATGAACGTCCACCTCCACGTGGTAAGAGCTGGGAAACGACAATACTGTAATATTGACGGCTAACGGACGAAATACATTATAAAAGATTTTGCTTTGTAATCAGAGAACCCAATAAAACCATGCATAACAAGCTTCATAAAATAAAATTGAAATTTTTCTTTTTCGACCGCCATATTAGATCCGCCATTTTGAATTTTTTAAAAATGACTTCAGATTCGTAATCAGAGACCCCAAAAACCCCCATATACCAAGTTTCATGAAATTAAATTGAAATTTTTTAATTTCGTCCGCCATATTGGATCCGCCATTTTGAATTTTTGAAAAATGACTTCAGATTCGTAATCAGAGACCCCAAAAACCCCCATATACCAAGTTTCATGAAATTAAATTGAAATTTTATAATTTTGTCCACCATATTGGATCCGCCATTTTGAATTTTTGAAAAATGACTTCAGATTCGTAATCAGAGACCCCAAAAACCCCCATATAACAAATTTCATGAAATTAAATTGACATTTTATAATTTTGTCCGCCATATTGGATCCGCTATTTTGAATTTTTGAAAAATGACTTCAGATCCGTAATCAGAGACCCCAAAAACCCCCATATACCAAGTTTCATGAAATTAAATTGAAATTTTATAATCTCGTCCGCCATATTGGATCCGCCATTTTGAATTTTTGAAAAATGACTTCAGATTCGTAATCAGAGACCCCAAAAACCCCCATATACCAAGTTTCATGAAATTAAATTGAAATTTTTTAATTTCGTCCGCCATATTGGATCCGCCATTTTGAATTTTTGAAAAATGACTTCAGATTCGTAATCAGAGACCACAAAAACCCCCATATACCAAGTTTCATGAAATTAAATTAAAATTTTATAATTTTGTCCGCTATATTGGATCCGCCATTTTGAATTTTTGAAAAATGACTTCAGATTCGTAATCAGAGACCCCAAAAACCCCCATATACCAAGTTTCATGAAATTAAATTGAAATTTTTTAATTTCGTCCGCCATATTGGATCCGCCATTTTGAATTTTTGAAAAATGACTTCAGATTCGTAATCAGAGACCACAAAAACCCCCATATACCAAGTTTCATGAAATTAAATTAAAATTTTATAATTTTGTCCGCTATATTGGATCCGCCATTTTGAATTTTTGAAAAATGACTTCAGATTCGTAATCAGAGACCCCAAAAACCCCCATATACCAAGTTTCATGAAATTAAATTGAAATTTTATAATCTCGTCCGCCATATTGGATCCGCCATTTTGAATTTTTGAAAAATGACTTTAGATTCGTATTCAGGGACCCCAAAAACCTAAGGGTACCAAGTTTCATCGAATTCGGACAATTTTTGAAGGTTTGGTACACTAAGCTCATATTTTGTAAAAAAAAAGTCAGTTCAGTCGCCATATTGGAGCCGTCATCTTGTATTTTTATATATGTTTTTCCGAATATTTACGGCTGAGAACTTAAAGACACGATATTTTGAGGCTTTGACCCAATCTCGTTTCTTGTTCTGCATGAAAATATTGATTGAAAAATTTTTCTTATGCAAAAAATCGTGTTTTTTTTTAAACAATTGTTTATAACTTTTTGCATGTTTATTATAAACAAATTTTGATAACAGAATCTGAAAGAGCGATAAATTTTACGTCGGAAATGGTTCGTTTCAAATTTTTGAAATTTTTTTTCATTGCTAAGGAATAGTCTTGAAAATTTGGTAAAATTTGTGTCCTCTTGGGCGTTAATGGGTTAATTTGGAAATAATAGAAATTATAGTTAACTGTATTTTTAAATGTATAAAGTACATAGTTGTATCTGATTGGCTAAAGATTCGGCCAATCGGAAAGTCTGTATAAAAAACTAAATCACTAAATTTAGTGCGTAACTACTAAGAACTAGATCAAACCTCGGAGAAGGGTATGTTAGGAACAACACTTAAGAAAGGGTAAAAATATTATGAGTAAACTGAATCTATAACTACAATTGTTTTTATTTGATATAATTCACCAATTTACATAAAAGTGGTTCACACCGAATACTAAGAAATCCATATAATTACTGAACTGGAACAATGGCTGCGATTACACAACAAACAATTCGATGGACCCCGTTGATAAAATGTTTATCGAAAAGCCAGTGGAATAAAATGCTAATTCAGAAGAGCGTGCTATATAATTCTTATTTAATTGTTTGAATAATTATTTTAACATAAATGTCATTATTTTTAACTGCAAATTAACTCCGTATTGAATCTAAGATGTCATATATAATAAATAATATGTATCTGATGGTACAAATATGAAAATTATATTTATATTTGCATACAAAATGAATATTTAATTTTTTAAGATAGCATTTTGTTGCACTGAAAATCAGTTGTCATTTTAATACACAAACATTTGAATAAGAATTGTATAACACGCTCTTTTAAATTAGCATTTTATTTCACTAGCTTTTCAATAAACATTTTATCAACGGTGGCCGTCGAATTTAATCTTGAGGAACGTACCTGTAATTGGCCGACGGTCTTTCATTTCATCTCGCGAATAAATCGCCGAGAAACAGAATAACCAAAAGAAAACCCAAAAAGCACAATGAAATAAAACTCGTTTACTGACGGTGTTAGTTGTTAAGTCATCAAACACAGAATGAAGTGACCAGTGTCACCTCGTCAAACTTGAATGTTGTGGCGACATCAGCGCCGCCAATTACTAATTAGACAGTCTCCACAATGCAACATAAACGGAACGTTAACAGACGAATGCAAACAGGGACAGGTTATTTTGCAGAGGAAACAAATGTCTCCCTTCTCTGTTGCATTTTGGAGACCGCCTTACATGCCACGTATTGACCGCTACACGACGTATCGATCGCTACTTGACGTAAATCATATCCGTGGTCGCTGTGTGTGACGGTGTGGATGCGCCTGACTGATACCGATCCAAAATGGCCGTCTCCGTGTATTTTGACAGTTTGTCCACAATGCAAAGCTAATGTCTCTCAGATCCGGACTTTCTTGTGAATTCGAGAATCTCATACGGCTTCATAATTATGTCCGGCTAGTTTTTCGTTGGATCGCAAAGGAAGGTCTCCAAACTGGTGTCGTGGTTCAATTTCTCAAATGTCAATTTTTCTCACTGTTCAGGACATGAAATCAACAATAACAAATTGGTATATTTGCCAATTTAACCGACTGCTGCTTATTCTGATTTGGTGGTTTGGCCGAATTGAAATGTCTAAAGTATATTTACAATAAATAGCAATCAACAATTGGCTGATTCCAGAAAAAAATCGAAATTGATGTCTTTAATGATTTCTGTAAATCAAAATTTTCGATTATGAACAGTTATTTTTTTTAATAATACTGCTATACTAAATGTACGAATTTATGAAACAAATTTTATTTTTTATATGATAAACAAACAAGATATGTCCAAGAGAGAACCCTGAAAATCATTCCCTCACTATGCCCCAACTGCTGAATTCGAAGGGAATCATTAACTCAAAACGTAAAATTCCTTACTAATTGTTTGTTATTTAATTTTTTATTTATTTAAGATAGTATTGACTGTAACTACCCGAGTTTATAATTTAAAAACAGCGAATGGAAATATTTTTCTATATACTTCTAAATTTGTCCTTGAAAAACTTACCATTCCCTCACCGTTTTGAAACAGTGTGATTATAGTTAGTGCAAAATTTGAAAGCCTACCAAGTCCCATCTTAAGTTTTTTGAAAGTTGACAACATTGTTATTGACAACCTATACTGCAGCGAACGTTTGTAGAAAGGATATTTTGTTAAAACTAATTTATCAATGAGATTTTTAAAAAATACATTTCTTCACGTCATTTCCTCATGTTGATTTATAAATAGGTAAGCACCTTTTTATTTAATAATAATCATAGTGTATTTACATATGCTTCCAGTATTTATATCACACTGTTCACAGTGCATAGGGAAGTAAAGTAATGTTTCTGAGGTTATGGCCATTTTGTTTCGATTCGACATTCCCTCATCATAATTCCCTCACTAAGTTTTACCTTTATATTCCATTCAAAAATTCAAAACTCAAAAAACTTGGACACCATTATAATATTTTAATCATATAAGACATATAAACTACGGCTTGAGAAAAAAAATTCAATAATGAGTTAAAAAAAATTGATTAACTCGGTAAAGCCATTTTCGACTTTTTTTTTGCAATCAGCCAATTACAAATTTGATTAATAAGATTTTTACAAAACTCCGTTCTAAGACGTCATATTTCCCGAATTACAATTGGTTTGGAACGTTCTAATGACTGATAAAATATCGGTCGCGTGATTCCGTGCTTGATGGTAATGCGTTATAACGCTATTATTTTTTCTTATTTAATTTACTCAATTTTACTGTTAATTTAATGTATTTTACTACTCTTAAAATTTTTATACGCGTGGCGATTTTTGCCACGTCCTAGAACATACTGTCTGCATTTTTCCTCAACTCCGACAAGAGAGGGTCAGGTCAAAATACTTTTAATAAGAGTCGTTTACAGAAAACATCTAAAGGTTGTGGGGAGAGGCATGAGGAGTACGCCTGGCTTTCGGAGCTTGAAACCTAAAACGGTAATACCAACAGACAAAACAAGAAATAAAAAATTACACACATACCGTATATTTTTTCCCAGAAGAAGACTCGAGCTTACTTGAAATTAGACTACATAGCAATATTTTATACACATCTCGCATGGAACAGTTGGTCCACATAAAAATAAACATGCACTTCGTCTACGAAGCGCCAAACTAAAAAATTCTTTGATTTTCAATTAAACATTAATTTTGTCTGTATATGTTCATCTTTCTCAGTATAAAACAATGTCAAGAGTTTTGTCTGAGATACGTCCTAAAAGTACCGGTTTTAATATCATCAAACGTAAATCGATTAGTCTCTTTACGCTCTGTTTGCTTACGAGTGTTTCGTAATGGCCCAAGCGCAATAGTTTCGCAAACGTGATGCATGAGATAGGAAAGGAAAGAAACATATATCTGTCTTTTTCTATTTCATGCATCATATTAGCAAAGTTATTCTGTTTAGGTCTTAAGTCAAGCTTGATTTCCACTCATAAGTGTCGTGTCAATCATGGTCTGTAACAAGGGAGATTTGAACTTTAGCCAATACTAATACAGAATACAGAAACAATAAAGATGTGTTTCTTCTAGCCTGTTCCCTGCTGCGACATCTTTCAACGGGACCGAATTCCAATAAATAGTTTCTTTCCTTAACCGTTGTTATCTGAAGCTGGGTAGAAATGATGACAGAACTGAAGCATAAGGGTTTTTTTTGTCAACAGACAAACTATGACGGAGAAGTTCTCTCGATCTGGGCAGGAGAAACCTAAACATTGTTTCCAACGGCAGCATGCCAATTGTGATCTTTTTTTATGCTTTGTGGATCTCTTCCTTTAGAGAATGTAAACATCGCTCAAACTTTCAGGAACTCAGTTCGGAACAGAAAATTTAAATTTTGTTGGATATAGGATTGGGGTTTTATACTTTTAATGATTATTTCTAAATAATCGATTTTTCTCCCAGTTTAATTCCTATTCTTCCATATTTCTAACATACTTTTGATCATTTTCATAATTTTTTTATTTCTTCATACTAAGTATATCCTTTTTATTTCTCTACTCAAATCTTTTCTTAACAGAAGGAATAACAGCTTTGTTATCTTCTTATTAAGAAAAACATCTTTACATTGTTTTGAATGTCTGTAATTTTGTTTCATTATAAGCTCTCGTCTTCTTCTTTTATGAAAGAATATTCTTCTCGATGCTCTTTTATTATGCCTTTCCTAATGTTTCTCAAAGAAAGAATATTATCAACTCATAAAAGTTTATATTTATTTAGGCGCAAGGTAAACAAAATACAACAACTAGAAATTTAATTTCATCTTAAACTAATTTCTGATGTTAAGAGTAAATTGTTTCAACGAATAGAATATGTTTTTAATGAAAACGATTGCAAAATTTTTGTTAAGTATATTTCTGTAATTTTTAACGCTATTAAGAAGATTTTCTTAAAATCAAAGTTAATTTAAAATTATGACTTAGGTAAGCTGTCAACATAAATTTAAATACACATGCCACATGGCCTTTTGCATTATTTCTACAAAGTATATGTTAGTCTTGACTGCAATGCTTTCATGGATCCCAGGACGTTAATGTTTCTATATGGACCATCTACGTCTACTTTAGCTATGTACCCTTTTCAACGGGAAAAGGCATTACCCTGCGATAAAAGGGGAAGGACGAAATAAACGGAAGAAGAGCTGTAATAGCAACCGCAATGATAATCTCAACTTTTCACCTCAAGAAGGTAAGGATAACAAGATAAGAGTGATTAAAAGGGGCAAAGAAAGTGTTAATATATGTTTTGAGTTCTTTCTCTCCAGAAAACAAACATGTCTGAATAATTAAATTATAATTCTACGTAAATTTCAGATAGTGATACATTATCACTATATTATAACATGCAATTCACAACAAACATATTTTGTTTTAAATCACAGCCACTAATCAAACCTAAATTTAATACAGTTATTCGTCGTTTTTACGATTTGTTTTATTACAGGTGGGAATCGCAAAATATTTATTTTTTATCACATGGTAAAAGGTTTAGGTGGGCAGAAATCAAACATGAGGCTTTATATTTATTTTCACAAACTAAGAAAACAAGAAACCCTTTTCTGTTTGACAACCCAAAGAGGAGCCCTGTTAGAAATGTTTAATGGAATTTTCACAAAATATCACGACACCGTATTATAGTTTCCAAAAGGATAGTTTATTGTTATTTCAATCTCGAACACGTCACATTTGTACAATTGTTATGAACACAAAATGGAGAACCAGTCAACAATCTTTCGAGAAATGCACGGGAAAACTCGCCCGAAGTGGACTGTACAAAAGTCAGAAGGAAACTAGACGCCATCATCTTATCAGGCCCTCGCTGACTGACCCAAAGGGGAGGAAGAACTTCTAACAACGATTAGAGCTCCGTCCGGTGAAAGGAGAGAGAGAGAGAGAGAGAGAGAGAGAGAGAGAGAGAGAGAGAGAGAGAGTGAGTGAGTGAGTGAGAGAGAAAGAGAGAGCAGGCACGGCCACCGAACAGGGAAAAAGCACTGAATATGAACTCCAAACTCCATTAAAGATTCTATGACAGATCAAGCATTGCCTCACAACTCCTACAGAAAGCCATAAACCACCCATCCAATTTCTGCAAGAAATCCTTCTTATAACTTGTGACGTGGTTTTTTATAAACTCGTCACAAAAGCAGTTCCTTAACGGCTGCACTGATAAACTACCCGAGTAAAAACTTTAAATAAGTTCGCACAGTAAATTCTTTTTTTAATCCTTAGTTAAATAGTAAGTTATGGCCAGATCCGGACACACCGACACACGATACATTGTATAAAAATGAATTTATATTATTTTGTATTTATTCCTGATTGATGATATTCTATTTTTTTTTTATTTTTTATATAAACTGTCTTTGTAAGTAAGAAAAGACTCAGAACAAAGAAAGAGTTGTTGTGAATTAAAAACATATTGTACCACTGAACAATTCTCTGAGAAATATGGGAACTGCACTTTTTAGAGAATCATGTATTTGAATTAAAAACAACGAATATGAGGTGGTCAGTTGGCGTGAAGGATCGACGAAAATCAGAGGTCCGAGAACTGAATGCTGGCGCCAGCCATCGGCGAACCGCAAAAGCCGCACTCACACCGAAGCACGCAAACTCCGGCGGCAGCGCATACTCGCCAGTACGGATTTGACAGGTCAAAACGACATAGTTCCCACTGTGTATCCGAATCGTCCATCTCAGAACGCCAGTCAAATGGATTATCGGAGGGTACTCGAACAGCTGAAAGGTTGGTGAATAATCTTTCTTCCCTGTGCCAGTAGTGCGGGATTCGTGGCACGTCGGCCAGCTAATCACTCATCAACGAAGTGCGAGTTCTCTCTAAAACTTTCCTGTAAATTCTCAGTGTTTGGTTAAGTTAGTGAATAAATTCAACTTGTTTATTAAATTTATTTAATATTGTGTTTATTCAGTGCAGTGTTCGTACCTGTCGTCCCCCCTCTCCCATATCGACGCTATTCACTACCTTGAGTAACGGGACTTCCGCTCGAACGTCGAGCTAGCCAGGCGGAAAACGGTGCCGTTTGTTTTGAAAACGGAGTCCGGGTAAATACTCGATTTACCTGGCGCCCGGAGAAAGATTTACCTGGCACCCGGAGAAAGAACATCCACTTATAATAAACGGACTTCGATGGTTATTCATGGGCTCACAAGGATGAGTCCGTAAATTTAGTGTCGGTGCCGTATACGTTGCCCTTTTTGTAATGTTTGTCACCCAATTAAAAGAAATTTAATTAAATTAATTAAAAGAAAAGAGAAAAGAGCGTTACAAACTTAAAATATTTTAAACAAGCCCTTCTATTAGTTTGTCAGACGCCTAGGCGATCCTTCCCTTCAAGGTTTTCAGATGCATCGCATGAGGGTCGCGAGAGAAGCACCTCCACTCATTCCTCACGCATTCTTGATGATCTATTTGGCTTCACGACCTCTGTTCTAAAGACGACTGAATGAATTAGCGAGCGAAATCCATATAAATATCTAGCCGCAAGCCACCGCAAAGAAGGGAAAGAGGGTGACACGGAAGAATGAGAATAAGCAGAGGAGCCATTAAAATCTTACATCATTACACATTTTTATATGAAAAATACTGAACTAGAGTAACTAGTAAAGAGGCCCAGTTATAAAGTGATAGAAACATCCACGTAGTTGATAATTTTATTGCATCTCTCTACCAGTATAATTATGCGAGTCCCAGGATATAGCTCCCTGTCTACTTCTGGACATCATAAACATCAAACAACTTTTGAAACTACAAAATAGATTAGAAAATCACAACCATGCCCGCCATTGGATCAGCAGATGAATTGGTGATCAAGGTGTATCCTAAACTAGTTTTACTCACGTGAGTAATTCCTTCAATATATGATCTCTAAAGTAAATAGGAGTTGTACCGCTGATTACAACTCTGTGCAGTTTATTACTATATTCATGGATTAATTTACTCGCATTCGATTTAATAATGCGGTAACTAAATGTTTTATTTGAGTTTGCAATTAAATTTAAACAATATCGTTATAGAAATGAAGAAATTTATTTGCTCGTAATATTTCTCTAAAACAATATTCCGCACTGTTTGCTTGAAATATTACTACAAAGGATGTGGTAAATACATTTTCCAACAATTTGAATAATACTCCAGTCATTGTATTTAACAGAAATATATTTATTTACTTGATTTATTTATTTTGCTATTTAATATATATAGTTAACAATTACACTCTGATTTGGCATTTAAATAATGTATTTCGCAGTTATGGCCATAAATGTGAAAGTACGGAAGTAATACAAATATTGAGACTAATAAAGCAGGCACAATTTAATTTAATTCTTTATTGTCTATTATTATTATGTAAAGCTGTTAATAAATTTAACACGATTATTATAAAATAATCTATTAAAACAAAATTATTTTTGTCTGATATTATGGTAAGAAATTTTAAAAAAGAAACAACTAAATTTTTAATTTATATCTATATTATTCAATCTTATAGTTAATATGTAATATTAATAATCTTCATTAATAAATCCAATGCTATCAAGACTTACGGCATGGCGCTGTTATGGTTTAAAAAAATTATACATTTTTTAATGATTATTTTTCTATTTTATCTTTATCAAAAAGAAGAAAAATAACCATTATAGGGTAATTTAATACGTACTTTAACTTCTTACAAAAATATATGTCGAAAAAAAACAGTTTTACTATTAAAATATACGCAACGTTTATGGCACCTCATTTTTACTGTGTACATTCTAACGCTCTAAACTTTTTTCTGAAACAAAAAAACCAAATTTTTTTTTAAACTTTATGATAATAACTTCTATGTGACATTTCGGGCTTTTAAAGAAAATGCCGAGATTGAATTTTTCCACCCAGTTTTATATTAAAAGTGATTTTTCATGAAAAAAAGTTGACTTTAAAATCCAAAAAAATATGAAATTTTTTTTTTTTAAAAGTAGTAAATGTCACATCGAAGACAATTTAATTATCGTTAAAATAAGCTCTGTTAAAGCCCGATTAATTTAGTACAGCGTTCTCAATCGTGAACATAAAATCGAAAAAAGGTGTTTCGAGAAAAACGCGTTAAAGTTTTGGATACATAAAGATACTACACAATCACAACTTACGGCGGTTTTACGCCAATCAGCGATTCTAGTTCCATAAAGTTGCTCTTCCGCTACTATTGACAAACAATAAACTCTCCGAACTCAGGTACACATTTCCACCGACAACGCAGGAATGGAAGCGACTGTCCGACAGTGGCTAGAGCCTGCTAGAGCCGCCTGATCATGCAACCTGGCGCGTCCTGTTAAAAATTTTGTAACTCCGCAAATAATACAGATGATATCGACTTGAAATTTTGAATTTCTTGAATAGTTGTAGAATCGTTTAAAATTATTTCCAAAAAATCGATTTTTTTGACCCGAAAAATGAGGGGTACACTTTTAAGTGGTTATGTTATTAAGTCGAATGTTTTGGTTATTTTTAGGTAATCTAAAAAATATAAAAAATCGATTAATGGTAGTAATTTATTATTTTAATTTTAATTTTTTTTTACTGTTAAGCATGAAGTTTGAGAAGTTTCAGCCTAGTGCTGCAAATCAATTACAAAGCCTTGTTGTATATCTCATTGTCAGTGAAGTTTATCTCGCGAAATGATTGCAGTTAAACCGCATAAAAGTTTTCGTCGAGAATTAATTGAAATAAGACTTTGACATGAAAATTTTGACAAGTGATGTTTATTTGTATCACAAATGTCATTCTCTGTATATTACTATCACTCTCACTCACTATGTCATCTGAGTTTAAAAAAGTATGAGGTTTTTAGGGTATGTACGATATTTTTATATTTGATATCCGATATATTGTGCGCTCAGTACTTCTTAGTCTACAAGCAGAAATATATTCAAATAAGTATAAAGTAATAGAACAGCAAGAATGATTATTAGCAAAGTTAAGTATAAGTCGAGAAATAATTGTTTTAACTATTGACAGATCAAATTCGAGACAAGACAGATAAAATTAACGGAAAATTAAATCCTGTCTAATAATATGCAAACTTCAGTTAAGATGACAATTTTGCCTTATCGGATAATCCGATTAAGATATAAAATAATAAAACTGTTAATTATTTTATTTTATCTGTCAATATTAGCTTTTAAAACTCGTCACTATTTAAAACCAATTACTGTAGAGTTGATTACAATACAATAAACAAGTTTATATGTTTCACAATTCAGAAGATTTAATTACAATCCTTGGAAATATTATTTGAATAATTGAATCAGTAGTAAATATTTGATAAAGTTGACAAAACAGAAATAGTTTAATGATCGATAATAAAGGAATGCATTTTAACGGTGGAGTTCCTTCTCAGAGTTATGCTTGTTTGCAAAAGACTTTGTTTTTCCTGATCGTCACAGTTCCAAGAAATTTGAAAGTACTGATTAAAATATGCTCTCAGTATTCTTAAAATGAATTCTTGTATTTTGTGTATTTTAATTATTTCTAAATTTTTGTGGATATGACAAATATCTTAATAACTATTAATCGTCAAAAACTTTTAAATTACATCTTAAACTATAAATTACAACAAATAAGAAGGTTTCCACAGTTTTTTGTTTCATAGTATAGTAACGATTTAGGAGAATAAATCTTTGTATGCGCAATTGTTTGCTAGAAACTACCAACCTAACTTATTAGGATTGGAACTTTAGAGAATGGAAATAGGAGGTACTATCTGCAACTAACACTGGAAGGTAAATAAGGGACATATCGTCAGAGCATCGTAGTTAACGAATTTCACATATTCAGACTTCGCTGCATTCATTACTTCCCGAAACATTTTCGCGCTTCAAAGTGGTTGAAGTGCTGCCTCATGTGATTGTTACTTATGCACTACAAGTTTAGTTTCCATAATATTTGCCTTTGTGTTTCAAAGATGACAATGAAACATTTTGTGAGGAAAATCGGATAGCCTTTTTATCGGTTTTTAAAAGTCTTCCTTAATGTTTCAAACTTTACTAATATTTTTGATAAATATTGTGTAATACGTTTTGAATATTCTTAACTAATTTTTATTCCACAGGCACAAAAATTGATTTAACTGATGCCTAAAGACAGTGTCTAAACCCATTAATTTGTTCGTCGGTGTAAACAGCGTGTCCACTTCAACCATAGGTTAAAAATTGAATGTACATTCTAGGTGTTTTTTTACCCATGGGTAAAAATAAACACTATTTTCTTTCGGTCAAACAAATGAATGGCTCCAGTTCCTGTCTCCAGATATCTGAAAGCGCTTCGTTTGTACCTTTAGAGTAAAAAGTATTGTAAGCAACACGAGATTAAAGTGCTTGTGCTACAAAAATCAACGTGACCAAATGTCTGTCTTTAACCCCTTTTGTTTGATGTACTATTATCTTGATGAGAGTATCTCACTTGAATTGTATAATTTAAAGAAATTATAGTGAGTTTTGAGAAAGTTTGAAACATTTTTTAAATTGAAGTCCAAGAACTTTTTAAATAGCAAAATAAAATCGTCCATTAAATTAGTATTCTTTTGCAATAATGTAAAAAAAATTGTTTTAATTAAAAATGAATTTAAAAAGTACATGGATTTTTTCATCACATAAAAAGTACAAATTTTGTGAAGAGTTAGTGTTATCTTTTCTGCAATGGACTTAAATTTTATCTCAACTTCATGCCACCTTGCTATAATAGCCGAATATTAAGGCCAGAATTTTTCGTGAATCCCGATTTAGTCAAGCGCAGCTTTGCGAGGATTGCGAAATTTTTTATCAGACTAAGCCACAAATCCTGCTTTTCAACGGGCCGCTGATGCCGAGGTGAACAGTGAAAAAGAATTTACTACTTGTTCCTGAAAAGTGCATTAAATAGCTCTTTATAACATTAAAAATTTTCTCAGCCATTAGTATCATTACTGTGGCTTTCAAAATCTTGTTCCTAAATTTAAAAATGTATTCAAACTATTTTTCAAAGAGAGTTATTATACTCAGTACTGTGCTGCGGTAAATAATTGAGCACAAGTTATTGATTTAATTCAAGTTTCATTATTCCATTTGACCATTTGTATATAAGAACTAGAGAGACCCACATTTAACACTATTCATAGTTTTTAACTGTGTATGACCTCATAATTATAATTTCAAACATTTTCTAATCATTAGCATTTACTTTTTATTTATTTCAACCAATTATACAAACAGTAGTTTTAAGTTACACGCTAATTATAGACTCATTATATACATGCAGTGCAATCAAATAGTAAATTCGCCAATTGGTCCTTTCGGTTTGTTTGATCTGCCATTGCATCAATTAGTTGGTTTTAATTTTTAGAATAAAATAATAAACTAATTTTTCAATTACTGTGCCAAGTTATTTTATCGCTAAATACCGCGTGGCTCAGCTATTTTACAACTGGAAAATCGCGAACTTAACACTGACTCGAAAAAAAAGTTAATTTTAGTCGAATATTAGACTCCATCAAAACAAAGTTTTTAAGATAATTAGTGGGCTCACCTGGAAGAACTCGTCTATCTCTAATGAAGCCTCGTTCAGCCTTTATTTACAATAATTTTTTTTTATTATTAAAGAACACGACCAAAAGGTCCAACGCACCAGTTCGTAATGACTAGAAGAAAGACGCCTCGTCAGAAGTTCAATATTCGTCTTGGTACTAAACAAAAACAATAATTAAATAAAAGATTAACTAAACTTAACTAAATTACCCTTAATTATATAATTAAATCACAATTATTAAAACAAAGCCACGACTAACCAGTATTCCGTAGAGTGCAGAAGGAGTAGTCACAAACTAAGATTTTAAATTTTAAACACAAAATGACACATTTATTAAACTTAAGCTATTCCAAAGGGTTACAAGAAATTACCAAGTAGCCGACCGCATGGCACGGCCATTACAAAAAGACGCGCACTGAACACTGACTTGAATTTTTTTAAAGTCTTTTCGTTGAAGATCAACTCCATTAAATCAAAACAAAAGTTAGTTATAACTTGAGTAGGTCTACGACCCTGGATCGCACCTCGACCAGTCATATTTCAATAAATATATATTTATATCAATAAAATTTGCAAGCGAGATGTAACTCGTGCTCACACCAGTATTGGAATGACAGCAGCGAGATCACGTCGTCGTCAAGTCAATTCAAAGTCTACGTACAATTACCTCTGGAGCAACAAGCCACGGACACAATGGTTCCTAGTCCAAAGTTTCGCCAGAATTCATCGTGGTTACATAGCGACCGCTAGCGACCGAACTCTGTCACGCGACGAGGTGGTGGCCTTGTCTGCCCATCTCTGCCTATCAGCTGTCCGCCACTCTGTTTTGAAAGGTGGTTAAGAACCACCGTCGACATCGTCTTCTGGTTCTAGTACTCTTGTAAGGACGGGACTCATATCCGAGCCTATGTGCCAGGACCATCTTACGACGAAGAGCTCCAACATAGACTAGATCGACGATCCTCAGAGCAACTTCTCTGTCAAAATAAAAATAGAGAATCCTTCACTTCTTCAAGTAAAACGAGTCGTGTACGAGTGGAAATAAAAAGTATTTATGTAATAGTTTTTGTTATCAAAACAATGCAACAACTCTGGTTTGACAAGTTGGCAGGTAACATTGAATTCAATAAAAGAATGAAAATTAAATTAAAATTGTGTTTAATTTCAGAATGCAAGCTAAAATAATAAAGGCACAAGTCGCCAAGCTCACATTCGACTGCACAACAGTCCGAAAATGATTTCAGAATGGTGTGTTATAATGTTTTTGCATTAATCTAAAAACATCGTACGAGGTATAATTTTACCTCGTCACAGTACATTCTCTTCAAAATCGCCCCACCCTACTCATGGTGAGGGAGCGACGTGTCTCCTCAACTGTGAAATTTGCATGCATCTGGAAAGCCTTTTATGGAAACGGGACTCACATCCAATCTCATGTACCAAGACTATCCTACGATGACCAGTATTAGTACTGAAACAATCAAAGATGAATTTCGCATCCATCTGGAAAACTCTTAAGTACCAAGACCAGAAAGAGTTCCATAGCTGTTGTTGACAACGAACTGCTTCCCTGATGATTAATTAAAGGACTTATCCGATTTTCAGCGTATTCAGTAAGCCGTGTTCGTGAGTGTTAATAGAAATTTAAATAATTAAGATTAATTGGGGACCTTAAAATCACCCAGGGCTAGCACTTTCAGCACGTATCGCTTTCTGAGGTTGTCTTATATCCCCTAGACTATAGCCTAGCTTCTTATCCTAGTGACCTGCTCCTTATTTTCCGAGACATGCTGTCATTGACAGCCATCGAAATCCTTAAGCCAAGTAAGATGGTGCATAAAAACCCCGATGCACCGTCAATTAGCTTTAGAGACGCTTCAAAAGAAATTATCTTTATCTATCAGTGTCTTCCTGCTCTGCAATTTAGGTGATTCTCGAACGAGAACGTCTTAACGCCTCTCCTTTTTCCGCTTGTTCCAGGTCTCTCTTGAAACAGGCGTACTTTCCTGATCCTGCAACATAACACGGTTCTGTCATCTTGCTAGATTCTCCCGCGCACAAGAAACATAATTTCCTCCTTTCCGCATTCTGCAAGGGAGTGACCAGATTCTCCGCTCTTACAACATGTGGAAGTTCTATCCACTTCCTTGCACTCAGCCTTCTTGTGGCCATAATCCAAGCACCTATGGCACCTGTAAACTATCAACCTTTTTCTGATAGGGCAACTAAGGAAGCCCACTTTCACTCTTCCTATTTTTTCTAATTTTTCAACCTTCTGGTGATTCCAGACCACGATCGACAACTTAATCCCCCTTTTATTAAGTCCTAGGACCGTTACCTGTCTTCTGGAGGTAGTCTTCGGAGGGGTCTGCAAGACCACTCCGAGAGCAGCTACCACCTTTTCTACCTCCGATCATCAGTCAAGGTCTCCGAGTTCACATTCGACTGTACAACAGTTCAAGAAAATTGTCTCTAGACTGGTGTGTTTTAATATTTTTAAAGAATTAAAAAATATTGTGCGATGTTAATTTTTGCTTCACCATATAGTATATTGGGTACTCAAAAGGAAAAATGGGCTTTCTGCTGTCAAGCTTGGTTTGCAGTATACAGGGCAAACCCTAGTACTGTATTCAAACGAAGATGAGAAACGCGTATGACACCTTTGTGCATTACTTAACAGGAGAATCTTTTCCTTGGTTTTTGGGCGTGTTTTTGAGACGCAACACATACCTTACTCCAGGTAGTATGTTTTCTTATATATATATAGAGAGAAAAAGTCTTTTTGGACTACTTAGGACAGCAAAGCTGTACGTGAAGGAAAGCTATGCTTTAAGTCGCGAAAACGCGTTATGTCTTTGCTCCTGTTGCATAAAGAAAATACTGTTTCAAATAAAGATTAAAATACCGAGTTAGACGAAAGACAAATATGCACCAGAGTACTCCTTTAATTGCAGACAAGTTCCTTGCAATACACTATATCTTAGGAGTAAAAATGAATTTAACGGATCTGCGACAAGATAATTATAACTCCAACAGAGTTAAATTCGATAGCTCATTTCACGTTCGACAACTATTCTTTGATTTTCAATGCAAACAGAATTTTATTATCATTGATTTATCATTGAACATCAATTAAATAATTGCACACTGCAAATACGTACAAAAACACAAATAATTATTTAATAAATGGCAATTTAATAATCATCTCTATTACACGAATTTACCTTAACGGTAATTTAAGTGTGAAACAACATTATTTGATAAACGGTAAGATTATAAATTTCTATAGTTGACGAATAGATATATTTATGTATCCGCTAGTTTCTCCTTCTTGGGATCATCTTGGAAAAACGATTCGCCACTTCTCACAACCGAAAACTGAATACTAATCGCTGTAGAGGGTTTGTCATGCATCGTCAAGAGAGGCCGGTAGACGACTAGAAGCCTCGACTCCCGCTCATAAATCTAAAGAGAAGTCTATTAAACTGATGAACATCTAAAACTAATCTCTGTATTTGAAAAAATCTGTAATTAACTGTAACTTAAGTCAACTCTTTCCAACACGACGCCGTGTAACTCTTCTCCTACTAAAAATCTCTCCAAAGAAAAACTTGATTTTGAGCTCCAACAACAGATTTTAGCGATCCCAGTAGTTGAGATCTTCCCAAGGGACTCACCCTATAGCAACACTAGGGAAAGACATAGTCTCAGGGAGGACTTGTCCTTAGGAGTACTTGTTTCTGGAAAGACTTGTCTTCAATTGTCAAACATTTTTTGAATTTGAAAAATATCCCTGGCAGGACTTGTCTTCGGTTGTAATACATTTTTTAATTTGGAAGATGTTCCTAGGAGAACTTGTCTCTAGAAGGACTTGTTTCTGGGAATACTTGCCTTTGCGTACCAACGACTTTTTAATTTGGGAGATGTCCCTGGGAGAACTTATCTCTGGTAGGATTTGCCTTTGCGTACCAAAGACTTTTTAATTTGGAAGATGTCCCAAATTTGTTCTGAATTTATTCTGTAGGAGGATATTTCGCTGGAAGAACCTGTTCTTCGGGAGGAGATGTCTATGGAAAGACTTGTTTACTGGAAAGAAATCTCCCTGGGACGACTTGTCTTCGCTTAACAAACATTTTTTAAATTAAGAAGAAATGTCACTGGTAGGACTTGTCTCTGGTAAGACTTATCCTTGGAAGATTTTGTCTCTGGGAGATCCTGGCTCTGGGAGGAATTGTCTTCGCGTACCAAACATTTTTAAATTTGAGAGAAGTTGTCACTAATAGGACATGTCTCTAAGAGGGCATTTTTGGTGGGACTTCTCACAGGGTATATTGTTATACGTGTAATTGATAGCTAATATTTTATTATTGTTCTTAAAAAAGGGAATGGTTGTGTACAACCAACAGCGCTTGGGTAATCCCTTTGCGCCTCCCTAAAAACGAGCTATCTAACTCAGAATCCAGAGTCTCTTCTACAAGGAGAGAACGCGAGCTGGAGTCATAGCAGCGATACCTGCCTTCGCAAGGAGAAATTTCCCAGTGAGTTGGAGTCGTTTGCTAGATAGCGAAGGGCAATGACAAAGAATACGAGTGGAGATTTTATCTTCCGTCCTACACTTTCGACACTCGGAGTCGTTAACGATGCCCAAATTGTGTTGGTGATAGCTAAGATCCTCATGGTCATTTAATATTTGCGTTAGGGTCTTGGCATCTGTCCTGCTGAGCCTACAGAAGTCTGCTCGTTTCAGGTTAATAGTGTTACTAAGGAGTTACTTAGCCTGTCTGATACCAGCATAGCTATTCCACTCCTTTTGGTGTTCTACAAGTAGCCATTTTTGAATTCTAAGGCCAGCACTTGCTGTTCAAGAGGAAAAATATATTCCTACCACAACAGATCTCCGCGGCCTCACATAGAGCAGTGCCGTTGTTTCAGCTTGCAAAACAGTTACAGTGGACCCAAGCATAAATGCAGAGCCCTCCATAGTCATTTCATGGTATAAACCTGCACCTCCAGCCGCTTCCTCTTTAGATCCATCCGTAAAACATATGTCACCTTCAAAGGGAAGGACCTCGAGCCCATTTTGCCAATCCTCTTTTGTTGGTAAACTTATCTTATCTTGTCAAACAGATCCTGCGGAGAAATTTTATCTCTCCTCATTTTGAAGATACCTTTTCCACCAAACTGACAGGAAGTGTTACATAACCCTTTCTCCTGACATTCTTCCGCCCCAATCCATTATTGATAGCTAATACAAGTAGACTAATCTTGAAAGCTCAATTATTTTATGCTATACATATAATTAAGTATCAGAGTTGGTTCTTTTTGTTTGGCGGTTCAAAGTGGGACCACGGGGGGGTCGATTAGATTTAGCTTTTGTAATTTTTTTTAATTCTGGTGCGTTCTGGCAAAGGAAATTTATTTTTCAAAATAAGAATGTATCTAAAGCGCTGTGTCTGTTAGGAATATTTATATTTGGCCCAGGCAATTTAATTTTTGCAAATTATTGTTGTTTTCCCTCTCCACTGGTTATCTCGCTCGGTCAAGCCACAAAGACCAGAAGTGAGGTTGACAAGGCAGGTAGGAATTTATTTTTCTTACTGCTCGGTCAGTCAGGGCCTGATGTGGCGATTATGTGCAGTTCTCTTTTGTCTTTCAAACAGTCTACTTCGTGCAAATTTCTAAATTCTTATCAACACAGTACCTTTATAACTTTTTTATTTGTGTTTATAACGGGTGAACAAATGTGACGTATTCATATTTCATAATTAAGTAAAAACATAGGATTTTAAAACATACTTCCAAACGCATGTTAGAATACTCAAAATATTTCTCCCTTATTATTTTATGACATTGAAGCACGTGTATGTAAAATTGTCAGTAAAAATACCACTGAAACGATTCAACGACTAATTTTAGTGCTCTGATTCGGATTTAAAAAAAAAAAAAAACGATAAAATACTAGGATGTTTCATCGCTAAATTTTTAAATTTTTGTTAATCTTTCTATTTATTACCCTTTAAAGAGATTTCTCTTTTATATTTGTATTTCAAAAAACGAATTAATATTTTTTTTATTTTCACTTTTTCGGTCTTTTTCTGTTTTATTTCGTACACTATTTTTGACAAACGTTTGTTGCTATGAACTCTTAAAAGGCTATTTGTTATTCATTGCTTTTTTTGCATTTATTTTTTTCAATTAAGTTGTAAAAGTAAAAATAACACATGGAGATTTAAAACGGAATTTAAACATTCCACTAATGCATATTGTTGAAAACACGTCATTTTTAAATATATATATCTAAAGAAAGTTTCTTTTCGTCGTCCGCCCTTACTGAAGTACTTTAAGTGTAAAACGCTGCCAAGGTATGAATTTCATGAACACTTTGCATCCTCATAGAGAATGATTTTTTCTCTTGTCGAGCATAATTTTTTTGGTTTAAATAGGCAATTAAAAACTAAAACTTTTAAAGTGATACTTTTAAAAAAAATTTCATTTTTTAGAGGTGAGTAACTTCTTAAATTTAGTTCGTAGAAGGATTTAAAATAGGTCAATCGGCGCGACTCAAGATGTTATATAGTCTAGTTACAATAAATTAGAACTCAGATGAAACTAGATTACTTAAAATCCACAAAAATTAGTGTTCTTTAAACTTTACTAATAGTTAAAATGATACGTTTTTAAAAACTTCTAAATGACGGATATACAAACGAAAAATTTGAACTTAACAGCTCTTATGAGACTCCAGATATTTATGCAAATATAATGATTGCACGCACACACAGAGATTGACATTTTCTAAGAAAGTAATGTTTGGATTCCTGGGACGGGATTCTGATAAGTGACTAACAAAAAGTGTAACTCTCTATTTATTGAAAAAATACATTTACAGTTTTACAAAATATATTGTAAAGCTAATTTAAAAACTTTCTATGATTGCTCTTTCCATGATGTAATGAATAGAAACTAATAAAAATAAAATAAAAATTGAAAACAGTCAACATAACTCGTTATTTTATCGAACTTTTGAAACAATCGCTAAAATTTCGGGTTATGTTTACTTTTTCAATTTTTATTTTATTTTTACTAGTTTTTACTCATCGTATCAAGAAAAGTGCCAGCACAGAAAATTTTTAAATCTCCTTAACAATAAATTTAAAAAAAAAGATTTTATTTTATTTCAATAAATAAAAAGTGACGAGATTTTTAATGTTAGGCACTTATCGGAATTTAATAATACACGGAAAGACTTTCGATTTTAATACTTAATATTATAGTATTTATTTTTACAAAATTTCGATAGGAAACCAGAATATATCGTTATATTTTCAGAATTTACTATTTCTATTTAATATTTACTATTTTCGATAGGAAATGTTAAAAGAAACTTGAATCGACATTTTGTTGGGAAAATTGCTATTGAGTTTTGGAATTAGTAAAATCGAGATTAATAAGTAATTCCTATAAAAAGGCAAATAAACCGATCTTCATGATTATTATAGGTTACCTGTGGTAATTGACATTCCATATATTTTTAACACTTTTATATACATATAAACACAATTACCGTCACAAACGAAATCCTAACATAACCTAAACACTAACGATAATACGCACGCACATATATATGCTTAACGAATCGCACAATACATATAATGTTTGAAGGGAAAAGTTTTCTTATATACTAATCGACATAATACATTACCACTTTTGAGAAAAATCCACAAAAATCACAAGTTTCCATCTGTGAACAATAGTTGAAGTTTGACATCCGCCAAATTCAAACTTCACTTAAAAGTTTTTACATGATATAACCGGTTTGTATTGAATAAAACTATCACGTAGAAAGTATTTATTGTGTTATTTTTCACCCACTTTAAGACAACGTTAATAATTTAATCGTTTCTTTTAAGAGAGAAATTATATAATCCGAATAAGCAAATCAACAGTGACAAGACGCGCACAACGGTTAAACTGTCATGGCCGTCAATTTTCCAATAGTTAATGGAATTTCAACAAAGCATTATTTTGAAATATAATCTTTTTAATAGTAAGATGTTCAAGATGAACTTATTTTATTGTTGCTTCCTATTGAATATAGTAATATTTTTAACCTATTTTTGTAAATATTTTTATAAAAATTATTATTTAATAAAAATTAAATAATTTTAATTATTTTTTTTAGATTATACTTTTTCCTAGTTTCATTTTCCTTTTAAAAAAATCAATCTTTCCAGTTTTAAATAGTAAATTTTAATTTCAAAATATATAAATATTAACTTTTAAAAAAGTATATTCTTCTAGTCCTGTAGTATAAAATACCATTTTACAGTTATATCCTGATTTACAATCGAAATTTTGTAAAAATACATATTATAATATTAACTATTAAAACCAAAAGTTCTTCCGTGTAGTGTCCTAAGGTGAAAAAATATCAAAATATGTCAAAATATCGAAGTTGAAAATTTTTAGTAAGACAATACTTTCTCTATAAGGAACCAAAATTCGTTAAAATTTTCTTTGACCTATAAGTTTATTGATGTAAAAAAATCTAAAAAAATTATAGCTTCCATTTAGAAGTGAGCGTTTCGCTTTTAAATTCTTTTTAAATCACTTTCTTTTCCATTTAAAGTTGTATTTGCATTAAATAATACAGTTGTTTTCTTTTATTCCTTTGAAGGTGTTAATCCCATTTGTAAAAGATTTTATTCAATTTTTCTTTACGTAAGCAAAATTATTATCACGTATCTCGATAAAAAGACATTGATGTTTAAAATTATATGTTTATTAACATTTCTACATATTGTAAGACTAAATCAGATAAAATTGAAGAGATTATACGTTGCTGCTCTTTTAAAAACTGAATTCAGTTTTATTAGTCAAATTACTATTTTATTAGTTAAAGGAAAGATCCTTTAAATGGTAAATTCAAATGCACAAATTTGGAGTCAGTATTCAACAGTTGACTAACAATAAACTTATTGTAATGAAAGAAAATGCTAGATCACTAATGATGTAAAGACGATATGCAATGTAAATTTGATATAATTACGAAACTCTAATTGGCTGCTTCGACAGAACATCGCAGTCAGAATAGTTGATACCTTCCAACAACAAATCAAATAAACCGTATTCGCACAACGAGTATATTCTAACGAGAATTAAGAGTGCTAATGAACAATGTGAAGATAAAGTTAGCTAAACTTAAACACAAAATCAGTTTTCATTTGCACATGTATCGAATTGAACAAAGAAAATGTTTATGAAACCATAAGATGCAGGAAAGATTAAAAAAAATTTACGAATTGGTTCCCTTTTAAAGACATTTTTAATTTAATAAATTTGTTGTAAAGTATTGAAAGATATTTCTTGTTTTATTAAATTGTAATTATTCCTAGTTTGCAGATTAGAAGGAAACGTATTTCTGTGTTATTCCGGAATTAAAAAACACTGGAAATTAGAAAAAAAAGTTTTAAGTTTAATGACAATACAGTATTTAATTTATTGTAAGACAAAAGCATTAGAGTTTATGGAAATTGATGAGAGTGAACGATAATAATGAAGGTGGAAGCAATGAAATGAAGACTATTGAGTCGTACTTGAAAATAAGGAGAGGATCTTCTCATAATATAGCAGACAAACTTTATTAATTGCATTATCTCAAACTCAGATAGAGTAAATTTCATTAAAACTTAATGTAAACAATCAACTATTTAACATTTAGACTGACGGAAACATGCACTCAATATCATGAATAAATTTTGCTCGATATTATAAATAATACCCATTTTCGAAAACCAATATTTCTTATAAAAAATGACTGGTTATTATAAACAAATTAAAAAAATTAACTATGTTTCTGACTCGTATAGTAGATTTTGTTAAGAAAACTTTATACAATATTTATTAAGGATAAAATATCCAGGAGGTTGATTATGTAATTTGATTTGATTCCGAAATGATTTGTTTTCGCCTGACTTCACTTTTTTCACTTTTAACTGTCAAAACTTTCGACAACAAAAGTCAATAAAAGTGAAAAAAAGTGAAGTCAGGCAAAATCAAATAATTTCGGAATTAAATCAAATTACATAATCGACCCCCAGTATAATGGAACAATCATTTTTTTGATTGACATGAAAATCAGACCATGACTATTTTATATATAATTTTAGAGTCGTTAAAACCAAATCTGAAGTCCATTAAACCCCGACACGTCAGGGTTTTAACATAACCTAAACAAACCCCAAATTTTGACTTAAATATTTTGAAATCCAGAAGAATTCAGATCTCTAAGTCTTACTATGACTGCTTTATCTTTTTGGGGTCGCTATAGCCGAATCTAAAATCTATTAATTCCTATCAAGGCATACTTTTGTCATAATCTAAAAAAACCAAAATCTGACCTTAAAATTTTGAAATCAAGAAAGATTTATATTTGTAAGTCAGACTACGATTCCTTTATGTTTTTGAAGTCATTAAAGCTAAATCTAAAATCCATTTTACCCCACCACGTCATAATTTTGACATAATCTAAAAAAAAAACTCAAAATTTGACCTCAGAATTTTAAAATCATTAACTTTTTAGATTAAGAAGTCTCACAATGACTGTTTTATGTTTTGAAGGTCGTTAAAACTGTATCTATAGTCCATTTAACCCAATCATGTAACACTTTTAACATAACATAAAAGAACCCCAAATTTGACCTCAAAATTTTGAAATCAGGAAAAATTCAGATTTTTAAGTCTGGCTATGACTGCTTTATGTTTTTGGGGGCGTTAAAACTGAATCTGAAGTCTATTTAACCCAATCATATGACACTTTTAACATAACATAAAAAACCCAAAATTTGATCTCAAAATTTGAAAATAAATCAGATTATGAACCAAATTTGAAAAAACGATCAATTTCTGAGTCGATTCACATTGATTCAAATATTAAATTTACTTTAAATAAGAAAAAAGAAAGTTTCTCTCTCAACAAGGCTTTCTATCCTCTACTTAAACAAATAAAACTTTGAACCTTTTAACCTTGTTAAAAAACGTTTGGTGGGATTTCACAAAATGTCACAGCACTTTTAGTTTCGCGTAATAAAGTTTATTATTAGTACAATTATACAATACGTCACATTTGTATACCCGTCATGAACACAATAGAAAAACAGTAAACAATTCGTCGAGAAATGCACGAGAAAACATGCCCAATATGAACTGAATAAAGCCAAAACGAAACTGAACTGTCTCATCACATCAGGCCCTCGCTGACAGACCAAGAGGGTGGGAGAGCTTCCACCAACGATCCGAGCTCCATCCTGTAGAGAGAGAAGAAGGGATTACATGGCCCCCAACAGGGAAAATTCATTCAAATCTTGCAAGAAACCCTCCTCATAACTTTAAACATTTTAACCGAACCTTTATGACTTGAACGATTTGTTTTCTAAATTTTAGTTTGAAAATTCATTCAGTTTTTTTTCCGACTCGTGATAGAATGTCTTTACTTGGACGTGTCTTATAATTATAAGTTTTTGACGAATTTGGTAATTGTTTTTGTTTGTTAGTAATTTTTGTATATATTTATATCATCAGTGTATCTTTGTGTGTTCGATTTCATTTTATATTTAATAAATGTTTTTAGCCTGATGATGTTGACAAAACTGTGTCAACGAAACGTAGCTAATTTTGACTATACGAAAAAGAATGTAAATAATTTTTTTCACCTCACCTTCTTGAGATCATTTAAAGCTTCTCCCCTTCAACGTAGTGTTGTTGCGGGTGCACCCACACACTACTCTACTGTTGGTCAGCAGCCCCACTCAAGTAAACTTGAAAGGTGTTTGCCTTCCTTGAGAAAGGATCCAAGTTGAGTTTCGACTCCCATCAGCCAACAGACTGAGGAACTAGCGTGCGCCAGTTGTATATATAGGCTGCCTCTAGTCGCCGCTGTGGAGAAGGGGAAGACAGCAATGCGCGAAAGAAGAAACTCCCCACTCTTTACGAGAACCATAATAGCTTGACTGCTTGAATAATGGTGTATCAGTGCTTATTTAAATCATTACAAAATTACAATTTTCAAGTCCCACATAATTTTGATGTTAGTAAAAATTGACTTTTATTGTGACACTTAATTTAATATTCCAAACTTAATTTAAAAAAAAACTTTATTCTTTTATTATCAGATGCAATTTTTAGCAACGGAAAGTATATTTAATCCTACAATTTATTTGCAAGAAGAAAGCGTTTAAATTTAACAGTTGAAGATGCAGCGTATCACCAAATCTTCCATAGAAAACTGATTGCTTTACGGATGCTTAAACCCCTTAAGATGAAGGAAGATAAATCGTTCCCCGTGTCAGTGCACAGCCGCATATCTTTTCTGTCGATCGTGGCCTCTTTTTATTCTACAAGCATCTCTCAATCTCATTTAATTTTAAAAATCTAAAAATATATATAGATATAAAAATCTTTTTAAGTATAACTCATATTTTTTGGTGTGATTACATTAAGTGGTTATGACACTCTAGGATTTCCTAAAAATCGATGTTTTTATTCTAAATGATCTCTTGGGGTCTTAAAAATAACATATTGAAGGATTATGACCAAGATAAATTCTTAAAAAGTTAATTTGTAAAATATCGTGCCATGCTGCACGGCACGCGGCGAGCTCCTTTTGTGACTGCTACGAAGGGTTCTGTGTAGAAGGTCTAGACGAGATACACATCAGATTTTTGATTAAATCGAAAAAAATAAATGTAGATGATACTTATCTGGAAGGCCACTTGTTTGATGAAGGTAAAGCAGATTAAAGGTATTTCAAAATTACTTATGTTCTTTTACAGCATAAAACTTTAAACGAGATTATCTGAAAACTACATTACTCGAGTTGGCCGCATCAGTAGTTTGTACAATTTTTTACCAATTAAGTTCACATTTAGCACACATTTTTTAAAATACATAGTTTAAACAAACACTAAGGATTTTTTCAAATTGCATAGTTCATTTGTTATGGATGTATTTCCTAATAGGTCAGACCGACGATTTTATTGAAACTTGGTATACCTACGTATTCTGATGCGCTGAATAATTAAATTTACTGGATTAATTGAGTCTTTTAATATTAATTTATTGTATTGAAATAAATATTTAATAAATAAGACTTAAAAATCTTTGATTTTATTAGGAGTAAAATATAACATTCATCTTCGGAGTATAATATAACAAGTATCACAAAAAAATTTTTGTTGAAATAAAACGGGACCCAAAAAAGAATAATTTTTATAGTTATTTATGGTTTCTACCATAAAAATGAGCTAGTCGCCAATTTTCACTATCATTTTCGTAATCTGCGGATCAAAGTACATTAATAGCAGTAGTTACTATTTACCACACTATAGTTAAGTAATAATATTACAATTAGCTCTATTCATGATGGTTTACAGTTTTTTGCATTTTTTTAAACTATCGGCTTTTGATAAAAAATATATAAAGTATAAAAAATGTATTTCAATAATATCTACAATTTTTGTCTAACGCATTTTTTTATATCTTTTATATTTATAGAGTTAATTGTAAAAAATCATTATTTTTGTTGTTTTTTATGGTCTTTACCATAAAAAAAAGCTAGTCGACAATTTTCACTATTATTTTCGTATTCAGCATACCAAAATACTTAGGAATACTAATTTTCAATAAAATCCGCGGTCTGACTTATTCGGAAGTATATCCATGATTTGAAATAAACTCCTTGCATTATAATTTTGATTAGCTTTATAATTTGTTTAAAGAAATTCCAAGAAACACCTATTTGGTGTTTTTTATTTATTTTTCTGGGGTGTCGTTCTTCATAATAAAACGTAAGCATCTGACAAACTCTTGAAATATAAGTCTAAATAATTAAACATACAAAATTAAATTTAAATTAAAAACCTGATTAAATATTTTAGTTTTTAGTTTAGAGGAATAAAAGAGGATAATATCCTCTTTTACTCTCTAAATTTAAATCAGTGAAAAGTCACTGGTGAATCAGTGCGAAATAAGCCACTGATTTGAATCAGTGAAAATTTCAATGGAATTTCACTGATTCTCAGTCAAAATGTAACTGATCGAATCAGTGATGTTACTGAATCAATCAGTAAGATATTTGACTGAGAATCAGTTAAATTTGATTGATTCTCAGTCAAAATCTCACTGATTTAAATCAGTGGCTTATTTCGCACTGATTCACCAGTGACTTTTCACTGATTTAAATTTAGATAGTAGTCTTTTATAAATGCAGATATTTCGAAATTTATACAATTCCCATATAACCCAAGATCTTGTGTCAAGATTGACTCAATATTGTGGTTTAACTCAATTTTGAGGCTATACGGTGGTAGATAAGGAATACTGAGGCAAGTTTGACGTTAGATCTTTTACTGTATTTGTTTGAGGTCTAGAAGAGGTTAAAAAGCTAGTATTTATTAAATTATTCTACTTTTGTTTATTTATTTGGTATGTCAGTAGAAATTATGAGAGTAAGAAAACTTTTTTGCTTGTAAATCAATAAAACTTCGGTTGAGTTATTAAGAACGCATAATACGGGTTTCATCAAGAGAATTCAGTTTTTTCCACTTGTAAACTAAGCAAAACCATCAATGTGACTGCAAAAAAAAACTTGTTTAGTTATATAGTTTTAGTTGCATATAATGTTCTCATCAGATGTAATTAATCCTATATCTGATATCAATATATTGTTTTATCTATAGAAATGTTTTTCATTTGTTCAAATGTTCTCCATAAACTTTGATACAAGATTTCGGAGAACTGAACAACAATTCTCTCCTTTTATTGGCGTTTTTAATGCTCCTATGAGTTTATGATACTCGATTTAAATAAGTCACTAAAATCTGAAGCTTCTCAAGTTTACATTTGTCACGCGCACAACTGAATAATTTTAGAAGCTCAGAGAGGTTCACTTGGAAGTGAATTAAAAGAAAACACTTTTTCTTACTTATTTGCAATGAATAACTTTATTATTTTGGTTAAATTCATGTTTAGAAACGATATTTTTATGCTTTTTTTCAATAATAATTATGATTTTTAAACTTTTTTAATTGCAGTTTATAATGACAAGAATGTTTTTAAAAACTTGTTCTTTGTCACTGTTTTTGTTAAAGGTGCTTTAAAATATTTTTTAGATTCTGAGTTGCAGTAAAAATGTACCACAATGAATTTTCACAAAACCAGAATTCCAGCGAGAAGTAGATGAAGAATAATATGACCCTGGAGACGTTTCTCTACCATACCGTTAGAAAACCTCGAATTCTCCGACGGCCACGTAGCAGGTTGAGTTTTTTTTAACTCCTTTGGGAGATGAACCTGCATTTCCCGATTCTATCTATCAAGTACAAATTGGAACAAGTGAGAATTAAATCAAAAGAAACAAAGATATTTATCAAACTTAGTTCAAATCATAGCTCCGCTTCGTATTTATTCGTCCCATTGTTCTAAAATCTCTTTCCGAGTTAATTAAACCTATTCAAAGTGAAACCAGAAGATGTGAGCAGCGAATTCAATTAGGTCTTACAAAAACAAAACTGGTTCTAGATAGTTACAGTTAAGATAATGAATTTTGCTTTAAGAGATTTTCATAATAATTTAATGTTGATAAATGATAGTATATTAAAGTTTCGACTTGTGACCAGTAATTCATATGTGCATAAAAACAAAATTTAATAGTTTTTAAAATATATAAATTAAAACATTTTTTCTGGGTATATTTATAAAATTTTTTCACGTAGATTAGAATGAAACAAATTATTTAACAATCACTTTTTTGTAATATTTTTAGAGCAATTTAAATGTAGAATACGAGAGAAAAATTGGATAAATCCCAGAAAAAAATTGAAAAAAAGAACTCAACCGACACTATCAAAAGACATAGAGAAGGGATAATTGTTTTTTTTTTAAATACTTTTTGCTTGCACGCGTATCGACCGAGTTGCAACGCGGTGTATAAATACTTTGGAGAAAACAAATAAAATATCACAAGCAAAAAGAACCCGCGGCAGTTTATCGAACGTCGCAGTTTTCGGGCGGGACCGTAAATCGCTGGATAAAATAGTCTTTTCTAAAAATTATTATGAAATCACCCAGCTTATGACTATATACGTATGAATCACTTATATTGTTACTGACATTAATAAAACGCAATTTTAAAATATCGTGCAAAGAAAACAAATTATTCTTTGATAACTGCTCTCCTCTAGATAGAATTTTGGATTTTAGGTATACGATGATGTATAGAAATTGCATGGTTAATAAAAACTTAACAATTTTTTGAAATTAAATTTTTGTCATCACACACTTGTCAATGTTCACTACTCACCAATACTTTATAAATAAATTGCATCTCGTGCGAAGCGTGTTCACAAGATACTAAAATTAACACGCGGTCCAACTTTTAGAGCCTTTTTGATTTTGGATGCGTCGTCGGCATGTCAACTCCAGGATCGTATCCCAAACTTTCCTGGATAGAGTTTTCGCCCTTTGTAGATAAATTTACACTTTCATTAATATTGGTGTCGCTTCCCAATCTCGTGTTCTCAGACTAGCACTAGGCAATAAGTGTATATTCGAACCAACCAAATACAGGCAAATAAAATATTGAGTTAGAATCAGAATATTATTATTGAGACAGACTAAATAAGATTTTCATCAAAAGCATACAGATTCTAAAATTAAAATTCTGTATTATTATTATTATTTTTATTATTATTCAAGCGACAAACTCGACGAACTGAGCCAGATCAACGCCCGGAATACTTTTAAAAAATGTAGAAGCATTTTTTTAAATTCAGATTGTCTTTATTATCTCTCTTTATTAAGGATTGCTATTCGTAAAGAAATTCTTAATTAAATTCCTTTTTATTGATCAAAGGGAAGGAGTTTTTCCTTGATCTAAAATCAACTGTTTAATTATTTCTACAGAATAATTAAATTCTAAGGAAATTTTGTAATTCTAGAACGAATTAAGATAGTGCCTATCTAGAATCGTGTAATAAAATAATAAAACATTCTCCTCTTTTATTATGTCACAGTCAAGACTAACTAATTTCAAGTCAGAAATAATGCTTTCTCATTTATATCTAAAACTTTCTTACAATATCTTGAAATTAATTTTTGTGCTTGAGAATGTAATTTCCTTAACAAGCAGAAGTAATTTTTAGCCGACAGTTGGACTTATTAAGCCAAAAATGAGATCAACTACCGCTATTGATTTTGTCCGTAGTCTCGACTTGGGTCATCAGAAAATAAAACAATTTAATTTATTGCCAAGTGTTAGAGCGAGTATTGGAAAAGAATCGGAAAAGTAAACATTTTTTATTAAACGAAAGAAGCCACAGAAAGAATAATAAGTAGATAAAAATGTGTGTTGAATATCGCTTGTGAAAAAAAGTTAAAAGTATAATTGACGTGTGTTTTATTTAAATTTACTTTATGCATATTTTAAATATCATATCTGTTTACTTTTTACCCAGTTTATACTATTTTATCATTTTGACAAATATTTGTACTTAATGAAACATGCATATTTACACTGCTGTGAAGCCAATCACAATTTATCAAAAACGATAATCAGCGAAATGCTTCAACGCAAACTTTGTTTCTCCAAATAAAATTAAACGAGAACAATCATTTTGAAACGATGTGTTTCTATGATGCATTTAAATTTTCTGCAAGCAAGGTAGAATACGCGTTAAATTTCAGCAATAGGTTAGTAATCGTTAGGGTCCCACGTGCCTGAAAATCGTGCAGGAATATCCCCGGGAAACGTCATTTAACGATTAGCCATGCACCACCACCGAAATTCAAATGTAAATGACACCCCCGGGAACCTAGAGTGAGTTGCGGAGGATCGGACTTAAACTCAAATCCCAGGCGACAAGTTTAAAGAGAAATCCCGGTATCTCGTTTTCCTCTTTTTATTTCTTATTGAACTTAACTATACAAGCAGGAAAAAGGGAAGGTTGTAGGTAACTTTGCAAACAGCCCCTGAAAATTCAAATGCGAAAACCTTCTTGACAGGTCATTTTCGCACATCTTGAGTAAACGGAGAAAGACGTTTTGTCGTTCTACGCTCATCCCATCTTTCGTTCTTTCATTTATGTCTCTACCTTTCCTCACATCAATTTTCATTGTACAACCCTGTCATTTACAGAGGTGCAAAATCTAATCTCCAATTTACGTAAGCTTTAAAGGAATTTTCCATTGAATTGTTTATTGATAAAAGTTCTGTGAAAATGATATTAGTCCTTGAAAATATTCTATTCAAAATATGAACATGACATTTTAATCATACAGCTTGTGAGGTTTCTCGTCTGATATGTCAGGATTGATAAACACACATTAAAATTTAAACATCAATCTTTACTAAATTGAACTTAAATAATGAAGTAAGTTAAACAAAGGTAGAAACGAATTAATTAAAATTTTATTTGTTACATTTTTAATTTATTTGGAAATTTTTTTAATTTTGTAATATTAAGGAAAACCTCGAAGCTTGTATTTAAAAAATAAACTAGATCGCAAATTTTAAATTCATAAGAATTTTGCTATGCAATGCTATGTATCTAAAGAGACCCTTCCAGGATATTTTAATATTTGCCTGCAATGCAAAAATTATTAAAATTGAGGATCACAATTTTTAAATCCATAAGAATCTTGACATGTTAGTTAATTGTAAATTTTGATAAGCTAAAGCAGTTTTTCAATTCGTTACAAACAAGAAAATCGTACTTTTCTAACTGTCAGAACCAGATCAGGTTATTTTCTCAATTTTGAATTCTCATACTGAGGTAGCATTCCAGGTCGATTTAGATACCTCAATAGTTGTACTCTCTGGCAACAAGCTAATAAATAATAAATAACTAAAAGAGACCCTTTCAGGTTATTTTAATATTTGCCTGCAAGGCAAAAATTAGCAAAATTGAGGATCGTAATTTTTAAATACATAAGAATTTTGTCATGTTAGTTAATATTTAATTTTGATAAAATTAAGCAGTTTTTCAATTCGATACAAACAAGATAATCAAACTTTTGTAACTGTCGCAGTACCAAATCAAACTACTTACCCAATTTTGAATTCTCATATTGAAGTGTCACTCCAGGTCGATTTAGATACCTCCATAGTTGTTCTCACTGGCAAAAAGCTAATTATAAATAAATAACTAAAGAGCCCTTTCCAGGTTATTTTAGTATTTGCTTTAAATGCAAAAATTTTAAAAATTGAGGATCGCAATTTCTAAATACATAAGAATCTTGCCATGTTAGTTAATATTTAATTTTTACAAACTTAGGCAGTTTTAATATTTGATACAAACATGAAAATCGCACTATTGTAACTTTCAAAACCAGATCAAGCTATTTTCTCAATTTTGAATTCTCATACTGAGGTAGCATTCCAGGTCAATTTAGATACCTCAATAGTTGTTCTCTCTGACAACAAGCTAATTAATAATAAATAACTAAAGATACCCTTCCAGTTTATTTTAATATTTGCCTGCAATGCAAAATTTAGCAAAATTAGGAATCCTAATTTTTAAATAGATTAGAATCTTGCCATGTTAGTTAATATTTAATTTCGATAAACTAAAGTAGTTTTTCAATTCGATACAAACAAGAAAATCAAACTTTTGAAACTGTCGCAGAACCAGATCAGGGTACTTTCCCAATTTTGAATTCTCATATTGAAGTGGCATTTCAGGTCGGTATAGATACCTCAATAGTTGTTTTCTCTTACAATAAGCTAATTAATAACAAATATCTAAAGAGACCCTTCCAGGTTATTTTAATATTTGCCTGCAATGCAAAAATTAGCAAAATTGAGGATCACAATTTTTAAATACTTAAGAATCTTGCCATGTTAGTTAATATTTAATTTCGATAAAGTCAAGTAGTTTTTCAGTTCGTTACCAACAAAAAAATCAAACTTTTGTGACTGTCAGAACCTGATCAGGTACTAAGCTAGCACACCAGAATGTGCTAAATATTTTAATAGTTGTTCTATCTGGTGACGGGCTAATTAATAATACATTATTAAAGAACCCCTTTCAGGTAACCTAGGAAGACCAAAAATAGTACTGTGACGAGTTAAAATGGTACCTTGAACAATGTTTCCAGATTAATCTAAAAACATTAATAAACACCAGTCTGGAATCATTAAGCGTGGCGACTTGTGTCTTATTATTTTGCGCTTACATTCTGAAAATTAACTAAGTTTTCATTTAATTTAAGTTATTTTTCATTCTTTTATTTAAATTATAACAATTAATAATAATTTATATTAATTGAATAATAATCTCCGTAAATTATAATAATAATTTCTTCACTTTTGAAAAATCTTAAATTCTATGTTTATCTAATTTTGGAATTTTATGATGTTTTAATTTTTCAAATTAATTAATTTTACCTGTCAACTTGTCGATCTAGAATTGTTGTATTGTTGATAACGATCCCTGAGGATCGTCGATTTCTTTGCGGTCGAGCCCTTCATCGTGGGATCGTTCTGGCACCAGGTACAGATGTGAGTCCCAGTCCTGATAAGAATGCGAGGACCAGAAGCCGATGATGACGGTGGTTGTTTACTACCTGTTAAAACAGTAGCAGACGGCAGAGATACAGGGATGGGCGGATGAGGCCACCACTTCGCCGCGCGGCAGAATTCGGTTGCTACGCAACGGTGACGCATCTCGGCATAACTCTGAACTTGGAACGATTGTGTTCCTGGTTTGTCGCGCTAAGGGGTAATTGTGTCAGAATTGTGGCTTGGCGACGACGCGTCCAGCCTGTTGTCATTTTAGTACTGGTGTCTGATTGAGTCTCATCTTATCGACAAATAAAGACAATTAAAACATTTTTGTTGTTAAAAATTATAATGACTGGAATATGCTCAATTCGGGGTCATAGGCCCATCCCAGGTGAGCTTATTAACTAAATTAGTGACTTTTTATATATGTTGGAGTGGGTTCTCAGACCAATTTTGTAAAATTTCGAATCTATTTTTGCAGTGCGCGTCTATTGTTATGGCCGTGACATGCGGCCGACTATTTTTGTATACATTCTGATACATAAAATTTATAAATGTCAATTTATAGTGAATCTTTAAAATTCGTATTTGTGCTGACCCTTACTCCCCAATCTCCGGAGAGTTAGTTAGTTGTGTCTTGTTGTTTGTAATTTTGTTTGATTGATTTATTTCACTAGTCTATTATTATTTTTATATTGTTTATTTGTGTTTATTAAATAATAAAAATTAATATAAGTAAAATTAAACAATAAACATAATCTGAAAGCCTGACCAATCGCGTCAGACTTATCCCTGGTTGTACGGTATCCACCAAACGGCCCACATTTTGCTCTGAGCACTCTCTAAACAGTACATAAATAAATTAATCTTCCGGACAAACGAGGAGTTGAAAAAAAATTTAAAAAGCGTGAATCAAGAAGCAAAAATAAATGTTACTGAAATATTTTATACAGTTAATTATGGATCGCTAATTACAAATTTTATTCTCATAGTAACCAGTAAATAAAAGGCAAAAATGGCAAAACGTGATTCAGCTCTCCTCCACTTTCCCTATTATTAACACTCGTAAACAATTTTTTACTATCAATAAATGTTTAGAGAAAAAACTTCCTAAAGAACTTTATTGTTACAAAAATAGATGTAAAAAGTATTTTATTAAAAAATAATTTACAAAAAGACTGACGTTAAAAGTTGCCACTTTATGAATACATTTGTGGGTACCCGTTGCATGTTATAAAGTGTGTATGATGTTTAGTGCTATAAACTCTAAATATACATTCGTTTGACAATGTATGAGTTTAGGAAGGCAGGAATTTGGTAGCGTACGTGTAGGTGCATTTTACATGAGCGCACAGAGGGTGCACTCTGTATTTCAAGCGGCATGAGTAAATTTCTTTGAGCATGAAAAAGTATGTTGCAAAAAATGCATCTCGATGTCGATGAATGTTGAAAGTGTGTATTTGACGGTTAAAAAAGTGTTTATGTCACGCAAAAAACATTTAGATTGATGTTCTGGTGTCACAATCTACTTCACTGGTTTATTCATTATATCACAGTTCTTAAAATAGAATAAAATAAAAATTGTCAATTATTAAAAAAGTGTTTAAATAAACAAATAAACTAAAAATGTAATGAATAAATAAATAAATAATAATCAAACAAATTTATCAAAGAAAACTTTTTTAAATAAAGGAATCTTATTCTAAACTAGAAAAATTTAATTTAAAACTTCGGTAGCGTTTAAGACAGTGAATTTTTTACAGTTTAAGATTGATAAGCGTTGAGTCGTATTGTACAAGAAAAAAGTTAATTTAATATGAAAAGAAAAATGCTTCCCAATTCAATTGCAATTTCATTGACTGTAATTTCTTTCATTATTACATTCTTAGTTATAATCAGAAAAAATCGAATTCATCCTATTCACAATCAGTAAAATTATAACATTCCATTAAAAAATTACAACTATTAGAACCATAATGTATTTTAAATTTAACGAATAAAAATTAAAATTCAACATCCAAGGGATTGAATTTAGTGTAATATTCTAGTTCTGATATAAAGTAAAGCATATTTATTTTAAGTTGAATACATCCATATCACTATTTACTTGGATACTATTGCTTCTGTTTAATCCACTGTTTAATCCAAACCACGAAACGTACTTTTCAACCTCGACCCTAAAGCGAAATTAATTACACTGTTATCATCAAAATCCAAAATGAACATTATTAATAATGGAATATTTATTCCCGGATATTTTAGTTATATTAATTCCTGCTTTTACCTTTTGATACATTTTAGAAAGCAGATTTTAACAGAAATGTAAATTTTGCAATTTCCGATTTTACAAGTGTTCATCAACGCCAGCAGCACGCACTTCCGTTAATGCTGTTACGTGTTCTGTAACATTCGACTATTTTCGAAATCGATTATCGAATTACTTAATTAGAAACTTCTTTTTATTTACTCAAATATAGTTGTATTTATTAAGGGCTTTAGAATATGAAGAAAAATTTCAAATTTATTGTGAAAATTTTCTCTATTATTTTTTTGTTTTAATTTTTTATACTGATGTAAGAGAAAACTTACAAAACGGTGTCAACATTTTATGAATAATAAAATGTGTCGAGAAATGTAAATGAAATCGTACAAAACTTTTCAACTGTGTTATTCTACTGAAATGACGTGATACATGAACAGCGCCTGTTGTGTACACCAAATACGGAATGACATTCTAGAAATGTTTGAGTTTAGTTTCTACTTCTTATATTAAAATAATTGTTTAAATTTATGTGTCTTCAAATTAACTTTTAAAACAAAAGTTTAAACATAGTTAAGTGAAAGTTTTAATGTCAACATTAAGCTTTATAAAATTGTTGTCTTAACGTAGAATGTACTGTGACGAGGTAAACAATTACTTCGCTTAATATTTTTAAATCGATTTAAAAATATTAATAACACACCAGTTTGGAATTAACTTTCTCAGACTGTTGCACAGTCGTATGTAAATTTGGCGATTTGTGCCACTTAATATATAAAGTTTTTATTCTTAAATTAATTTCAATGAATTAAACTTAATTTATATTTAATTATATTCTTATTTTATTCTTGATTAAATTCATCTTGTCTTTATTATTTCACTTTAATTTTGCTATTAAAGCTTATTATTTACCTGACAACTTGTCGTACCGGACTAATTGATGTTTTGAAAATGAAATATGAATTGTTAAAACTCTTTTTACACGCATGAACACTGCTCACTCGTCGGTACCCGTGGAGAATTTTCAGTAGGAGTTTGGTAGGGACCTTGTAAGACTTCCCTGTTACTAATATGAATCTGATGGGGAAAAATAATGAGGCCCTGGTAAATTTTGTGACGCTCGAATCTTGTCAGAAGTGCCTTGTGGGGAAACACAGTGAGGGCCCTACAAGAACACTACAAGAGCCTATCGAAAATTCTCATTTTACTACAATTGTCACATAACCATGATCTTAGGTTATTTTGTTTATAAATAATAATTTATGTAAGAAAATAATAATATTTTCTACCACACATGCACGAAAACCTCGTGTTTTGTACGCGTTAGCGGGTCAGAACTCACAATTTTTATCTCTAACGTCACTAACCTGAAAACTGCGAGTGCTGACCCGCTAACGCGTACAAAACACAAGATTTTCGTACATTTGTGATAGAAAATAGCATATGCACCTCGGGAGGCCGATTTTTTGTCTCGCACAATGTTCTTCGAACTCGTTTCGCACTCGCTACGCTCGTGCTGCACTCGTTCTTCGAACATTTGTGCTTGACAAAAAAACACGGACTTCCCTCCCTTGATGCATAATATACTATTATAATATCTACAAACATTTGTTGAGGAAATTTATTGCCTAAACTCTTAAATGAATTTTTTATCTTTTTCCACATGTATAAGTTCAAGAAAAATTCCCGGGAATCTTCCAAAATATGAGCAAGTAAAGATTTTCAATAATAACCTCAGGTTTGTTAAAATTATTAAACTATTATTATTTATTTCTTTATATGATAATAATTTTTCATCACGTTATTATTATATTTAAAAATAATTCATTTTTAATTAAAATCATTAATTAAACTTTTTAAAATCAAATTATGGTGTTGTAAAAATCAATTTTCTAAGTTTTCTGAAGTTTCTTAAAAAAATTTTGAGAAATTTAATACACTGTTCTGATAATTATACTTCTGTAATTCTAATCTTAAATTTCTATTCATTATTTAATGTGATTTAAAAGATAAAAAACTTTTTTTCTTTTAAATTAAATAAATATTATTTGAATGTTTGTATAAAATTTTGTTCAATAATTAATTTAAGTACCTATTATGAGACAAAAAACATATGAAATATCTTCTTAAATCATAAAAAATCTTTAAAATTTAACAAAACGATTCTTATTTTTGAAAATTTAAAAGATTTTAATTTTCTATTCATTTTTTAATTTTATTCTTTATAATAAATAAAATTTTAACAAAGTAACCTAAAATCATGCTTAAATGACAATTGTAGTAAAATGAGAGTTATCGATAGGCCATCGTAGGGTTCTTGTAGGGCCCTTGCTATATTTCCCCACAAGGAACTTCTGACAAGATTCAAGCGTCACAAAATATACCAGGGCCAAACCATTACCCTATATTTTTCCATACTAGAAACCTATTAGATTTCAGCATAAGGCAAGAAAACTTAGGGAAATTTCTTCACGGGTATTTAACAGGAGAATTACAACTATCAGTTGTCGACGAAGTAGTCCCTGGCGGTCATCATCATCGTGGATGCCAGCACTGGTCGTCGTGGGATTATCCTGGCACATGAGATTGGATGTGAGTCCCATTCTCACAAGAGTGTCAGGACTTAAAGACGACGTCGTCGGCTGGTTTTTACAACCTGTCAAAACACTGGTGGCGAATATCTTGATTCGACATTGAGCCACGACTATAACTGATCGACGTTTCTTAGTCGATCGCCACTATGCACATGTTGCTGCATAGTGAACTCTTGACGAAGCGTTCATTCTAGACTGGAAAATGCCTTTGGCATTTCCTGCTAGCGTTCCTGCTAAGTGACCTCCTGTTAGAAATGTTGGGTGGTGAAAAAGTGGAAAATCCTTCAGTTTTATTTTGCTGAGAAGTTATACGGCGGATCGTCGTTTCCTGGAGGTCGAGATCTTCGTCATGGGATCATCCTGGCACTAGGCACGGATGTTCGTCCCGTCCTGACAAGAATGCCAGGACCAGAAGCCGACGTTGACGGTGATTGTTTTCATCTGTCACAACAAACTTACAGATGACGGAGATGCAGGGGTGGGCAGACGAGACCGTCACTTCGACGCGCAACAGAGTTAAGTCGCTCGCGGTTGCTACGCAACGGTGACGGACATCGGCGTAACTCTGAACTTGGAACGATTGTGTCCCTGGCTTGTCGCGCTAAGGGGTGATTATGTCAGAATTGTCTTGACGACGACGCGTTCAGCCTGTCGTCATTCTAGTACTGGTGTGCATATAGGACACCTATATATTTTAGTACTTTTGAGATTTTTCAGAATCATTTTATTTATTCAATGACTGGAAATGCCTAATTCGAGGTCGTAGACCCATTCCAGGTGAGCTTATTAACTAAATTATTGACTTTTTGTCGATGTTGGAGTCGGTTCTCCGACCAATTTTGTAAAATTTCGAGTCACTGTTTAGTGTGTGTCTATTGTAATGTTCGTGCAATGCGTCCGACAATTTTTGTAATCCTTTCGATACATCAAAAATTAATAAATGTCGAATTATAGTGGAAATTAAATTAGTATTTGTGTTACTCCTTACGGGGTTGTCGCAAGCCTACAACAGGCAAGTCCCCCTAGGCAATGTCCTAGGCAATGTCCCAGGGCATGTCCTCCCAAATGAGAATGTATGAACTTGTGGCAGTCTTGGGCAAGTCTCCCCAGGGCATCTCCTCCCAACTGAGAATGTATGGATTTGTGGCAGTCTTGGGCAAGTCTCCCCAGGACATCTCCTCCCAAGTGAAAATGTATGGACTTGTGGCAGTTTTGGGCAAGTCTTCCAGGGGCATCTCCTCCCAACTAAGACTGTATGAATTTCTGGCAGTCTTGGGTAAGTCTCCCCAGGGAATCTCTTTCCAAACGAGAATGTATGAATTTGTAGCAGTCTTGGGCAAGTCTCCCCGGGGCATCTCCTCCCAAATGAGAATGTATCAATTTTTGGCAGTCTTGGGTAAGTCTCCCCAGGGAATCTCTTTCCAAATGAGAATGTATGAATTTGTAGCAGTCTTGGGCAAGTCTCCCCAGGGCATCTCCTCCCAAGTGAGAATGTATGGACTTGTGACACTCTTGGGCAAGTCTTCCCGGGGCATTACATTCTTAATTGGGAGTAGATGCCCCGGGGAGACTTGCCCAAGGTTGCCAAGTTGAAGGTTGAAGGTTGGGTGGGCGTGGCATTAGCTTTAACGGTGTTTGGGAGGAGATGCCCTGGGGAGACTTGCCATTGGGAGGAGATGCCCTGGGAAGACTTGTCCTGGGGAGACTTGCCTGTTGTAGGCATGCAACAGTCTCCTCCTTACTCCCCACTCTCCGAAAAGTTAATTAGTCGTGGCTTATTGTTTGAAACTTTTGTGTGATCTGATTTATTTCATTAGTCTATTGGTTTATTATTTTGTTGTTTAGTTATTTCTCCATAAAATAAATTGTCGCGTTATATTTATTTTTATATTGTTTATTTGCTTTTATCAAATACTAAAAATTTAAATAAGTAAAATTAAAAATAAAACATAATGTGAAACAATTCGTCATAGTACATTAGTAGTTTTTAAAAGAATTATACTTCAAAAATTCATAAGGTACTGTTCTGGAAAATTTTTTTTGTTTAGAGTTATAAGGATTTTTATTTTTTTGAATGTACAATTATGAGAAAAGGCAACTTTTTATGTACGCAATTTTAATTTTAAATAAACAAATTGTACCAAGTATTTTTATTTTGTGTTAGAAAGTTAGTGCAGAAGTCGAGAGTTTAAAAAATATATTAAACACAAAATTAATTTTTGCACAACTAATTAGCGACGAAGAAGCTGCAAATTACCAATAATTCCCTACTTTTTTGTACTAAAGGTGTTTTGTTCACTTTATGCACATCCTAAAATTGCTTTTTAAATATTTACTGAAGGAACGGTTGACCAACTTTGCATCCGCAAAAAGTAAAGTAATTTTTAGGAATTTCGTAAGTCGACAAAAATTATCTTAAATGAAATTTTTTTTTATACATTTTAATTAGTAAAAATTGAAATATTTAAAAGTGTAAATTTTAGAAAAGCGCTTTCAAGAAATATAACTAAAGTCGGGTTTAATTCCTTTAGTTCTAAAAAGATTCAATTTAAAATCAATATTGTTGTATTTTAACTGCCTAGATATACGCGACTCCATTTAGCCTCGTATCGTTAAGAGAGTAGCGTAACAAAATTTTTTTAACGTATCGTTACAGGAAAATACACAGGAGGTGAGGAGTTCATCTATAGCTATTACTTACTTATTTTTTATATAGAATAATAGTGAAATGAACAAAACAAAAATTAATAAAATGACAGCTTAAAAAAATAGAAGACACAATTTTTCGATCAGAAGTCATTTGACTGTACAACAGTCTAGATTGGTTCCAAGTCTAGTGTGTAATCTCGATGAACTCGTTGGCTAGTATTTTCTTCAATTTAAACTGATTTAGCTTTCTTGGAAGCTTCTGCAGCCTGCTTTTTTCACTTTGCGCAGCCGTTTGCTCTCTTACTGTATAATTATTGTACTTTGAAAGCAAGTTTGTGTATTAGACTACACTACTTCTTAGCCAATACGATAGAGCTCTAATTTACGAAATAAAGTTAAATTTCTTTTTAGCTTCTTTTTTAAGATAAACAATTTCCAATTCATGAAATGAAACTTTCATAAAAGTGATTACTAATCTCTTTTACATTTATGAATATCACATTCAGTGGTATAATTATTACAATTAGATTTTCAATGTCATTGGCAAATCTGATTGGCGTTACACGTTAACATTTAGGTTTCAACATTCATGGCTTTAGCTTTTATGATTTATAAAATGTTGAAGAGTTTGCAATTGCAACTCTTCACACCAATATTAGACGCTTTTTGTAATTTGGCAATACTGAAATGCTTTCTCTTGAAAATTTTTTAACTGAATAAAAAATATTTCTAGCTTAATAAAAACCATTTTGAACAAAAATTGGTAAATTACCAGAGAGCAGTCGTGATCATTTGGATAAGATTGCGAAATTTCCAGAAAAATGACATCATGCAAATATAAAACCTTTTTGTCCCTTCTCATCAAAAATTTATATTGACAGGCTGGAATCACATGACTCCATCAAATACTTTATGTATTGTAATGAGCCCGTCAAGAAAGATGAGTGAATTTTGAAGGAGCAATTATATTTTTTATTTAGACAGGTAGGGTATGTCTTTTTAAATTTCTGCAGAGATGACTATTTTCTAAATTATAAATAAATGATGAACCTAAATAAGTCACTCAAAAAGTGCAGTCCTTTGATATGAATTCCAGTAATAATATTTACATAAGTTTTTCTATTTGCTTATAAAGCAATTTTCGGAAGAAATTTAAAACAAATTTATGTGTTATATACATTTTTGAATACCAAAAAATTAACGAATTATTTCTTGAACATTCGACATAACTCTAACTTTTCATCTTTATTTATACCGAGGGTTCCGTACAAGAATATAAAAAATGCATTGATGAGGAAACTTTTTTTTGTTGAAATTTTCAATTTTTCCAAAAAAATACGGTAATAATAAAATTGTAATCATAATTTTTTTTTACTTTTATTAAAATTTAATTATAAACATAAGTATTTTTATAAGATGAAAAATTCCCAAGCAAATAAACTGAGTTTTTTAATACATATAATTTTTAATTTAAATGTAAAAGAAATTTTTTTTATTTAATTTTTTTTTATTTTTAAACTTTTGAAGTAATTTAATTATAAAAATAAAAATTTTGTACAAAAAAATAATCTGAAACTGTAAAATTTCAATTTTACGAAAAAAATGTTTTATTAGTATCAAAGCTCTGGATTATTCAATTGTGTCACTTGTCTCTATTTGATGTAGAATCACCTTAGTATCATTGCCATAAATCTTTAGATGATAACTTTGTTAGACCTTCTATTCAATTACAACGCTCTTTAAAGTTTAATGGTGCTGTTAAAGACAACAACATACAGCCACCTCGTTGCACAATCCAACTATTTAAAATTCTATTTGAGAAGCATCGCCTTTACTAATTCTCTCAATTTTACAAATTTTTACAAAAACAGTTGTCTAAATAACTTTGCAGAAATGATTACCGCTGTGACATTGAGTTTAGTTTGCAAAAAACAAGATTTTTCAAAGTTTATTCTCTTAAAATGTTCTGTTCACATTTAGATTTAAATCTTAAAATAAATTAAATTATAATATTATTTTTAAATTCTAATTAGCAATTTGAATTTTAATAAATCGAACTTTTAAGCGAATCCAATCAACTGTTAGAGTATTTTCTGACATTTTAAAACTTGTTTCTCAAAGGTTTTATGTGTATCAAATGTTAAGTAATATTTAAAAAATTTTTAAATAATGAAAGGCAGAGAAAGCTGAAACTAAATCGGATGCGCTTAAACCAAGTTTTGTGAAAATCGATTCGGTTTACAGATTTCTGTAAACGCTAAAATTATTGTTCGAAAGTAATTTAAAGAAGATTTTCCTTCGCTTTATTTATAATTAATTTACAGCATTGTAGGCAAAATTGAACTTAACCGTTCTCCATCAGTACTGTTCATCTTAAAAATCACAACTATGAATTAATTTTATATAATATTTAAGAGAACGAAAAAATCGATTTTTTAAACTCAACAAGATAAAAAAAACCTTTGATTTGTTTTCAGATTTTTTGAAGGTGCTGGCTTTTAAAGTCAATTTTTTATTTATCATGCTGTTAGAACAGTAGATATGGGTCGATGCCGTTAAAGTTTGCAATCTTAATAAAGTTTCCCTAAGTTGGGTCGTGTTATCTAGGCTACCACTGCATTCTAGCCAAGAATCGTTTCGCTGACGCATATATTGTAAAAGCATGATTTCGCTCTACTCGATTGTAGCTAAAATCTGCACTTATCTAGTTAACGAGACCTGTTGACTGAATGACTAAGTTGCCGGCCTTCCGATTATTACCTTTCATTGTGTTCAGTCCAGTCGCTCTGCAGGAGTTAGGGTCGATGTGTGGTCAGGCGAATAGCTTCAAATAATAATACTTCTTCAACGAAAAATTTATAATATCTAATTTTGAAAAAAATCTATGTTTTAATAAATAATTTTCTTTTCTCTACTTTCATATTTCTTTCATTAATTTAATTTATTTCAAACCCGTGTAGAAAAGTTCCCAGTAATTCCCAGTTTGTACGTGGGCGCCAGTTGGCGCCAGTTGGGGCCAACCTGGGCTTCCCAGTTTTTATCAAATATGTAAATTGTTACTAAATAATAGTTTCAATACTAAACTTATCATCAATCTGGCTTTATATATTGCAATTTCCCTTCATTTCAATTTAAAAATTCATGAAATTCGGTCAAACCGCTCAAAGTTTCCTATGCAAAATGCATGGGGAAAAAAACTTTTTCATAGAATTGATATAAAATCCATGAAAATTAACATTTTTCGATCGGATAAAGCTGTTTCTCCTTAGGAAAGTTTAAACAATAAGATCCAATAATTTATTTAACAAATTTTTTATTATTAACTATTTTTTAAAGGGCCATAAAAAATCTTCATAAACGAAAAAAAAAGTGTAAGATCGTTAAAAAATATTGATTACGACTTTTTACAACATTTTCCACCAAAATTTCCTTTAATTACATAAAAATTAGTTACTAACAATTGGTGCATGTATTTTTTAATTTGTTTAAACAAATTAATATTGTTTATTTGTAATTTTTCATCTAATAGAGTTAGAGAGTTGTAACTTTTTTCTAATACTGCATATATTTAAGTTAAGTAAATCCTAATATTAGAAAAAAACTAAAATATAAAAATATAAAGATTTTTTAAACAAATTAATTTTGTTTATTTGCAATTTTTCATCTAATTGTGTTAGAGGGTTGTAACTTTTTATTAATTTTGCAATTTTTCAATCTTAGTAAAGTCCAATATTAATTGTATAAAGTAAAATCAACAATTATAAAAATTGGTTAAACAAATTAATATTGTTAATATCAATATTGCAATACAGTTCCCAAATTGTATTTAAGTTGCGAATAAACAATATTAATTTATTTAAAAGAGTTTCATAATTATGGATCTTCGTTTACTATAAGTTTTGGGTGTTTATAGGCTTAAAATTTGCAAAATTAAGAAGAAATTAAATTCTCTAGCTCAGTTCGATGAATGATTGCAAATAAACAACATTAGTTTGTTTAACCAATTTTTATAATTGTGGATTTTTGTTTATTATTAATATTCAGCTTTAGTATTCTTAAAAAGTTGCAAAATTAAAAGAAAGTTTTAAATCTAAAGCTCAATAAGATAAAAAGTTGCAAATAAACAATATTAATTTGTTTAAACAATTTTTAAAATTGTGAATTTTCGTTTATTATTAATAATAAGCTTTCATAGATTTAAAAAGTGTCAAAATTTAAAGAAAATTTTAAATCTAAAGCTCAATAAGGTAAAAAGTTGCAAATAAACAATATTAATTTGTTTAAACAATATTTGTGATTGTGGATTTTCGTTTATTATTAATAGTCAGCTTTTATAGGTTTGAAAAGTTACAAAATTAAGAGAAAGTTTCAACTCTCTAGCTCAATTAGATGATAAGTTGCAAATAAACAATATTAATTTGTTTAAACAATTTTTAAAATTGTTCATTTTCGTTTATTATTAATAATAAGCTTTCATGGGTTTAAAAAGTTGAAAAATTAAAAGAAAATTTTAAATCTAAAGCTCAATAAGATAAAAAGTTGCAAATAAACAATATTAATTTGTTTAAACAATATTTGTGATTGTAGATTTTCGTTTATTATTAATATTAAGCTTTTATAGGTTTCAAAAGTTGCAAAATTAAGAGAAAGTTTCAACTCTCTAGCTCAATTAGATGAAAAATTACAAAGAAACAATATTAATTTGTTTAAACAATTTTTATAATTGTGGATTTTTGTTTTTTATTAATATTAAGCTTTCATAAGCTTGAAAAGTTGCAAAATTAAGAGAAAGTTTCAGCTCTCTAGCTTAATTAGATGAAAAGTTGCAAATAAACAATATTAATTTGTTTAAACAATTTTCATAATTGTGGATTTTCGTTTATTATTAGTATTGGGCTTTTATAGGTTTGAAAAGTTGCAAAGTTAAGAAAAAGTTACAATACTCTAGCTCTATTAGATGAAAAGTTTCAAAAAAAAACAATATTGATTTGTTTAAACAAATTAAGAAATACATGCAACAATTGTTATTAACTAATTTTTATATCATTAAAGAAAATGTTGGTGAAATATATTGTTAAAAGTTGTAATGAATATTTTTTAACGATCTTACATTTTTACGATCTTTTTTAGTGAATTGGCACTAACCGGGTTGAGCATTACAAGCCCACTAATTTCCCAGTGGGAAGACCCAACTGGGGCCCACCTTAAATTTGGGAAACCCATATGGGGCTTAACTGACGCCCACCCAACTTTTCTACACGGGAACGTACATTTTTTCCGCATATTTAATTACATAGTTCCATGTATATTGTTTCTTTTACTTTCGAATGTGTAAAAAGACGTCGTTGTTTAATATTTATAATATAGAATGTAAATAAACAGTACAAAAAGCAGGCGCAATGCGCCTACAATTGAGGGTTTCGTGGCTTTTTATTATTGATTTCAAACAAGTCTTACCCACACCCAGAAAATGGTAAAAAAAACCTATCTCCTCTCTTTTTTATTTCTGTTTCTGTTTTATAATGTATTGTGAATACATTTGGTTTTAGCCAATATAATTGTTATATTTGTTTTGTTACTTATTTAAATAATAACAAGCATATTGTTTCCAAGATGCACCACAAATTTTTTTACTTTCTAAACTTTCACTTTATTTATTTAATATTGTTACAAAAGTCATACATTTTTGTATTTAAAAAAAAAAAATTTACTTTTTTAAAATTAAAACTTATAACTTTTATTATTAAAATTAAAAAACAGTTTAAAACAAAATTTTTTAATGAAATTGTAACGTGAAATAACTCATATAAATAATAATTTAGCCTTTCTTTTTTTATTTATGTCAAAATTTATATTTTAATTTCATTAAAAAGGGATTTTTTACATAATATGTTATACCATTAGAGTTAAAGATTAAGAAACAAAAAAATTTAAATACAAAAGGAAGGAGTCAAAATTATAAAAAATGTGTATTACATAATATGTAAATGAACCCCAAATTATTAATACATATTTAAATATCATATTTCATAAACAAATTAATACTTTTTTATTTAGATTTATTGAGATGCAAATTGGTTACCTCCTCGTGGTGCATCTTGGCAACAATATCTCTGTTAATATATAAATTATATATTTTAACAATCATATTGGCTAAATACCAATGACATTCATTGGTAATAATTAAAGAAAAAAACGTTAGCGGTTTCAAAGATATTTTGGTCTCAAATTCAATACAAAAATCTAAGGTATTAATGTATTAAATAAAATTGTTTCCAGAACCAATCAGGTAATTCCGTAACCTTTCGGGTGTTTTTCGGAACTATTCGGGTGTTTCCGTAACCATTCGAGTGTATTCAGAATCTTTCAGGTATTTTCGGAACCATTCGGGTGTTTCCGTAACCATTCGGGTGTTTCCGGAACCATTCGGGTGTTTCCGTAACCACTCGGGTGTTTCCGTTACCATTCGGGTGTTTCCGTAACCACTCAGGTGTTTCCGTATTCACTCGGGTGTTTCCGTAATCATTCAGGTGTTTCCGGAACCTTTCGGGTGTTTCTGTTACCATTCGGGTGTTTCCGTAACCATTCGGGTGTATTCGGAACCATTCGGGTGTTTCCGTAACCACTCGGGTGTTTCCGTTACCATTCGGGTGTTTCCGTAACCACTTGGGTGTTTCCGTAATCATTCGGGTTTTTCCGTAACCACTCGGGTGTTTTCGTAACCACTCGGGTGTTTCCGTAACCACTCGGGTGTTTCCGTTACCATTCGGGTGTTTCCGTAACTATTTGGGTGTATTCGGAACCATTCGGGTGTTTCCGTTACCATTCGGGTGTTTCCGTTACCATTCGGGTGTTTCCGTAACCACTCGGGTGTTTCCGTTACCATTCGGGTGTTTCCGTAACCATTCGGGTGTATTCGGAACCATTCGGGTGTTTCCGTTACCATTCGGGTGTTTCCGTTACCATTCAGGTATTTTCGGAAGCCTTTGGGTGTTTTCGGAACCATTTGGGTGTATCCGTAACCATCCAGTGTGTGAAATATCGTCTTAATCTATGAATTCAATTTAAAAGACGTCTTAAGGTAGCAATAATTAAAGAAAAAAACGTTAATGGTTTCAAAGATATTTTGGTCTCAGATTCAATAAAAAAATCTAAGGTATATCTACCTTACCAATATCAGCATCAAAAACCACCCTTTAAAATTGCCCCTTAATCATTAATTATGTGTTGAACTCCCTCTAGCACACAACCTAAAATGACAGCTATTGGTTCGTGTGTTTTCGTCTCTGTCTCTGACTATCACCCTCTCTCTCGCACACAACCTAAAATTGACAGCTATTGGTTCGTGTGTTTCTGTCTCTGTCTCTCACTATCACCCTCTCTCTCGCGCACAACCTAAAATTGACACCTATTGGTTCGTGTGTTTCCGTCTCTGTCTCTCACTATCACCCTCTCTCTCGCGCACAACCTAAAATTAACAGCTATTGGTTCGTGTGTTTCCGTCTCTGTCTCTCACTATCACCCTCTCTCTCGCACACAACCTAAAATTGACACCTATTGGTTCGTGTGTTTCCGTCTCTGTCTCTCACTATCACCCTCTCTCTCGCGCACAACCTAAAATTGACACCTATTGGTTCGTGTGTTTCCGTCTCTGTCTCTCACTATCACCCTCTCTCTCGCGCACAACCTAAAATTGACACCTATTGGTTCGTGTGTTTCCGTCTCTGTCTCTCACTATCACCCTCTCTCTCGCGCACAACCTAAAATTGACAGCTATTGGTTCGTGTGTTTCCGTCTCTGTCTCTCACTATCACCCTCTCTCTCGCGCACAACCTAAAATTGACTGCTATTGGTTCGTGTGTTTCCGTCTCTGTCTCTCACTATCACCCTCTCTCTCGCGCACAACCTAAAATTGACAGCTATTGGTTCGTGTGTTTCCGTCTCTGTCTCTCACTATCACCCTCTCTCTCGCGCACAACCTAAAATTGACACCTATTGGTTCGTGTGTTTCCGTCTCTGTCTCTCACTATCACCCTCTCTCTCGCGCACAACCTAAAATTGACAGCTATTGGTTCGTGTGTTTCCGTCTCTGTCTCTCACTATCACCCTCTCTCTCGCCCACAACCTAAAATTGACTGCTATTGGTTCGTGTGTTTCCGTCTCTGTCTCTCACTATCACCCTCTCTCTCGCGCACAACCTAAAATTGACTGCTATTGGTTCGTGTGTTTCCGTCTCTGTCTCTCACTATCACCCTCTCTCTCGCGCACAACCTAAAATTGACAGCTATTGGTTCGTGTGTTTCCGTCTCTGTCTCTCACTATCACGCTCTCTCTCGCGCACAACCTAAAATTGACTGCTATTGGTTCGTGTGTTTCCGTCTCTGTCTCTCACTATCACCCTTTCTCTCGCGCACAACCTAAAATTGACTGCTATTGGTTCGTGTGTTTCCGTCTCTGTCTCTCACTATCAACCTTTCTCTCGCGCACAACCTAAAATTGACTGCTATTGGTTCGTGTGTTTCCGTCTCTGTCTCTCACTATCACCCTCTCTCTCGCGCACAACCTAAAATTGACAGCTATTGGTTCGTGTGTTTCCGTCTCTGTCTCTCACTATCACCCTCTCTCTCGCGCACAACCTAAAATTGACAGCTATTGGTTCGTGTGTTTCCGTCTCTGTCTCTCACTATCACCCTCTCTCTCGCGCACAACCTAAAATTGACAGCTATTGGTTCGTGTGTTTCCGTCTCTGTCTCTCACTCTCATGCTCTCTCTCGCGCACAACCTAAAATTGACTGCTATTGGTTCGTGTGTTTCCGTCTCTGTCTCTCACTATCACCCTTTCTCTCGCGCACAACCTAAAATTGACTGCTATTGGTTCGTGTGTTTCCGTCTCTGTCTCTCACTATCACCCTCTCTCTCGCGCACAACCTAAAATTGACAGCTATTGGTTCGTGTGTTTCCGTCTCTGTCTCTCACTATCACCCTCTCTCTCGCGCACAACCTAAAATTGACTGCTATTGGCTGTGAACGACGGACGGACGGACGGACGACAAAGTCTCACTATAAGGGTTTCGGTCCCGAACCACGAAACCCTAAAAATGTAGTACTCTATCAGATTTATATAAATATCTTTAAAGAAGAAACAACCTAGAAAAATTAAAATATATTTGTATAAAATGAGGAATGAAATGTGAGATAATAATATATACCTAAGATAACAATTACTAAAAGAGCATTTATGAAACACTTTTAATAGGATTCTTTTAATTCCAGTTTATATAAAGCTATACTTATAATGAGGTATGCTTTACAATTAATGGAAACGAAATGTGAAACTCGTGAATTAAACATAAAAGAATTAACTTGTGAAGTTTAATAATAAAATGAACATTTTGATTTTAAAATCATGACTGTTTAGTTATAGAAAAGCGAAACCCAATTAAAAATACGAACCCATCACAATTAAAAAGCAATTATAATTGTTGTCGCTAAATGAATTTCTGAAAATTAATTCAGAGATAAACAGTTCGTGGAATAACAAAATCAATAAAAAAAATTAGTTTACTAAATAATCTACTTAAGGCAGGGGTTTTCCTGGGTAAATTTATTTTAACGACTTTATTTATTTATTTTATTTTATATTTCGCGATTTGTAAAGGGTAATCACGTGTGCACTAGGTCCAATAATCGTTTTCGGCGTGCCAATGGTGCCGATTAGGGGGATCACTGACGATGTCTCAGGAGTAGAGTCGATTATTCATTGATTGATCGACACACCTCGAGACTGGTCGTAGATCTGCGCCACGCTAAAAGTACTCGCCGAGGACGCTTTAAGGTATTTTTCAATTTGAATAATATTGGTCTTTTTTTAATTAATGTTTGTTTCTATTTTAATTTTATTAGTTTTGTTGAATTTTGAAATAAATGTATATTTTTTTAAATGTTTTAAAACATAAAGCGTGGCGTAAGTTGAGAGCAAGAATCTGGGAGGTATTTTTTTCAACTGTCCCGGAACTTTTTACATGGTCTAATAAACGGAAATTCTTCAAGAAAAGGGGATTACGGTTGTATTGCAAATTTGACCGAGGTCCTAAATCTTATACCAAAAAAGAATTTGAGATTATAGCAGTGCCTGAGACTGTAATACTTGCCTAGAAGTACAATTGCCTCTCTTGACCAGATTCGCCAAATATTTATAAGTATTTTTTCTAAATATGTATATTTATTATAAACCTCAATAAGGTGTGCTCGATTGACTGACTTATTTTTATATTATTATTGAAAATTAATCTTTTTACATGATTATTGATATCTGATCAATTCGACATTTATATGTGGCTGTTTGATAAATTGCAAACTTTATGTTAATAATTGTTGAATACTAGTATGGATTTTGTAAAGAAAAGTTATAATTTATGTTTTGTAGGGACTCTTTTTTAATTTGTATATTGGCTAAAATTTGTTTTAATTTGTCAAAGGGTTTTATTAAAAATTTATAATCGAGAAATTAAGTATATTTCAAGGTTGGTAAAGTCACCGCAGTTAATTTAGAAACGACTGACTATCGTTATGTACTAATTAGACAAAATTCTTATAAGATAATTTCTCATTATTAATAAATTCATTTATTTTAACGAGTGATGTCTATTCTTTATGGATTTTCTTGCCTGAAATAAATTTATTTTTAATTCTTAAAATTAAATTTTTTCTTTGATTGAAAACTTATTTTCCTTTTTGAGGTAAAAACGAAATATGTATTTCGAATTATTATTTAAAGTTTTTAAGCGATTGTTATATTAGTTTCATTACTTAAATTTAAAGCGACGAATGGTTACATGCTGATATTTTATTGGTTGACACAGAACTTTTTATCAATACAAAAATGAAAGTTTCAACTCTCAAGAAGATTATAATAAATACGAATTATCCATGTCCAACTAATTATTATTTCTCATAACTATAAAAAATATAAGTAAAGATGTAAGAGTTGTTTGGATTATTTCAAATTGTAGTGCAAGATGTTTTGTTTTTTTAAGAAAAATCCACATTTATTTACAAAGAGTGTGTGTTGTTAAGCTTTTCGTTCATCTACGATGAACCTCTTCAGACATTTAGTTATAAACAGAGTGGAATTTTCTAACTTCACATTTAAAATGTTAATTTTAATGAATCACCGATGAACCAAATTAAGTTAAATTCTTTAGCGGTGATTCTTCGGTGTCGATGTAGGTAAAATTCACATTGACTTTTTAATTATTTTTATCTGGATTCTAATTCTTTACTAAAACACAAAGTGTACCCTGTCAAATAAGCGATATATTTGAAGTAAAAATTAAAATTAGAAAGTCCTTATTGGTTTTTACGATGGACGTGACAATATTATTGTTTTCAATATCTGAGCTTTGTAAAAGAAAAAAGAAGATAGAATAATGTTAAAATGGGGCAATAGTTCTACAATTAAGACAGCAGGAGAGAAAGCGACTGATATGGCTGCCGTCTCTTTGTGGGAGAGCTCGAGTCTAAATGATGCAAACAAATAACTAAGTTAACGTGAAGTTCCTTCGCGTGTCAGTGCACTGAAGTATGCTACACGTCCGATATTTTTTCAGTGAAGAAAAAAGATTTGTTTTCATCGATAAAATAAAGCTTTCTCGGATCACTCAAACTAAGTGAGATATGTGCCAGTTCAGAACAGTTTTGTAATATGAAATTTTAATATAAAAATGAATCATGAGATTTAAAGTTACGCACATCAAAAAAGTATGGTGATGTGCCTCTTGTTTAAGTGTCATAGCTTAACCTTAATTTTTACATAACGAAAATGACACTATAAGATAACAGCTTGTGATGACCTCGAATGCCCGGACGAGATATCTTGTTCCTATAAAATTTGAGGGACTCACATGACCCAGGACGATGGCTTTTTATAGGGAAGAGACACGAAGAAAAGTAGTGCCGATTGGTAAACTGTATTGGCTTTACGTTGAAGCGATGTTTGTCTCCTGAAAACAATGTTTAAAAGCAAAATTGAGCACTTAAGAAAACAAAAGTAAAGTGGTTCTTATAGTTTTTGGGGTCGCTGATTACAAATCTGGTGTTAGTTTTCAAAAATTCAAAATGGCGATTCCAATATGGCGGACGAATTTTTAAAACATTTTAGATTCGCCTAAAATTTGTTACTCAGGGGTTTTTGGAGTCGCTGATTACGAATCCGGTGTTAGTTTTTGAATATTCAAAATGGCGGATCCAATATGGCGGACAAAAAACGAAAAAATCCTTTAGATTCGCCAAAAATTATTTACTCGGGGGTTTTCGGGATCGCTGATTACGAATCCAGTATTATTTTTCATAAATTAAAAATGGCGTATCCAATATGGCGGACAAATTTGAAAGAAGTGTTTAATATCGCTTAAAATTGGTTACTCGGGGGTTTTTGGAGTTGCTGATTACGAATCCGTTGTTAGCATCTGAAAATACAAAATGGCTGATCCAATATGAAAAAAAAAAAAATTTTAAAACTGTTTAGATTCGCTTTAAATCCCGGCTCTGGTAACCAATATTTTAGTTTCAAAAAAACCAACTGGTTTTTAAAGATTTGATGGCTTCAGTCAGTTAAACATAAAATTTCAAGAGCTAACCCCGGATTCGTAATCAGCGATTCTAAAAACCCCCGACTAACAAATTTCAAGCGAATCTAAGCAGTTTTTAAAAAATTCTTTTTCTATATTGGGTCCGCCATTTTGAATTTGGAAAACTGATATTAGATTCGTAATCAGCGACCCCAAGAACCCCCGATTAATCGATTTTAGGTGATTTTAAACATATTGGATCCGCCATTTTGTATTTTTAAAAACTAACACCGGATTCGTAATCAGCGACTCCAAAAACCTCAGAGTAACAAATTTCAGGCAAATCTAAAATGTTTTAAAAATTCGAAAATTTTAACAATTATTTACATATTTTTTTAATCAAAAGAAAAATTAAGGCTCAATCTAGTTTACATCTAGTTTTATTATTGAAAAATATATATTAAATAATTTTGCCCTCAAGTTTTCATCTCTGGTGTAGACATCACAGACTCTAGGTTCAATGTCGATTGCATCAACGTTTTTAAATCATTCGAACTCCTCATAGATCAAAGTGCCAGGCTCAAATCTGGTTTCCAGTACGTCCCACTAGCATCCAAACGACAATTCACTATATGAGTAGGAGATCTATTTGACTGAAATTTCCCGAACCTAGCTTTCACGCTTAGAACCCTAAATCAAACGTTTGATTATTAGATTTATTAGCCGCCTCCTTTTGCGTCAAACGACGACTTTTTTCGGCAGACGGATTAACCTATAACCTCAATCTATCCTTGTTCCATTCTACATTTAAATTGAGAATTTAATTTATTTGTAATTTATTGTTTGGTATTTCATTCTTTCTTTAAACCTTTTTTCCGCACAATTTAATAGAATACTACGCTTTGGAAATTTTTGCAGATTATTATTACTGGTCAACCGACTGGAATTGATGTCTGAGTTCTAGAATTAGACGTCCATATTTGTTTAGAAAAAGTATGACAGGAAAAGTGTGATAGGCCTGTCATGAACTTCTTGTCATACTTTTCCTGGCATTTTTTTCGCGCTGACAGGAAATGTATGACAGGTAATTCCTGCCAGGAAATGCATGATAGAAAATGTATTACAGGAAAAAGGACGCCTTATACAAATAAGGCAACAACTGTTGCAAGAACTCGGCAACAAATGTTGCCGAGAACTCCTCGGCAACAACAAATTTACAAAGAAATAAAGAAGACACTCAACGATCGAATCAAGAATGGAGAAACAGGGCTGAAGATTCGTTTCATCAAGGGAACCCCCAAAATTGTGACAATTTAATCTGTTCAAATTTGAGACATTTTAGTTTTAAGTTAAACGTGTATTACCAAAATTTTCGGGGTCTAAATACAAAGATTTCCCAATTGGACTCTTTTGCAGATTACAACGCATATATTGATTAACTTTTCCATTGATTGTGCAACATTATTAGAATATATTAACTTTAAAGCACCACATTTGCGATCATGTTACTATCAACATTTTTATCTAGAGATGCCAGAATCAACAATTAATTTTTCAGCACCTATTTACAATATGTGTAACGCAATGAACGTCATGTGTCTATACCATGATGCAAACATCGATTTCTTTAATATGTCATTAGCTTCGATTAAAAGAATTGTACTTGATTACATCGTGGCCAAGTGGTCAATGTAAGGTGTCTTCTGCTTATTTTATTTAATTCGCTATATTTGACTTACGCAAGTTTTTAGTTTTTTTGTTTCTTTTTACTTTCTCTAGATCGTTAGTATTAACAATATGTAATTAAATACTGTTAATATGTATAGTGCCCTTCAATGGTCTCTGACCGTGGGCTTGATATTTCTGCATATAAAAAAAAATAATAACGTTGACAAAATAACGTCAGGAATACTTAAAGTTTTTTTTTTTGATTATTTTTATATCCATTATCCATTATACGACGTCAAGAAAATAACGCCAGGAAAATAAATATACTATTTGTGTGACAATCCAGGTTTCAATTCTGCAATTCACTTTAACTTTCTTTAACGCAACCCAAATGTTTAAAAACTTTTTCGACAGCGACAAGACTACACTCACGACGGATGACACAAGACTAAACGGTTCCCGAGAACAATACAACTGTTGTCCGTTCGAGGAGGGGTTAGTAATTGCTGATTGGCTGATGCGCACTCGATGTACTGAAGTCGAACCAATTAGTTTTTCTACTCAATGTGAAACATTCTAATTGGTTCGACTTCGGTACATCGAGGACAAACCCCTGATGCGACAGTTGCTATTTACTGTTGATTTTAACTTTATAAAATTTATAATATTAATTTATTAACCGAATTTAAGTTTAATTTAATTCGCGAACGAACACGAAACTAGTGATAGCAGTGAGTGACCTGTCAATAAATAGAATTTTAGGTTACGTCCGTTACGTTCAAAAAACAGCACAAAAAACATGCGCATTGCGCCTTCAATCGTGGGTTTCGTGGGTTTCTCTTACTCCCTATTCCCCTCTCTCTCACACACAACCGGAAAAACGCGCTCCTACCTCTAGAACCACGTAACTCGTTCCTACCTTAAAATTTACCACGAAATTTTCTTCTACCTCTAGAACCACGTAACTTACTTGTACCTCTAGAACCACATAAATCCCTCACACATAAAGAACTAAGTATCTTCCTTCTATCACTAGAACCACGTAACTTTCTTATACATCAAAAACTACGTACCAGTGAGAATTTAGCCACTGATTTTTATTAGTTAGATTTTTACTGAGAATCAGTGAAATTTTACTAATTCATTCAGTAAATTCCACTGATTGAAATCAATTTCTAAATTCTCATTTTAAGAGTTTTCTTTTTATAATAAAAATAATTCTGAAAAATAAAAATAAATTAAAAATTATGAAAAATAATTAAATAATTAATTAATTTTTTTTAACAACGAGTTGTTGATAAATTGTTTTAGAGAGAACAAAACTTAGAAAATCTTAAAAATTGTTACCTAAAAGATTCATTTCTCTTACTTGAGTACCCGAATAAGATGATTTTGATTCATCAATCATGGAAAACATAAAAACAAAAAAAAACATATTTTATTCTATAAACGGCAGCTTATTATTTTTTTATTTTACAAAATTTTATATTTATTAATTTCTGAACTAAAGTAATTATAAAGCCTTGAATATATTACACAGAACTTAAATAAAAAATATGACGAGCAGTAGCTACTGACATTTTATTGGCTGTGTTTATTTTAAAGAATATTAGCATGCTTTTTTATAGAATGTTATAATTAAAATTATTATGATCTTTCTAATTGGCAGTACATGCACTTTGGTTTTAAATTTGAATTACATTTATAAATTTGAACTTCCGTTCAATGATATTTGTATTCTGGTCAATGAACTTCTGTAGGGTTTACTCTGACTGGAACCACGTGAAATCGGCGTTACGACGTATAGAATTTATCGATCGTTTTGCGGTGCTCCACTACTACTTGAGAGCGATTAGATTTTTATGAAGATTATAAATTTTTAATAAATTTTAGGAGATTACATGATTGATTTATGAAAAAGAACTAAAGACGTTTATAAAGACAAAAAAAAAAGAATTCGATTAATAAATTGTTCTCTTGACCAAAAATTTTTTGGTAAAGATTTATTGCTTTATTGATTCCCATCAGCTTTACATTAATTGCATAAACCAACTTTTATGCGTTCTTTAAATTACACAGAGATTTTGTTAACAGTGTAAGACTGATAAAGATGAAATTATTTTCGTTTTTTAAAATGCTATACACAATTAATTTATGTTATTTCATTCAGAAACTATTTCACAGGTCTGATGATTACAGAATACATCTCATAAATAATGCTTGCTACATATACTAGTAGACATATTTTTTTTTGTTGACAAGTTTCGCTTTTTCAATTTCACGTTACATGCATTGCCAAAACAGACTCTTTATTCTTCTCTGGAGTCTACATAAAAAGATAGGTTATCTTCTATGATAATTCTGTAAAGAGAGAAAAACCAGGTGGTAAAGGTTTGCTTTTACTCGATTGATCCATACCACAGTCTCTCCTGGGAAATACAATTTTTTCGAATCAGTCTTTAGATATTTAGATGTACTTTCAAGGTTTCTGTTTAAAGTATTCCAAAGTTTTTGAGAACAGTTTTAAAATCAGTGTCAGAGTAAAAATTCGTCTTAATGTTCTGTGTCAAAAAAATTAAATAATTTACCAAATTTGTTTCATGAAAAGAATTTCTTTATTATTTTTAATTGCTTGATATGTTTTATTTTTTTACCGTCAAAATAATTTACTTTAGTTTATTCAGGAGTTAAAAAATATTGATGAATCAGTCAACTCCAACATCAACCATTTGATGTACATTTCTATCGGAATTCTATTTGCATAAGTTAAATTTAGAGCTGAAAAAACGGTTTTTAAAATCTTATTTAAATTATAAAATGTAAAATGAATTTTATGAAACCATTGGAAATGGACTTTTTTTAAATGCAAAATATGCATTTCAAATATGTTATAAGCAAATGCAAAATGGATGATTATATTAAATGTGAAATTTAATAGCGTGCTTGAAATGTTTAAAATTTACATACTTTTGGAGAAAATATTATTATTTTTATATTTCACGTTTAGAAAATGATAATTGCGGAAATCCCTTATGGGATTGTAAGAATAGAAATATATTGAAAAATTGGGATAGCATAGCATTGAGTTGATCCAAATTCTACTTTACGGATATTTAAAGTATTCAAAAAGATCCAAACGTATAGAAAATTTTTATCCTTCTTATTCTGTTATTTTCTATCCGTTTTAGTTTATCTACTTCCAGTAGAGCTGTCCTATGGTAATGTCATTCTGTATCGTAAAATGCGCAGGCACTCAAAACGTTGTTTAATAGTTTGAAGTATGCGCGATGATTTCAAATGATTCTGTACATTTCAAAGTTCGCTTGTTGGAAAGCTATAAAAGCTTATGTTGACCAAAATGAGTGATTCTTGGACCAAAATAAAGATAAATGCAGAGTAAAAAAATTATAGAGAAACTTTTTTTAATTTTTCTGTCCCAGGAAACAATCGAGAAGTTGGCAATTTTTTTAAAAAAAATGACAAATTGAATGGCGAATCCAATATGACGGACTAAACTCTCAAAACATACTTGATTTTTCCAAACCTGGTCTTTAGATATTTTTTGGATCGTAGAATGTAAATTTAATATTCAAATTGAAAAATTAAATATGGCGGACTGAATTCTAAAAAAAATATCGATTTTTACCAAACTTGGTTTTTAAATGTTTTTTGCGTCGAAGATTGTAAATATAGATGAAAAATTCAATATGGCGGACAAAATGCTTAAAAATTTTTTAATTTTTTACCAAACCTGGTCTGTAAATGTTTTTTGGGTCATAAAATGTAAATTTAATATTCAAATTGAAAAATTCAATATAGCGAATACAGTATGGTGGGCTAAGTTTTTAAAAAATTCTCTATTTTTACCAAACTTGGTGTTCAATGATTTGTAGATCGTAGAATGTAAATATAATATTCAAATTTAAAAGTTCAATATGGCGGATCTAACATGGCCGGTTTAGTCCCAAACTAATACTCAATTTTTACCAAACTGGGAACTTATATGATTATGTGAAAATAATATTTAAATTTAAAAATGAAATATTCTGGATTAAATTTAACGGAATAAGCATTCAAAAACTATTTAAGTTTTCTGCAAACTTGGTATTTTACTTTTTTAGGTCGTAGAATGCCAATGTCAGGTACAGGTTTGCAGTTAAAAATATCGAATTCTATATTCCGAACTCAGCGTCAAAAACTGTTAGAAGTTGCTAAATCCTTGTATTTTATTCCGACATATTGGATTCGTCACATTAAATTTCTCAATTTAAATATTATATTTACATTCTAATACCCAAGAAATATCTAAGAACAATGTTTGGTAAAAAAAAATTAATCGAAATAAGAAAATATTAAAAAAAGTCACTTTCAGAAGAATCACCCATATAGGTCAATCAACCCATCCACTAAACGCTAGACGTATAAATCCTATAAAAAAATTAACCATTGACTTGTGCACTAATAAATGTAGTCTTTAAATAATATAAGTAACTGAAAGTAAACAATAACTTTAAAACTTATTTAAAGCTTGTAGAAAATTCATACAAAAAATTTTAATTCGCGAATAAATTGTTATGATTATAAACGGAGAAAATTAATCCCAAATTTTGATTTAAATAAATGTAAATCACTTGAATATGTTGAAGTTTTAATAATCAGATTATTTAATTTAATTATATAAAATGTTGAAAATTGTGCAAAGGTCTAATTATTTCAAAACAGCTCGTAGTAGATATTATCAAATTTAGCTAATATAGGAGTCCTTACTTAACATTCTTTTGTAATAAACAACTGTTATATCTGTTGAACAATGTAAGTGAAAATGATTCAATAAACCTTTATAAACAGTTAGAAAAAGCAGGGGGACTGAATTCAAATGTAATAACAACCGGCACATCCCAAAGTGAAACCTTGTTAAGTTTCCGAGAATTTCCGATAGTTTTTGCTAGGTTCTTCAACCCCTTCTTCTCAATCCATTCGCCACAATAGTCTCTAATAGTTTACAGTTATTACAGGAGGAAAGTGTGATTGGACATAATTTTGCCCCATCTTGCTTGGAAATAAAATGAACAAATTCTTGTTTCTATGCAATAGACAATTTTTCTGAAGAAGACATTGAGAATATCTAGATACAAATTGGCTTACTTCCTTTGAAAAATAAATTTTATAGAAAAATCCCTTAAAACTGTGGCATCCCTTAACGCCTTTATTTAATAATTTATTTAATAATATATAAACAGGCTGATTCTTCTTGCTGCCAGCCGTGGCGACGCTAATGTTCGAATTATATTTTATATTTTCCGCTTTAATTAAAAGCGCGGAAGCTGCTGCTATCTTCGGTCAATGGCCGAATTAAGTAATCGTACGACCTCGGCCTAGATACGAAAGGTCCCGAAGGTCGTGTCATAGATCACGGTCGATGTTTTGTCAGAGAGACGCCGTGCGCCGTGCAATTAGCACCTTATTTGTAAAATTCGTTTTTCACATTTTTCGTGGCTTTATCTTGTAATCGATAGTATTTATGCGATAGCGATTATTTGTTCTTAAATAAATGGTGTTTTGTTAAACGACGTTTAGTTTTGATTTTTTGTGTGGACTGTGAGTGGGTAAGAGCTTTCTTTGGACAATTAACTGTGTTAAGGTTATCATTTTGCGCTTTGATTCTCCATCCCGCCAGACCACGCTGGATCACGGATTATTTGGTAACTTGCTCCTATGATCAACGAATTGGTGAGTTTGTGTTTTCCTCAATTCCATCTTGTGCTTCGCCATGCTCGTTTTTCTTCTCTCGTAAAATTTTGACTAATTATTTTGGAAATCTCGCTCGTCTATTTGTGTGCCGGCCTTCTCGAACCAAACCCGTGAGCTAGTCGCGTTTTTGATTAAAATATTTTATAATTAAAAATAAAAGTCTCGGTTAGGTTCGTCACAAAACATACATTTTAATTAACGTATCCAAAAGTGTTAGCTTACATTTAATTCGGTATTTTAAAAACTTTATTTAGGTGAATATTTAAAATGCTTATTATTTTTTTTTATTGAGGGGTTAATTTCCAATTTTTGTTCTTTGGCTGTTATTGTTTAGAATGTTGTTGATAGTGTATCCAAACTATTGTGCAAAACATCCATTATTTTTGGTCCGCCATATTTAATTTTTTTTATTAAAGTTCATTTCAATGTATTTCGAGACACCGATTTTGAATCAACTGTTAGAAGAAGCTAACATTCTGTTTTAGCTAAGAAATTTCGGTAAGTTTCCACACAAATTAATTTTTGTAACTTGAACCCTAACTCTGTACAATGAAATCAAGAGCCAATCTTGAGGTCGGACACAAGCTGTTTTATTTAAATATTCGATATCCGTTTATTGTTTACAGTTAGTTGAAATAGCTGAAAATTAAATGCAGTAGCTGCAGTTTTCTGATCTTCATTTACTTTGTTAACAAAATGATTGGAAATCTGTATCTTATCCAATTAAAATAGTAAACTATACCCTATCGAAATATATACTGCATAATGTTCTTTTTTTCTGTTTAAAACAATAACAATATCGAAACAAAGAAGAAGAATTACTAAAATTTAAATAAAATTAACTAATTGAGTCTTTTAGTTTATCTCCTTTGTCTTGCTAACCATCATACAAACCAGAATATAATGGGTGTTTGCAAAAACAAGGTGGACTCTAGGTACGTGAGGAATGGTACGTTTTGTCTTCGTGAGGGAATGTATCAGCTCATGCGGAAGTTAAAGAGAAAAAGTAACTAAATTGTCGCAGTCTGGCCAATGCAGTCTTTTTGCTCTCGGTATTCCCAGCAGGTTATAAGCTATTTCTTAAATCTGAAAATTATGACTGTTTTATTGCCTGTCAGTATTTTAAGTCATTTTTTTTTTAAAGTGTTAACTTTCCTTTAATTAGACTGAACTATTTTTTTTTCTCGCAAAGAGTAGGTTTTACTTGAAGCAATTTAGAGAGCAAATATTGCAGAATGGCAGCAATCTTTTTTTATAAACCTGGCGTCAAGATGAGGGTGATTTTATGATTCGTGGCTTTAACGTTGCAAAAACGGTATAGCAGAAATAATAAAATGTACGGTAAAGCAGGCGATGAAGCTCCGTGATTAAAGCAGTGCCAGTACAGCATACAGGAAATGGACGAACCCATAGCGGGGCGTTGCGTTTAGTTGTGCGGAGAGGACAAAGGTGGAAATTTCGCATCCGTTGGAAATACCGGGCTATGGAATTAGTGCGCAGCATGTGGCGCAATTTGATGTTGGTTTGACATCGACCTGACCCAGCATTTGGTGTTGTTCTGATAAAACGATAGACTCCAATGGAAAAGGCCGCTGCACAGTACCATCAGGATCTATGAGTCAGTCACAGCACGCTATCATTTCTGCTTTTACCTTGAACACTATTTGTTATTTCACTCTTTTCAAAATGCCCTCATTAATTAACCTTCTGTCCCTCCCTCGTCCCATTGTAGGTTTTTCATTCATCGTTTTGTACCACAAAAAATTCTTTCTCTTAACGATCTGTGAATATTCTAATTTTATCTTTCAATTAAAGAATTTTTACACTGAGAACAAATTTTGTTTGAATCAAACATAATATGTTTGATTTAAATTTAATTTCACTTTGTTATACAGTCAAACATAATTAAGTTTGATTTGAACAAATTTTGTGGTTGATCTTCTATGTTTGATTTAAACATATTTTTTGTTTGTTACAAACAAATATTTCATTTACTTTCAACAAAATATAATTTTTATTTTAAAAGAATTAAATATTGTTTTAAATAAAATAAATTTTTATCTTTATCTTATTATTCTTTTATTTTTAACACAATTTTTTTTTATTTTAAACACACAATATGTTCCGTGATAGTTTAATTTTTGTTTCTTGCTTTTATGTAAAGTATCCTTTATGTTTGAGATTACTTCAAGTGTTAATATATAAACTGCGAAAAACCGAAGAAACTTACACTTTTCATTAACTGAACACAATATTGTGGAAATGTGTAACTTTGAATCACTCTAATTTACAAGAAAAATAGATGAAAGAAACAATATGTTTAGTAAACTCACTTGTACACAAAAGATTCAATCACTTCAAATCTACCTCAATTTTCTGTAAAATAATAACACTTGGACATTAATTTAATCACTTTAATAAAAACAAATGTAAGATTGCAAACATTTTTTGCCAAAAATGGATAAACACGCGTAATCACTAGCAACCACGCGAACATATTCGACCGGAAGAGTAAACTAACGTCAGAACAGAAACGACGCCATATTGAATGCGCAAAGACTTCTGCGCATTCAATATGTTTAAATCAAACATAAAATATATTTCTTTCAAGTATAAAATATATTGCAATCAAAACTAAAGATATTTCTAATATATTAAAATTAAACTTAAAAACATTATTCGTTCAACCACAATCATTCAAACAAATACTTATATTTAAATCAAGAAAATATTTTTCTCAGTGTACATTACGATTGTTGGAGTAAAATTTGCTTAAAACACAATTTGGTACTTTAAAATTAGCTAAGAAATGAAATTTTAAAAATCTAAAAGAAATACAATTGACTCATTTCGTAGTTTACATTCTTTTATCGTGTAGAGAAAAGTTCAACGACGCCTTCCCTCTTTTTAAACATCCGGGTTACAAAAGTTAGATTTTTCTACAGACTTGAGACAACTTTCGCAACCCGGATGTTTTAAAAAAAAGGAAATTCGTTGTTGAACTTTACTGTACCAAAATATTACTCATAGTTTTCTTTAAACCTCTATTTTATATAATTTTTAAAAAGTGCAAAGAAGTACGTAAAGACAAACTATTGTACAAGAAGCGATGATTGTGTGTAAGATAATTTTCGTAAGATAATAAGCGTGTGTAAGATATTTTCCATTATAAAAAAAGATTTCATGAATTCAACGGAATATAAATGTATCAACAAACTAAAAGGTTCATCACCAAACAAAGAAAAAGGTGACAAGGATGGTTTCGCTATTGCTAATTGCAATATCATATCAAAAATTATTTCTCATTGTTTAGAAAAGTAAACACCGCGATGTCCGATTTTTTTGCTACCAATTCGTCGGGTGTGACTACTTTAAAGTCTGATTGTTGCAAATTGAGTTCATATCAAATGTCAATTGGGAGTGATGAAACATTTTTTTTCAGTGGAATGGAATAGTCGCAAAGCCATTAATAAAATTTTTTCGTTTTTTATACAAACATATACAATCATTTTCTACTGTATCGATGCACAAAATGGAAAACAAATCCTTAACGGGACTTGTTTCATTCTGGATAACAGTTGTAATTATTGTCAAAGTACAATTTTTATTAATAGTAAAGAAATCCATAAAATAAAATAAATACTTAAGTTAATTTACACTACTAATCTATTCTTAACAATTACCAAAAGAACTAATCGAAAAAAACTCAGGATTACAGAAAACTAGATCCAAAATAGAACCATTTGTATTTACATTATCGTTGATTTTTTCGCTTAACCTTTCACTCCACAGAATAAGCCTTCGTTCAACACAAATAGTTACAATTGTAATGAAAAACGAGCAATAAACACTACATTATAAATAAAACGAAAAAGATTTAGAAAAACAATATTTAAATTAAAACCTTAATTTAAGAATCTAAATTCATTTTATACCTCTAAAATACTTTAAACGACTTTAGAGTATGGTGTAAAACGGTGACTAAACCGACTTAAAGCTTATAATTGAATGGACAATTCGAATTCAAATTTAATACCGGAATCATTGATGCCCTGATACCTTACCTCTATCCTCTCTATTTATTAACAATCTCACATAACTTTAATGGTAATAAGATATCTATTGACATCAACAATCATAGAACTTTAACATATCTGAACATGAAGTTAAATAATTTGAAAAGTAAAGTTTTATTAGAAAGAAGTAAGTTTATCTATTTATGTGAATACGTCACAATTCGTCGCTTGGGAAAAGAACTCTGCCATTTCGATAAAGCTCTGAAAACAAAACCAACTCGCAAGAGCTCTGAAAACTGCGCCATTCTAATTAACATTTGAAGAAAGTGCCATTTCGGAATTGACAGATTTTGTTTTTAAATTTAGGTTGGCAACGCGAAAGATTTTGATAAGGTTAAGAATATCTGTATAAAAAAACAAGCTCAGGTGATTTAAAAAATTTAAGAATTAAAATAAATTTAAAATTATGTTTTAGTATTGATCACCTGAGCTTGTTTTTTTATACTGACATTATTAACCTAATAAAAATCTTTCGGGTTGCCAACCTAAATTTAAAAACAAAATCTGTCAATTCCGAAATGGCACTTTCTTCAAATGTTAATTAGAATGGCGCAGTTTTCAGAGCTCTTGCGAGTTGGTTTTGTTTTCTGAGCTTTATCGAAATGGCAGAGTTCTTCTCCCAAGCGACGAATTGTTCATCCGTTCTCGCTGCTCTAGAACTTACGGTAACAGTCATAAGAATACAAAATGTGTAATTATATATAGGTCAATAATAAATTTTAAAAGAAATCCTATCATTTCTCTTTCAAATCATCTGTTATTTTGAATTACTCTACCGGCCACAATTGAAAATTAAAAACATGACTGTGAGAAATTCGCAAAAATAATGCTAGAAAAATTTCCAAAACAGATTCGGAAAGCTTATACAATTTCTAAAAAGTTGATTGGTTTCCGAAAGCAATAGCTTAAATGATTTTTAATTATATTATCACTAGAGGAATATTAAGTAGTTTATAAAATTTTTTAAATTTCTAACTTCAAATTCAACTCTTTTCCTAAGCCAGAAAAATTTAATCAAAAAATTAAAACGTTACACTCATAATCATTGTCTTTTTCCTTTTAATTTGAACTTTATAAACCTAAAAAATGTCAATTAGTTTTTGAATTATGAACTAAAACGTGAAGCTCTATATTGTCAAGTTCGAGCGCTGATTTGGTCGAGTCGGTGGTAACCCTATTTACTTTCTCTGTTTACCTTCTTCGTAGACAAAGAAGAATGGTGTCGCAAATGCTAACTCGATCAAATGAGCGCTTGAACTTGACAATATAGTGCTTCCAGTTTTAGTTTATAACTCGAAAACTAATTTCTATCCAGCCCCGACATGAGGGGCAGGGGCTTTTGCCCTGGTGCCTGGGTCGCGTTGGGGCCCGCCTTCAAATATTGCCAACTAAGAAAATATATATCCATAGAAGGAGTCATTAAAATTTTTTACAAGCCAATAGAGCCCTTCTTTGTTACTTCCCTCCGGGCCCGAGATGGCTCTCCACGGCCCTGTTTATGTCCTAGCATTTTAAACTACTTTTTAGCAAATTTAAATATACTGTTATTAATATTTATAAAATTAATTTGAAACAACCATTTTTGTCAACGTCTAAATAATAAAAATAAAAATTTAAATGCAAAAATGTTTACAAAATTTTTTAAACTGAAATAAATAGAAAGGTAACTAAAGTCGGAGACGAAAAGTATAGACCTCTGTCTTTTTTGCTTATATCTCATTGAAAAAAAATCTCCAAACATTACGGTAAAAAAAATTATAAAAGCTTGAAGTTCTGAGAATTGGAAAGAATGTATCTCATACTCTGAAAAAATGTTTGCTCTTAACTCTGATTCAAAACGTGCCAAAAACACTGTTAGAAAAGGGTTTGCTGGTAATTTACAAAAATTCACTACCATTTAATTTTAAACGAACGATAATTCATTCTTTTGAAAGTTGAGAATACGTCACACTTGTTCACCCGGTATAAACACAAATTGAAGAATCAGGTAAGAAACCGTCGGGAACTGCACCGCAAACGAGCCTGATGTGAACTGTATAAGCTGGCTCTACATGTGAACCTAACACTGCTCCGCACGCACGTCGTGCATGAGATAGAAAAGGACGGAGAGAGTCTCTGTCCTTTTCTATCTCGTGCAAGTCGGGTCCGACATGTCGTGTCGGATCAAAGTTAGCTTTGCATGTAGAGCCAGCTATAAAGTTGACTCTACATGTGAACCTAACGTTGGTCCGTACGCACGTTTTGCATGAGATAGAAAAGGACAGAGGAAGTCTCTGTCCTTTTCTATCTCATGCATGACGTGCGTGCGGAACAATGTTAGCTTCGCATGTAGAGTCAGCTTAAAGGCCAAAACGGAACTCGACTGTAATAAGGATGCAACGGCACTGCCACGCACGAAGCCGATAGCAAGAAGGCCAAAGATACACTGACTCGTCTTCGGAGAATTCACCAGTACCACCAGAACACGTCCTACGATGCCGATTGGTGGAAAGCCAACAGGGTACAGAAGTAAAATCAGGCCCTCGCTCAGGCAGAAAAGCGGGAACCCCTTCCCAACTAAGGCTTCAGTTCTGTCCTATAGAGGGAGAGATAGGGAACCAGCGTGGTCGCAAAACTGTGGAAAACCCATTTCAGAAGGAACTTTAAACTCTATTAAAGATTTTATGATGGATTACAAAAGGTCATGAAACATTCAAGTTTTGCCAGAAACACTCCTGATAACTTAAAACATTTTAAAAACACGTTTTTAAGGACCTTTTTCCAAGCATAAACTTTCACCTCTTCTTATACAGAATCTGATAACACGAGAAACCTAAAAAAAAGTCACTCATATACTTTAAAGTGTCTACAATCGATTTCCATTCTTAGAATTTAAAAATGTTAATCATTTAAGCGCAGGGAAGTCCAAGCGTCACTCATTCGGTGCTCCGAGTGACTTTGTCACTCATTTCTCTAGTTCAAATTCTGCCTCCAAAATTCTACAATGGAGACTTTAGTTGCGGTCCTAATATGCTACCGTAAAACACTCTAAAGCTGAATGGGCAAGTAAAGAAAAGAAACTTATAAGACTAATTTAGAAACTTAAGTATAGCAAAGAACTAATTTCACAGGTATGCCAAAGGCTAGGAACTGTGAGAAAGAAAACAACGCAAAGCGTTGGTTAGCGGCTTTTTTTTTTTTTTTTTTTTTTTTTTTTTTTTTTTTTTTTTATGCTACCGTAATGTCACTCGGCACTTGCCGTTTCTGGACATCCCTGTTAAGGGGAGGTTCCAGTGATTTTAAGCTTTTTTTCATAGATTTTTATTTATAGTAAAAGAAATGTTTATTACATAAATTTTGTAAACAGTAAAATACAACTCCAGTGATTTTAAGCTTTTTTTCATAGATTTTTTTTTATAGTAAAAGAAATGTTTATTACATAAATTTTGTATACAGTAAAATACAACTCTTAAAGTAATTAAAAAGTTTTTTTTTTTTTTATGGAGTCTTAGAAAATGGCTGCTGAAATTCGTCCTCTCTAAAAGTTGTTTAAATTTTTTCTCTGCAATGGTTAATGTGAAATAAAAAAATTAAATAGTTTCTTAATCTGTACCATTTTGGCTATCGTGTAAACCAGGATAAAAAATATTTATTGAAAAATAACCGAATGTCAGAATTTCAAGTTATTTCGATGAATAGTGTCAAAATAAGAGTGTAAACAAGATGAAGATATGCAGTTTTGCGAAAAACGGGTGTAAAGTTTGAAGGACCAAATGTTAAAAAATTTAACTTAAAGTTCGGCAATATTTTTAAATAGTGAAGCACAATAAGAAAAAATATTATTAATAGTTATATACATATAACCCTTCAAATGTAACAATGTACATTTTTTATAGTTTAAAAACTGCTCTTTCAAGCGGTGCACCAGGAAAACTGTTAATTTAAAAATTAACATACTACAGTTAGTTAATTAATAAAAAATACAGATTTTCGAGGTTTTTTTTTACTTCAGATTATTTTTCCCGTTTTTTTTTTTAGATGATTATACTAACCAAAAATGGACAAAAAATAATTTCGATTTTTTGAAAAAAAATCACTGAAACCTCCTCTTAAATATTTATAGAGTTTTTTTGTAGCTTCATATTATTTCAAAAAGAAATAGAAATATAAAAATCTTTCTTGACTTAAAATACGTAGATTTTGAATAAGATATAACTTCTCCAAGTAAAATGTAAGAAAATAATATTGTTGAATTAAAATCATTTTGAATATTTTTGTTCTTAATTAGATTTGACGTGTGCCTGTCATAAAGCAAAAAGTAGTAGAAATAATGGGTTTAAAGATGTCCATACAAAATCCAGTAGACAATTGCCATATTTGGGATTGGACTCAGGCAATTTTCTTTTTATTTTATATGATCATCTATTGACCTTTTATTTTTTAAACTTTTACTTTATGACTAGCACACATCAAATCTCATTAAAGCCAGAAATATTCAAAATGAATTTAATTCCATAATATTAATTTTTTTTACATTTCACTTGAAGAAGTTTTATTTTATATTCAAAATCTACGTCTTTTAAGCCAAGAAACATTTTTATTGTTATTCATTTCTGAAATAATAAGAAGTGATAAAAAAATAAGTAAATATTTAAATAATTAATATTTTTAAATTCTGAAAATGACAATCGATTGTAGACATTTCAAAGTATTTCAGTGTATTTTTTTACATTTTTCGTGTTATTAGATTCTGTCTAAGAAGAGGTGAAAGTTCATGCAGACGCGTCGTAAATAGCAATAAACCATTTTACCTGGAAGGGTAAAAATCTTTTAAGTCTTAATTTAATATTAAATCTTTTAAGGCTTCTAACTCCTGATTCTCGACTTTAGTAGAGAACAAATATAACCCTTTCTGATGAATTGTTTCTGAGAATTTAATGCACAAAATATAGTTTAATAACTTTTTAAAATTAATGTTTTAGACACAAGTTTATCTAAAATAGGCATTTTTTCTTTTCAGTACGAGAAGTTACATTATCCGAACTCAGGGACTCTGTAACGAGATTACAGGACAGAGTTAAGCTAGTTTGCAGGACGAGGGGATCACCTCCTCCAAAAGTGCATTGGCTTAAAGATGGAATTCCTCTTCATCCACGGAGGGGTCTCCGAATTCAGCATAAACGGTGAGTAAATTGATATTATAATTCCCATATCCGATTAAGGCGATGACAATGAAAACTTGAGAATCAATAAAGCGATTCAATTTCAGGAGGATAATTCATAACCATTTTTTAAATGAACGGTCATTACGATAAGAGTGATCGATGCGAGAATTAGCATTGCAGTATTTGCAATTCTCTATAGTTATTAGCATACCATTAACATCTCCTCACTTCTATTCCTATTCTTTCGAATTACTCTCGTGTTATCCTGAACGAATCTACCTTCTCGAGTTGTTCTTACATGTCCAGAAAAATGTATTTATGTACCTTCTTTTCAACCTTCCACAACTGGTTGAGCACGATATTTTCTTCATTTTCAATTCGCCACGAGTCTTACAGAATTAGATTCTTAGCAAAGTGAATTCTGTTTTCTGCTCGAGAATTAATATATGTACCTCTCAAGCTAAAGGAATAATTAAATAATCCTTAATAAATTTCACTTTTAGTTTTATGTAAATTAATTGACGGACGGATATGTATACCGGAGGTTAAGTATCATTGTCACGAATAAATGTTTTTTTACGTAGGATGTAAAAACCTGTCACTAGGCACATCCTTGCATATATTCGAAGTTCTTTGGGTCAGGTTGTGTGCTACAAAAGTCAACAGAAAGAAGATGCTCATATCAAGTAGTTTTAATAAAAATTGAGGGGAGGGTATAGTTAATTCGGTGTAAAAAGTTATGTTTTCATGGATTTTTTTAGACGCTCTGGTTAGAGTCAGTTTATTTAACCAACTTTACGATAATAATACACCATTTGAAGAATATTATGTTATAATTTTAAACTAATATCTCAAGAAAAAACGGATTGGCACGCGATTTTTGAAAACGACTCCAAAAAAACTGTTCTGCTCTGTTCAACGTAAATCGAAGCTGAATCGTTTAAAATCAAAAACCCAAAATTTTTTTGTTAGCTGATGAGTGTCCTGAGGTAACGCTGTTGAGTTTTTTTTATCGAGAACATCCTTTTGGTCTTGTCTACGCAGAATTCGACCTTCTTTGCTTTCATTTGCAACGCTCGTAGTCAGCAGGTATAAAAACTGCCTTAGAGGAAGGGAAACTTTAACTGCCATATCTCCGTCAGTTTTGCTTTGATCTGCTTCAAATTTCCACATAATAATCTTAAAACATTGTAGATTAAAATAAAAAATGAAAAAAGAAAGAAGAAATAGAAAAAAGCTACAATACTATATCCTCCCCTTAATGGCATTTTGTATAATTATCCAAACAATCAATTACATTATCAAATAAGAATACGTCACATTTGTTCACCCGGTGTAATCAATAACGAAGTACACATAAAGCACTATCAGGATAAGAATTTAGAAACTCGCACAATGTAACCTGTTAGAAAGCCAAAAGGGAACTGAACTCAACGACCATACCAGGCCTATACTGATCTATAGCAGCAACGTGAGAAAACCCATACCTGGGACTGGAGCTCCGCCTCCGCCTTGTAGAGATGAAGGACAGGCATAGACATGGAAAATCTTTCTGAACAGAAATTTTAAATTCTCTAAGAGATTTCCTTGGCCAGGAAATTATTTGTGTTTTAAATATATATTCTTAAAATAAAAATTAGTTATAGGCAAAGATAATATTAGCTGGTCACCAAGAAAATTAATATATGATCACTATATTTAAATAAAAATTTTTAATAAAAGCTAAATTTTTCACTTTTTATCACGCTATTAGAATCTTTTTTTTAATTGACTAATTATAGCTCTAAAAATAACAAGTAGACAACGATTAATTCCTTCTATGTCTTAAAAAATAAATTTATTAACCGAATTTTAAAGTTTAAACCTTTGAAAATAGTTTGTCATAGTTTCAAAGTAAATGCCAACGTAAAAGTGACCCTTTGAGTCCTTTAAATCGTCAGCGCATTATCCGATTTATGGACACATTTATTCTGGTCTCTCGGGTTCCCTCATGTTCTCTCGGCTTCTCTTCTGAACCCGTTCTAGTTTAAGTGCATATTTTATAAGATATGGATTCCATATCACAGATGTATATTCAAGCCGGGAACGCACTGAAAGCATTGTAGAGAAAAATCAAAGAGGTTTCGATATAAAATTTTGTCACTGCACTAAAACGAAATTAAAAATTTTTAGAAGCTGGTAATGACAATATTTTATTGAGATTCACTTCGTTGATCTAATAATGTTTCTGTTTTTAATACACTTCGGTATATCAGTTTCCGGAAGAAATAACATTTAAAAGAGATGAAATGTGAGAACACTGACATATGATACTATTGACACTGGTAACAATTAATTAATTAAATGTTATTGGAAATAATTTAAAAAAAAATTCTCTGAAGAAAACAAACTTCTGTATTTTTATCTTAAAAAATTTAGATTCTCGAAACAAAGTACAGAAATGTCTTACATTCAATAATAAAACAGTATCTTTCAAATTAAAATGTTCGGTTTTATCTCATTCCTCACTATAAAATAAAATTATTTCGTGCAATTTGAGACATAAATCAGTAGATATGAATCCTGAAATAAAACATAAGATTCAATCTGTACACATAATTTGTTTTATACGTGTAGACACAAAACAGATTAAAGGTCTTAAAAATGTGAATAAAACAACTCAAATCAGACACTTGTTTTTACAGTGTACTACATATATCATGTCATTCTAGGTATGCGCGTTAGCTATCATGAATATTTGCAGGATTTGCATAATCGTGGCTAGCACCGACTAAATAGCATTCAAAGTGCGCACATTCCAAACATCAAACGTAAATACCCTTTGAAACGAAAACAACCGTTTATAAGTAAAGTACATGTTCGAGCGTTTACTCCACTATAAAAATGAAAACACTGATAATGTAACGCCCTTTTACAATTTTTCAATTATTGTTTTAAAATTAAATTTAACTTGTATTTTCACTTTTTGACAGTAAAGAGCCATAAAAACAGCATATAAAACAAAACTTTTTTCAGTTCAATGGTTTTGGTGTCAGGATATGCTTTTACTATTTATAACATGAACTAGTTCCATAAATTAATTGCAAACGAATCCAACGGAACTTAAGGAAATCAATATAGTTAAATTAAAAGTTCAGGGTCATTATATATTCCGTTTAATTCTGAATTTTGTCCGTAATTAGATCTAAGAGAGAATGTTTTAAAAAGCAATTCAGTTTCTTGAGGGGATTGAAAATTTGATACTGTTCAGAATGTCAGGACATTGAATAATCCCGTATATTATTTTAGGCGAGAATAGTAAGACCGGATATAATGGTATCATAGAGAATTCAGGTATTGAGAACGTGCGCCAGAGATTGTGTCGGTATAATCTTGATTATGCCAATTACACTGAATATTCAGTTTGCTTGAAACAAAATGCAAAAATTTTTTTTTGCCTTCTTACAGTTAAAGCAACTAATAATCCTCATATGACTTACGTGTCACAATATTTATATATAAATAAGATACTTTAACGACCAGATTTTGTAATGTTGAGGAAAAAATAGCTTAATGGTCGATTTAGTTTTCTTATCAAAAACTTTTATTGACAACGTTTCGAACTAGTACTAGTTCATCTTTAGTTATGTGAGATGCCTTGAAGACCGTTCTTATTTAAGTAGAGATGCGATCTCAAACATACACAATTTTGAATTCACAAATCCAAAAGTTTTATGTAATTCTAATTCTAATAAAAAAAGAAATATTCTTGAGATGATTTATATATCTAGTAATAAAAACTCTATTAACCAACGTTCAGATACTCAAAAACTGAGTCAGTTATATTCCCCACTTTTTCAATCATAATAATTTATTTACGATTTCATCTTTTTAATCTTTTAAAATATGTTCATGTTTTGAATTGTTGCGTCTGAAACGCTCTCAAGACACACCATAAAATGATGCTGTCTTGACTTTCTTTTTTTTCTTCTTCTTTTTTATTGTTTAAATAAGATTAGTTTTAAGTTTAAATTAGATTTAATAATGGTGTTTACCATTTCTAGTTTGACTCCATGGTGAGAGATAAAGCTTTATAATAAATTTGGTATGTGAACAACTCTTAAATTTAAAGGTTTATTAATGTATCTGAAATTAGTTGTGTAGTTTAATTATTTAATTTATTTAATTATTAAATTTATTTGTAGCCCTGAAGATGAACTGGTACCAGTTCGAAACGTTGTCAATAAAAGTTTTTGATAAAAAAACTAGCCATTTTATTTCCTCAACATTTATATATAATTTTGAATAGTCTGTAAAAAGCAAGATAAAACAAAGGAATTCAATAATTGTCATAGAACGCAAATGTGTATTGTGATAAGAAAATTGTCAAAATCATTCCACGCAGCCTTCCAATCTAATTTGTTATTCTTTATTTACTTCATAAACTTTGATTATTTCTAGTGACTAAAGTGCTAGGGTTTAAGGTAACGATGCTGGTAACCATAAGACGCTTGCACTTGTCCTATTTGGGATGACCACATGAGATCATTCGTTGTCTTTTATTTCTCTTAAATCATAAACATAATAATAATAAGTGCTTGGTGAAATTAAAAACTATTGCTATCAAAGATGATTCGGCGCAAAAGAAGTTTAAACCTTTCAATATTTGGCTCAAATAAATCAATGCTATCAGCTGCATCATTAATCTCTCTGCTTAATCTACTAATTAAAGAGTGAACTCCATAATCCGTCTTGTGAAATGGTATAAAAAACAATGGTGAGTATCTGGTTGATCTAGTTGACTCATACAATTTATTCAGTGATTGTAATGGTTTACAAGATAAATATCCATTAATTAAATTATGGAGAAAGAGAATGTCAGTTTAAAAAAATCTTGAAATCAGTTTAGAAAAAGCATCAGAAAGTGGAGATGACTGTAGAGACTGCATGAGAATCAAGAAGTAATTTAAGTTGTTAAGATGCGTTTCTTATCACAAATCCCAGGGTTTTTAAAGCTTTATGAATTATTTTCAAAATGTACTCATTGAAAGAGAGATCATTACATAATAATATTCCTAAATCGCGAATTCGATTTATCCTGATCAAATCAACCGAATCAACAGTGCAACATGTCTAAACATGCCTGTTTGTATGAGCAACAAAATGCAACATACGGAATTAAAAATTCAAGGGTTGTTTAAATAATTGCACATTAAATACAATTAAAACTTTGTGTTTATTATAATAAAAGACTTTAGTTGTGGTGATACAATCAGAGGCAGAAAATACATATTGAATTCGGCGTTCAGTCCATTCGCGCTTAAACCTCTGATCATACTAATCCTGAGGTACGGACGAGCTCGCGTTGTCCTGAACCTTCGGTGTTGCCAAGTGGCTTACAAACTTCTCAAAATTCTTAAATTCCCGAAGTAAAATGTGACAACGTTGCAGAAACGTGTTAAAAGTTAGACATTTGACAGATGTTTTCGCCACTTAGGCCGTTGGAGGTAAACTTGATGTTTATGACCATTTTCCGGTCCTTATGACCTGAACGGGTCCTTACCCAAAATTTCTAGTTTATTGAGTAGTTGGAATTTCGACAAAATAAATATTTTTTTAAGAGAAAAAAAATTGACAAAATATCAAATCGTAGAGAGTACAAATGGTTTACGTTAGAAAAATATATTTCTAATATTTTCAGTATCTAAACAATGTCTTTTGTTTTGCAAAGAATATTATTTGCATAAAATTATATTATGATCTATTTTATCAAAAGCCTTAACCAAATCGTCATGGATTACATCAACTTGCTCACCAGATTCGAGATTTAACATTAGAGAATTTGTGTATAGACCAAGATTAGTGACGGTTGATCTGCCTCGTACAAAACCATGTTGATACGCTATGATATAATTCGATATATCCGAATAAATTGAGTCGTACAATAAACTTTCAAAAATTGTTGGTACGGCGCTAAGAATAGTAATAGGAATTAATAGAAGAATTAAGTAATCGAATTATTAATTTCATTTTAAAATTAAAGTTAGATTAAATTTACCCCGTACCAGACATTTCGTGAAACTTTTTTGAACTTTCCTGAACCTTGTGCAAATACGAAATTTTATAAATTAAATTGTTAATGAGCATAAGAGTAATAGCAACTACAAAGAATCAGAATTAAAAAGTATATAATAACTAAACACATGTTTTTACTAAGAAACACAATAGTAAGTAATTAATTAATAATTAAAATCTCATTGAAAGTGTCCCTGTGAGAAAGATGTTATGTGTAACTAAGTTGATACTTACGTAATTTAAATTTTATAACTAAGACAGTCTGATTAGCTGGAGTTAAAAAATTCTTAATAATTTTTAACTCTTTCATTCAGAGGTTTTCAAAATGTAACATAATAAAAATGTACCTTATCAAATCTTATCTTCTTCTAGAATCTTTCAACCTTTAACTCTCTGGTCAAGTCTAGATTTCTTTTAATACTTTAACAATTTCAAATAAAAACTAACTGCATTAATTTTTTGGCTTCTCTTCTTCGTGTCTTCGATACGACTACCTCAGTCCAGGAAACCTTTTTCCTTTCCTCCTTTTCTCCTTTCCTCTAACTCAATCAACACTTACTCTATACCTGCTTGGTTTTCAACCACGCTGCATCGTCACTGAGTATTCTGCTAACTCTTCTCTAGAGCTTTTATCCAATCTTCTCTCTTCCTCCTTTCAACAATAATCTTTATACTATTCTTCACCTGATCCTTTTCCAAGAATCGTTGACCGTGGTTTTCTCTAATTAAAGCTGAACGACCTTCTCTTGAAACATGTTATAAGATGAAAAACAGTTGGTAACAATTTTTGTCAAACAGAACTACAAAATATGTTCAACCGAAATTATTTAACACCAAAACAAATAACAGTCGAGAAGAGTTACCTACAGACATTTGTTGTAGGTACTAAAAAAAATTTATGATCCTGCAAAAAACAAAAATCATCAAGGAATAACAGTGACAGATATAAAACAATTCAAGCCAAATAAGTACAAATACACGTGATCTGTACATGCACTCTTTTCATAATCACTCGGGAAAATAAAGTTTGAAATAATCCAGAATCTATTAAAGGTGATTAAACTTATTTTTTGAGAATTATTGATTTAAATTATATTTAAAAAATACGTTCGTTCATTTTTAATCGATTCTGGATTATTCCAAACTTTATTTTTTCGAGTGATTTTGCAAAGGGTGCACGTACATTTTTCAGAGTTGAATGAGCGTGTGTTTGTACTTATTGGCTTGAATTGTTCTAAATCTGGCATTGTTATTTCCTTATAATTTTTATTTTTTGCAGAATCATAAAATTTCTTTAAGTACCCACAACAAATGCATGTAGGTAACTCTTCTCGAGAGGAATCGTAATTACATAAAAACTTTCTTACAAGTTGTTCAATTTCTCCGCTTGGAGTTATTTTCCTCATTTTATCTGTCATATAAATCACGAATTTTGTTAACTTTTAAACAGAACACACACAATCTTTTACGATTATTATCTTCATGAGTTAATGAGTTTTGCGATATTTTGGAAACTATAAATGTTTTATATTAATTCCATCTAAACCTTTCAGAATCTAAAATCTAGAACGTTCAGAAAAACTTTTTTGACGCCAATCAAATCGCTAATTTACCAGGTGAAATATCCAACTTGATTACTGTTTCAGTCAGATTTTAACTGATTCAAATTTAGAGAGCAGAAAATGTTTTTCACTTTGATTTTTAAGACTGAAATTGAAACGCTAATACTTAATCAGTGATTGCAGATGTTAATTTATAAGTATCAAATCATCTACTTTACTTAAAAAGAACGCGATTAATAACAAGCTAGTAATATTAACCGCACACTGATCTGGTAGACTATCCAAGAAATTCCTGAATAATTTACTTTAATTACGACAGAATTTCAAAATATCTCCCCTACATGCTTAGAAGGGATAATTTAGAAATTTTTTTATTTAAAATTTAACGATAAATATTTCAGAATAATTATTCCTTTTAATATCTTAGTTCATTAAAAGTTTACCGTGATTTTTGTTTTTCTAAATTGTGTACAATTTATTTGTTAAAATTAATATATTAATTATATAATAATTCAAAAACTTTACAAACCAATAATTGTTGCTTCAGTAAATGTTCAAACAATGTTAGAGGTTTTCAAGTTCTAATTGAATAACTTACGGCGTTAAATACCCTTGTCAATTCGAATAACAATGTTCAGCACCTTTTGGTATCGTAATATCGTGCACAGTTGCGATAGAACGCGTCTGACATAATTTCTAATTACCAGCGCAGATAACATTGGAAACGGTATTGGCCTTTGTTATTTCAGTGCTTCTCAACTTATAAACTCTAAACTTATTAATTCTCTGCTATAAAAAATAATGATGTTTAGTATCTTAATGAGACTAATTCAATTGACTAAAAAAAAAAGGAAATCCACACAGTCCAATTTTTTCTGGACTATTTGAGAACGTACCCCATTTTAAATTTTGAATCATTCATTTCAGATAGACTCTAAGTAAAAACGTCTCACATTCACTATTTTAGGGAGAAATCAAAAGCCGGCTGCCTAATTGCCTCTACATGGTTGGATTTTAATATTTTATTTGAAGTACTGTGACGCATTCTTTTAGATTATGTTGAATGTTTTATTTTTAATTATTTAATGTTTTAATATTTATTAAACATAAATAAACAACATAAAAACAAATACACCGCGCTAAGTTATTTTATTGAGAAATACATAACTAAACAACAAAAATAATAAAATAATAGACTAGTGAAATATTTTAAATAAAAGAAAGGTATAAGCAACAAGCCACGACTAACTAACTCCGGAGAATGGAGAGTAAGGAGCAGCACAAACTAAGATTCTAAATTTTAACTATAAAATTGACATGTTTATTCATTTTGAATGATTTCAAAAGGTTTCATAGAATTATAAAGTAGCTGGCCGCATGAGCCGGTCATTTACAAATAATGACGCGCACTGAACAATGATTCTATTTTTAACAAAATAGTCGGAGAACCGACTCCATCAAACAAACTAAAAGTTAATTTTTGATCTCACCTTAAAGGGCACAATCGCCATGAATGGAGCCCCGTCACACAGTGGGGCAAATGAAGGTGGTAGTGGACAAATCAGTCTAGAGGTCACAAATTTGACTCTTTTTCAATATTTTTTTTTTTTTTAATGAAAGTTTATAAACTTTCGCACAGATCTGTGAGATCCGAATTTTGAAAAATGTTTAAACAATTTTTTTATTTAACTTTAAAAATGAAAAATAATTTTTTTATTTTTTTATTTAAGTACAATTTTTATAAAAATGCAATTATATTAATGAATATTATTTTGAACAATAGAGTACTTCCTTAAAAACAATATCTATAAGTTTGATGTAATTAAAAAATTTATTTCATTAATTATAAAAAATAAAATTAATATTTTTACATTTTATACACACCTACAAATATTTATGAAAATATTACAAATTTTGAAATGACTATTTTGTGAATAATGTGCTTCTTAATAATGAGGAACTTGTATTTTGTTCCAAAATTTGTAATATTTTTATGAATATTTGTAGGTGTTTATAAAATGTCAATAATATTGATTTTATTGTTTATATCGTATTAAATAAATTTTTTAATTACATCAAACTTATAGATAGTGTTTTTAAGGGGAGGGTATAGCTAATTCGGTGAAAAAATGGCATGTTTTCGTGAATTTTTTTTTGGCGCTCTGGTTAGAGCCAGTGTATTGGACAAATTTTACATTTATAGTATATCATTGAAAGATAATTTAGTCAAAATTTGAAAGCTATATGATGAGATTGGCACGCGATTTCCGAAGACGCCTTAAAAAACCATTTTGCGGTGTTCACTGTAAGTCGAAGCTGGATCATCTGAAATCAAAAACCCAAGATTTTTTTGTTAACTGATGAGTGTCCCGAGGTAACGCTGTCGAGTTTTTATTTTTTTGTTAATTATTACTCATTTTACAATAACAAATGTGTTGACATTTTATAGCAAAAATCAAGTTTTTGACTTCAAAGTGGTGCTAAAAATCAAAAAATTTCCATGTTGTCCCATGAAGATTGACGCACACAATTAAAATATATTCCTCTTGAAAGTAACTACACGTTTTACAGCACCGTTAGGTAGCGAACCAATTGAACGCGTAGGTCAACATTGAATTGACGTATCTTACCCTTAATGGACCCTGTGCTTCCTAATATTTCACTACACACTGAGAAAAAAAAAAGGTTACTACAACGGAGGACACAAGTAGGAATTGCCTGAGTGACTCCGGTAGTAGAACTCGAGTTAACGCAACTTGGGACTCCGGTAAATACTACTTGGGTCTCCAATTACGTCGACTTGAGACCCAATTACGTCGACTTGAGACCCAAGCAGTATTTACCGGAGTCCCAAGTTGCGTTAACTTGAGTTCTACTACCCGAGTCACTCAGGCAATTCCTGCTTGTGTCCTCCGTTGTAGTAACCTTTTTTTTCTCTCAGTGCAGTATGCAGAAATATGTCAGTTACTTTATTCAATAGTTCAAACCTTTAAATTAAAAAATTTTTTGGGGGGGTTTTGGCCAGGTTTTTTGCAATCTGGCCTACTGTGCGTGCCGAGAGACCGAGAAGTCAATCAACATTTCTTGATTTTAAAGTGGACTTAGATTATGTACGCTTTCTATCATTTTTTTTAAATATTATTGGTAATCAGTAAATTCAATTTTTCGTTATCTTGATATTGATAATATTTATCTTAAATTTCTTATAGCATATAAATTAAATATAATTAAAAATTAAATTTGAAACAAATTTTGTTTAATAAAAATTTAGTCATAAACAGAGAAAAGCGCTACCTTAATACTGGTGTTACTCCAAGTTGCTGAGTTAATAAAGTTATAGCCATACATTATTTGTAATGCAAATATTAGATTTCGCACTTCAACTATGCTAAAATGGATTAGTTATACAGGTACGGCTAGAATAATTAAATGTATTTTTAACTACATAAAACACGTGATTCAAAATCTTTGTAGCTAATAATACTGAGGAATTTCTTTCAATTTGCATATGACTGCTTAAGAGATGAGAAGTAGTAATAATGAATTGATAGAAAAAAGTTTTTTTAAGGAAAATTGAATGAAGCATAATTATCTGGCAGCTATTAGATGATGAGCAATGAAATCTGAATGTTTGTCGAATGATTCAAGCATTCCAAAGTGCTGTGATAACTGCAAACTCGCAACCCGTACTAAAGGTGACTTTGAGCATGGAAGCTACAAGCTTTGATGTCTATGTAAGCGAGTTTCTCTCAGCGAGGACGGATGAGAAATGAAGAGAAATTTCTCTCTGTCCCTCCTGCTCTGCAAATCCCTCGTTCATTATAAGAGAGATTTTTACTAGCTTTAGGACTTAGGTCCTCTCTTTGAACCATAACCTTTCACAGTTATCGTGTTGCGGTTCATGCAATTAGTTTAAAAGCTCCAAGTTCCGTGTAATAGACTTGGACCAACCACAAAAACTTTCTCGCAAGCACAGCATTCACGAGAATCAGGAAGATTTTTACTTTATATTTGAAAACTTTTTTCAGTTTAATTGAAATTTTTTAAATAGCCAAGCCATTAAAAATTTAGCATATGATAAATAAACTTTAATTTCAGACAAAAGTGATTACACTGACTAAAAGTTTTTAATTTTCCAACTTTTGAGTCTATATGCAGCTAAACCTGGTTATGGGAGATCGCAAGGGACAGTGAATATGATCCTACTTAGGAATGTATCTATTTTATCCAGTTTTCTTCTTGACGGAGCTTATTACATAAATCCCTAACCAATGAAACAATTTGAAATAACTATAAGACATTTTCTAAATATAGTATGTCTTAAAATTAGACACCCGTTTTAGACAGTTTTTGCAAATTTACTCTATTTATTATTATACCTGAATGTAAGGATCAATAACTGACCATCAATTAAGTACCATTACTTCAAGCGTAATCATATCATTTCTGCAGGGTAGTCATCAGTGGTCATCGTCGGATTGGTACATGGGAATGGTGAACAGTCCCGATCTCTCAGGGCTGTTGAACGGAGAAGATAAATACTCACCATTGTTAATAATCTGTCAAAGGACTAGTTATGCTGTTGGAGAGAGAATTATTAATTGTTAACTAATGTGAGTTAAAATAATTAAACCACGCTCAATCCGAGGTGTCGATGATTTTTTGATTAGTTATTCGATTAATAACCATCATTAATCATTAACAGAGTATATTTAATTAAATAAAATGTAATAAAATTTAATGTTTCAATAGACGACGAGTATAATGCACAGATTGGAACCATGAAAATTAATTAAGAACATTTTCTTATAAAAAGATCAAACGAAGATAGGCAAACAAGAATTGTCCCGTGAATTGTTTCTCAACTTTAAGAAGCTTGTCAAAAACTTTTTTTTCTACAAGGTTTGGAATAGTTCACGTAAGTTACAAACGATAATTTTCATAATAAAGTCATAAAAGGCGTAAAAAACGACATAAGAGAATATTCAGATTTTTTGCAACAAGATAAAATTAGACACTACTTACTACAAATGTAAATGAAAAGATAAACGAACTAAAACTCAGGTCTAGAAATACGTGGAGATAATAGAAGGCGTCAAGATGGGATTTACAGAAAAACCAACTTAAAGTATTCTCTTAATTAAATAAGTTATATACAATATCGCAATTAAGCATAGAAAATTTAGAAAACACTAAAAGGAACTGATCTCTTATCGTTTAAATTTTGTAATTGAATGATGCAAGCATTATTTAATGAGGGAGCTTCTCGTGTGTGAGACTTGAGTCCAAAGAATAGTTTACTTGGGAATATAAATATTTCCCCGCTAGTTTGTCACTGGGTAATACCCACTAAACCTTCCTCGCTTTATAGGAGTATTTAACACTCAGCGGGATGATTGAACTAAGCAACCAACATCGCCGAGTGCTAAACCTACCCATACCTATAGATCCCTTAGCCCAACATCAGATCTCGATCAGCCAACAAATCGAAGTGGTAAGAACCCTTACCGATCAACGACGGACTTCGAAGTGATGACAGGTGGATTCTATACGGATTTCCTCCTTACCTTTTTACCTTCCATTGTCTTCAGATTAACCCCAGTTTCTTCCTTTTCAACCATTGATGTTGTTGATAATGTTTTCGGGGGTCACTTCAGAGCCTTCCACCCGAAACATATATTGCCTTTTCTCTTCTCAATATCTACAAACAAAGAGGGTTTGCTTTACGGTGTTCACTGAGGCGTCGCAATAGGAGAACGATTCCTCTCTTCTTAATTTAAATCGTTTAAATACTCGTTGAAACAATCATGACATGTTAGCGCCTGTGTTAGATAATAGCTAACTTCTCCGTGACCTCTTGTCCAAAACTTCGTTTAACATATAGTTGCTTCTACCTAGGGTTCTCATTTAGCAAAAAATGATAAAGTTTAAAACTGATTTTATAATTCACAACAGACTACTTTTTTAACGTACGACTCAACATGCTTTTAAAGAAATTCATTAATTCCATTAATAGAAAAAATTAAGTCCAAAGAGTTTGTAGAGGTATAAGTTTTGCATCGCAGTGGGTGCTACCGTAGACGGTGCACAGCTTCCTCTCTATTCTTTAAATTACAGAGGGGGTCCTCTAATAGTGATTTTGAAAAGAGCTTGGCTACCCTTTACCTACATTAATTCCGGACGTAACATTTAAAAAATGAAAGAGGTGAACCTCCACCTAACCTTAAGATGTTCTTGTGGTCTATCTTAGTCTTTTGTTAAATCGCTTCGTACAATAAAGTGTTATGGCGCGTCCACCTACGTACAAATCGACTACTGGTCAACAGTTCCACTAAAGTAAACGTGAGAGGTATGTGCCTTCCTTCAGGAAGTTAACTCTCCATAAGCGCCTCGAGTCTGATCAGTCAAGAAACTGAAGAATTAGCAAGCGACAGTCGTATATATAGCTTGCCTCTAAACGCCGATGTGCAAAATTATTGTCGATCGAGCATTCATATCGTTCGGACGTATAGTTAACCTTAAACTAAAACCTCGCGGTAACAACGAAGGCGTGTGGCGCACGTTGTTGCAGTCAACGAAGGCGTTTGGCGCGCGTTGTGGTAGATACTAAGAAGAAAATCTACAAACCTCATCATGACTAAAAGGAAAAAGACGTCACACTCAACCATACCTACGCAAAACAGGTTTGATGTACTATCTGGTACAGACTCCGATGAATCATCTGGAGATGATGAAAATACTAACCAAGATAAAACTGACACTAAGAAGAAGGAAGCAATTCCACCTATTGTAATAACGGACGTTATCAGTAATTACACGCTGTATATAAAAGAGATAAATGATCTTACCGCCTCGAAAAAGACCACGTTTAATTTCACCAAACAAGGGCTCTCCGTCAAAGCTTACGATGCTGAGGATTATGCAGCCATTAAAACCAAACTAAACGCGAGCAGCACCTCGTATTTTACGCATCCCCTTAAAAGTGAAAAAACTAAAAAATTGGTGCTCAAAGGACTTCCGGCTTTGCCTATTAAAGAAAGAGAGGAAGACTTCAAAGCCCAAGGCACAAATGTCACTGTCATCCAAATGAAGCAGAGGACTCCTACGAAACATCATAATTTTATAATCACCATACCACAGGAACAAGACGTCCAAAAAATCAGAAAAATTAAGTATGTATGCCTAGTTAGGATCTACTAGGATAAATTCAGAAGATTTAACAAAGCCACGCAGTGTCGAAGATGCCAGCTTTACGGGCACGGGACTGCTCACTGTAAAAATGCTTTTAAGTGTATGAAATGTGCGGGTGACCATGAATCAAAAACGTGTGTGCCTGTAGATGATGAAAAACCTAAGTGTGCAAATTGTAACGGAGAACACGAGTACAACTACAGACAATGTCCAGTATATCTTCAGTACCTGACGAAGGTAGAAGTGAAGGCTCCAGCTAAAACGCCGCAGAATTATCCGCCATTACCGAAGCTCCAAACAACAGTTGTCAACAGAAAGGTAACTCGAGAGAATATCCCTTTACCACCACAAAGCGGCAAAATTGACGAATTTCTGGAACTAGCAGCAGAAATAAGAAAACTAAATCAGATATGTAATATAGGTAAGATTCTTAAAATTGTTAAAACTCTGAACGAAAAATTACTTCAATGTACTAATGAATTAGATCAAATTAAAATCTTCTCTGAATTACTGCAAAATGGCTTTAAATAAATAAAAGATTAAAAATTTAAAGATAGGCCATTGGAATACCAATGGTATTAGGGGTAATTATCGTGAATTTGTACAGTTTCTGTCGAAGCATGACATAGATAATAATATCTATGTCATGTTATATATGTTTATAATGTTAATAAACGAAACAAAGCTTACACCAAAGTCAAAATTTGAGGTTAAAGGTTATGATGTAGTTAGGAAAGAAAGAAATAATAATAGCGCTTGTGGAGGAGTTCTCATTTTAATTAAAGACACTATAAATTTTACTAAGGTAACAATTAATACTAATAATATTGAATGTGTAGGAATCAAACTCTGTAATAATACTATTATTGTATCAGCTTACAGTTCACCTTCCACTAAAATAAATATAAGAGATTTAGAGTTAATATTAAATTCGGGTAATAAAGTATTAATTTTTGGAGACTTAACTGCAAAAAATTTAGCTTGGAATTGTAAAATAGGAAAAACTAGTGGTAAATTATGAATTTGTGCTAAAAAATACTATAAAAATGTTGATACCCGATGGATTTACCCTGTATCCTTATAATGATGCTCTTCCCAGCATTGTAGATTTAGGATTGTGTAAAAATATTAATGGCGATATTAAAGCCGAAACAGTAAATGAGTTAAATTCCGACCACTTGCCTGTTTTATTTCATATTAACAGTGTTCATGTAATTTCTTGTGATAAACCTGACTAATATAATTATAAGCCAGCCAATTGGCCAATGCTTAGAACCTGCGTTAACCAAAAATTAACTTTAAATGCAAATTTAAAAAGCGAACATGATGTTGATCGGGAAATTCAGTGTCTTGTCGACGTCATTAAATCTTCAGCTGATGAAGCCATACCTAAACGCAAATGTGGGAATTTTAAAATAGAACTTCCTAAGTATATACAAGAATTAATTAAAGACAGAAATAGCTTGCGTAAAATTTATCAAAGAACTGGAAGTAGCGAAATTAAGAAAATTCACAATAAATTATCAAATACAATTAAAAATAAAATAAAGAACTTTTATAACCAAAACTGGAATAACAAATTAGAAAAACTAAACGTCAAAGATAACACTTTATGGAAAATGGCTAAATGTATAACTAGGAATAAAAATTCTAATAAAATTCCTACATTGCATGGTAGGAATGGCTTAGCTGTCACTGATGAGGAAAAAGCTGAAACCCTAGCGGAACATTATGAAATGATTCACCATATCACTGAAGATATGAGCGATAGCGCTACTGAAAAATTAGTCAATACTAGATGTAATGAATTTTTAAACTCTTCGTTTGATATAAATGAAATTGATCTCACTTCGCCAAAAGAGATTAAAAAAGCAATAATGGGAACTGGATCAAGAAAGGCACCGAGATTAGATTGTATTCAGAATATTATCCTAAAAAATATGCCCAAAAAGGCTCACGTTCAATTGACTTACATTTTTAATGCTGCATTTTCACTTGGCTCCTTTCCTCAAAATTGGAAGGTGGCTAACATTTTACCATTTCACAAACCCGGTAAAGATAAAATCTTTCCAGTAAGTTACCGCCCCATTAGTCTTTTGCCAACGCTTGCTAAAACTTTTGAGCGCATTATATTTAACAGATTAATTCATTTTGAAAATATTAACAAAATTCTAATTCCTGAACAATTTGGGTTCAGGCAAAAAAGAAACACAGTTCAACAACTAATTAGACTCACGAATTTTATTAGCTCTAACTTTAACAAAAATATCTCAACAGCCATGGTCCTATTGGACCTAGAAAAGGCCTTCGATACCGTATGGCATCGAGGGTTAATTTATAAGCTAATTGAACGTAAAGTCCCAAAATATATTATTAAAATTATATATAATTATTTAAAAAATCGCAGATTTTTTGTTACCATTAATAACGTTAAATCTTCGGAACATAGGATTGTAGCAGGAGTTCCACAAGGATCAATCCTGGGCCCGGTGCTTTTCTTATTCTATATAAATGACATACCGATCGAACCTAATACTAAAGTGTCTCTATTCGCGGATGACACAGCTGTATATACTGGTTCTTGGAGACCTGAAATCTACTACTATAGTTGTAAAGTATTTTAAAAAATGGAAACTTAAAGTAAACATTGAAAAAACTGAACTTTTATTATTTAAAAGAAAAAAACCCCAAAAACGAAAAAGAAAAATAACTTTGCCCGAATTTATTATATTAGATCAAAAATTAATTACGCATCTAAAGCTAAATACCTCGGAGTTATATTCCAGAGAAAACTAAATTACACTCGTCATATTAATACTGTAATATCAAATGCTTATAAAATGCGCGGGATATTAAATTGTTTAATAAATAGAAGCAGCAAATTAAGCATTAAAAATAAACTATTTACGTCATGATACTCAGGCCTATTTTACTATATGCTGCACCTGTCTGGAGTAATACAAACCAGACAAACATTAAAAAACTAGAAACCTTTCAAAATAAGTGTATTCGCATGATCACAAATGCAACTCCAAGAACCAGAAATGTAGATTTGCGTCAGAAGCTTAAATTACCAACAATTTACAATCAAATATATAAATTGACACATAACTTCTTTTCTAAACAAATGGATCTTCCTGAAATGCAGGAAGCCAAAGTAATGAAAGAGTCAGAACTACCCTTTAAAATGAAATACAGGATGCCATATCATATTTTAATAACATAAATACTTTATTGTATTCCATGTTACCTAGTTGTAAGTTGTATATATATTTCACCTGTTAGTTAGTTTGAATTTTAATAGTTTTAAGTGCGTAAAACAATTTAAAGGTTTTTTAATAAAAATTTTTACCTAAACAATCTCAAATAAATGATAATTCATCATTATAAAGTACCAATGTAACTAATTAATAAAATATATAGGATTGTTTCTTGTAGAGAAATAGGCACCTAAACTAGATTTAAGGAATATGTAAAATACCACTGTATATACATGCTATTATTAACAATAAATACATTTCAAAGCCAAAGTCAAAAAGCCGATGTGCAGAAGGGGAAAAGAGCGATGCGAGAGAGAAGGGACATCCCACTCTCTTCTAAGACTTAATGACTTAATAAAAACATTGCTACCAGTGCTGTGAGAACAGAAGCCTGCTTTGCTTTAAAATCAAAATAATAAGTGGTCTGCTTTTAAATCATTTAAGAGAATGAGGAAATTGTTGAATATGACCAAATTTAAAATCAGAAACATAACTCTTTGTCAGATTATGATGTCTGGAAATAATAAGACCATAACATTTTTAAAAACTCTACCATTTCAAACAGTTTAAATTTCCGAATTGCAAGTCGCTTAAAACTTTTTGATCTAAAATTTTATCGAGAGAATATTAAATAAAAGATTATAAAATATATGCTAGTGAGAGTTTTTAAAAATTAGCTTGACTTTGCAGATAAAGTCAACTTAAATTTAACAATTTTATCTCGAGGTATACCTTCAATTAAAATCAATCATAACATCTCAAGTGTCAGTTTAGTAGATGGTGGAGAGTAATAAGATCATATCGTTACTCAGCTCAGCTACCTACGGATGGATTTAAGAAAGCAAGTTTGCACCCTAGGTTCAGCTCACGATTCTCTCTTTTCTCTTTATTTTTATCGTCGTTTTTTAAAGAATAAAAACCTTGAAAAATTACTAACTTCTGAAATATCCGAAAGTATTTAAAGGAATACAATTTTAATCGGTTAACCATAAAATTACTGGCACAAAATGTAATTGCTTTATAAATTATACCCTAAAACTATTAAATTATCCTTGACAATAGGAGAATTTTTAATTTAAAGTAACGATCCACGTAAGATTAACAGAAATAAGGTCACATTTCTTCTTTAAATTGTCAAAATATGACAATTCGTTGTCTCAATTTTCTGAACTGCATCAAGCTAAATTTATTAATACACAGCTATTAGTACAACCTTAAAAAACTCAAATAAATACAAGGCTCGCTATATTTTAAATTAAATTTAAATTGTTAAAAGAGCTTTAATTTCTTTAATTTTTTTTCTTAAAATCTGTTTTAACTTAATATTTAAAAGCTTACAATTTAAAAAAATAATAATACTCGATAGTTTTTTCAACTTTAAATATTTGTTGAAATTTCATAATAAGCTTCGCAGCCTTTTTCGAGGAAATTAAGAACATATTATCGCATTTTTTTAAAACGGTACACTTTTCCAATGAATTTTTTTATAAGAAAATAGGGGGTGCAAGCTGAACCCCTTAATATTGCCAGATAAAAAATAGGGGTAATTTTTTTTTTATTTGCAGTCAATTTCCATAGGTCTTTCAACAATACATATTTAAAATTTTTTATTTTTTAAACCACTCTAATACGTAAGGACCCCGGAAATAAAAACCTAATTACTTCTTCTGAATCGATCGTAAATCCGCGTTATTAAAAAGAAATTTCCGATCAACTCCGATTCAGATCATTTTAATTTTCCAAGTGTTTTTTACTTTTTAGAAATATACTTAAAAGTTTTTTATATATTTTTTCAATTAAAAAAAGTATTATCAAAACTAATAACTCTGCATATATTGTAAAAAACTGTTTTACTAGTAAAATAAATCAAATCAAACTAAGTTGTAAACAGCAAGCCACGACTAACGAACTTTCGGGAGAGTGGGTAGTACGGAGCAGCACAAATAAGAATTTTAAAGATTCACTATAAATTGACATTTATTAATTTTATGTATTGGAATGCTTACAAAAATAGTCGGCCGCATGGCACAGCCATTACAATAGACGCGCACTGAACACTGACTTTATTTTTCACAATATAGTCGGAGAACCGACTCTATCAAATAAAATAAAAAAATTAATAATAGAACGCGTCGTAGTCAAGTCAATATGCGGCGATACATGCGCCGTGGTGTCGCTCTTACGAATCACATTTCAAAATCGAGCGGCAATCGACCGAGAAACGTAAATCAGGTGTAGTGGATCATCTTCATTATGATGTGGAAGACTCCACATCGGAGCAAGCAGTGTTCGTGCCTGTAAAATAAAAGTGCGAACATTTAATGTTTATCGCACAAAACAAATAATTGTCCGCTCTGCCAAGTTGGCAGGTAAAAACCAGAAGTTGAGTTGATTTGACTCTTGATTTGACTTTGATAATTATGAAAAGTTTAAATAATGAAGGCTTCCTATCTTCTAAATTCCACAACAATGCTTTAACTCAAACTGACACAACACTTTCACTTTTTTATGGTTTGCCTAAAATTCATAAGACAAATGCCCCCCTTCGTCCAATTGTTTCATGCGTTAATTCTCCAAATCATTGCCTTGCAAAAATATTATATCAAAAACTAAAAAACATTGTTTCTACACCTTCCTCTCACATAAACAATAGTTTTGAACTTAAAGAAAAATTAAAAAATGTAAATGTCATAAGGATCACATTTTAATGTCGCTCGACATCAGTTCATTATTTACCAACGTTCCGTGTGAATTAGTAGTAGAGAGTTTGGACAGACGTTACCATCAAATAAGTAGTAAATGTGATATACCGTTTCATCAAATCATTGATATTACCAAATTTTTATTTCAGAATACTTTTTTTAAATTCAACAATAAATTTTATCATCAAATTCATGGAACCCCCATGGGGTCTCCTATTTCACCGTTTTTTGCAGATATTTGCATGGAAGATTTGGAGAATGAATGTCTAAACACTCTAAAACACAAATTTAAGTGCAATGTACTGCTTTATTTTCGATATGTTGACGACACTATGCAGAAAGGCGGGGGCTGTATAACTACGTCTGTCTGTGACTAGCAGCGCTTCGGTCTTTTCCAGAGCCATTTGGAGGCCTCTGGCCTCCAGCCATCGCTTTGCCCGTCTCAGACATTCGTTCACCAATACGCCCAGAGCTTCTACTGTTTCGGCAGTGCATACGATCAACGCGTCGTCCGCGAAGCCGATGATCACCGCGCCTTTAGGTAGACCCATTCGCAAGAAGTTGTCATACGAGACATTCCATACGAATGATCCTATCCTCGAGCCTTGGGGGGCACCTTTCTGCATCTCCTCTTTCAGAGTGCAGTATTAAACGCGTTGCATATATCAATGGCTACCAACGCGCAGAAGCCCTTTTTCTTCCCTGGTCCCAATTTGTTTTTTCCTTCTCTGGCTAGGTCCACCGCCTTCTGAATGGCGTCTACTGTGGACAGGCCTTTGCGGAATCCAAATTGGTTGTCAGACAGACTATTCTCTCCGGTCAAGTGAGATTGCATTCTCTGCAGAACCATGTCTTCTAGAAGCTTACCCATCGTATTATTTGTATTTACAAAGACTTTAAAAATACAGTTTTGGAAGTTTTTAATTCTTATCATAAAAAATTGCAATTCAGTTTTGAATTGGAAAATGATGGAAAAATAAATTTTCTTGATTTGATTTTGATAAGGATTACTATGGCGAAACTAAAAGAATCCTAAAGAAACGAGTGTCTGAACATGCGAGTAACAATAATCCGAATTTTGTCATTAACGCTCACTGTAATAAAAACAATCACGAATTCGATTTTAAAAGTACTGTAATTGTTGACTATGAACGTGATTGGAGAAGACGAGTGTTGTCAGAAATGATTTTTATTAACCATGATCCGAACAGCGTTAATAAAAAAGATAATATCGACGGTTTAAATAAAACTTATAAGCAACTTTTGCAAAAGAATTTTCCTATTTCGTGAAATTCTCTTTGATTTTGGGCGATTTAACTTTCATTTGTTTTGATTCTACAATGTCTTGTATACGTTCGTTTAATTTCTAATCTTCGCTCTCTTTCAATTTAATTCAGTTTGTCCCTGGCCTAGGACAAGTAAACATATCTTGACAATTTCACAGCTCGTGATGTATTAATTTTATAACTTTTTCCTTTCGAGGTAAAAATCTTCTCTTTTTATACTTATGTGTGTTAGTTCGTTTTAAAAAACTCTTATTAAATATGTTATATATTGTCTTTTAGCCTAAAGAGGTCAACGAAATGTTGACGAAACGTAGTTATGTGGAGATTCTTTTGGCCCCTTAATAACTTGAATCTCTCCTCTATTTTGAGTAGTTCTAGCTCGAGCATTGCATGATTTTCCTAACTTGACTAATTGACACTCCCAATATGTACGGTTTTTGTAAGGTTTCGATTTATAATATACAAATCCGTCAATGTGCAATTTTTTTCCGCAAATTATAATCTGGGAAGTCATTTTATAACTAAACCAATTATATACATTAACAACTTTCTAAATTTAAAAATGAAACTTTAAAGTTACAATTTCAAGAGACAAATGTGAACTGATGTCAGAAGTATGCGGAATAAAGCAATTGCTATGTGTTGGTACACACAAGAGCTCGTCTAGCCTAGGAAATGTTAACAAATAGACTAGTACTAAAAGTGTATATTCGGAATATTTTCCTTTCGGAAAATTGATTTCGGAAGAATGTCCGGGAACGTTCTTTTTCTTCAATGTGCTAGTGTTTTTTTACCTACACGATTTGGCTCCCATGGATCAATAAATCTTTGTCTAATTAATAAAATATCATTTCTTTTTGCAATCAGCTTAGCAAATATACTTAGCATTCGAAGTTAACATTTGCTTCTAGAGTAAGAATCCCTATTCCCATTGCACTTAACGCTGTGTCACTGAAATCAAAACAAATGTCTCAGCAGGGCATCGCCTTACACAATATTTACTCGCAAACGATTTCATCGGTCTTTGTCTAGATACTGGAGAAGCAAATGGAACTTCTTGGACACACGCAGTCTTAATGATAAAATGTTTCATTTTTATTTAAGATCTGTTCTAAATTCCTGGTTTTGATATAATTTCATAAATATTGTCATGAGTCATACAATCATGGGTTGGTATTGAATTATCCAGAGTTACAAACAAAAATAAATAATTGTCATTACAAACTTTCTAAAAATGTAGCTAATTAAATACCTATACTTATTATCATAAATTGAATTAATTTATACTTTGCTTAAATAAATCTAAAATTAAAGAAAGTTAAAATCAAAAGTTTACGTAATTTTTAATTTTAAGTTATGTAATTCACTTCATTTTCTTTGTTCAAGGAGTAAATATTCAAATTTATAACATCAACTTTTTTCAATTAGCCTCTATTATTGTTTTATAGCTTCCAACTTACAAAATATATCATCAGAGGACGGAAAGAAAAGGAAAAAGCCAACAGTGTGAAATTAATGCATACCTCCGTGAAACATTTCCTGGAGCTAGGGATAAATACTATATTCAAAGAGAAAATTAATTAATGTGTTTTTAAAAAATGTTTCAGTAAATCTGGCAAAAAAAACATCCAGTCTGTTTGTAATTTACAACTGAACGATTTTACCTATATGGAAAAATGTTTATATGATTGTTTTATTTATTATCAAATTACTGTTTGATTAATGAACTGTTTTAAATAAATAAATAATATATTTTTATTAACCTTGTAAATGCGATTGTGCAACCACCTTTACTTTTTTGTAGTAAATCTTTTAATAAATAAATTTTAATATATCATCTCTATATAGATTATTGTTTAACAATCTATCAAACGAGATGTTGATTTGTTGAAGATCATATTAATCCTGAATGCTCTTCAGCACAACCTCCTTATACGGTCAATGCTTATCCGTTTCTCATTTCTATTTTAGTCAGATTCTATCTAACGACTAAAAAATTCCTAAGAGAAATAATTTTTAATTAATTCAGAAAGCAATAAATTATATTTTTTCTTTAACCAAAGCCGTAAAAATGCATTATTTTTAAACATTTAAATTTAAGAAATAAATTTCTTATATCTTGACAGAAGGAAGCAATAAATTATATTCTTGATAAACAAAAGCCGACAAAATTCACGATTTTTAATACACACTGTCATATCAATCTGCTCTAGAATGCACTATAAGAATAAGATTCCTGGAAGATAGTTAAAAAACACCTTCAATAAAATGTTATCTGGAACCCGATTGTGCAAGTATGCACGTTGAAACTTGTCAAGGTTTCACCTTGCAAATTCCTTTCTGATGACGTAAGAGTACATACTTTGAAACTTGTCAACATTTGACCCTGCAAATTTCTTTCTCATGACGTAAGAGTACACACGTTGAAACTTGTCAAGGGTTTACCTTGTAAATTCCTTTATGATGATGTAACATGTCTTGAAACTATGCAAAATATGTGGACATACGATCATTTTATACGGACATTTTTGCCTGTCTATAGGTAGTCACACGGATACACACACACATGCTTACCTCACACACACATGCTTACCTCACACACATATGCGCTAACGCTTTTCTATCCAGAACTCTCCCAGTATATCTACTCTCTTTTAATGACGAAATGCTTCTAAAATATTGTTTAAAAATCAAACAGAAGTTATCGTATATGGATTTCCTAAACAACAGCTTGAGTAAACCTAGCAGAACACACTTTTTAACGGGACGAGAGTCCTACACTGAGAAAAATAAATGTTTCAGTTTAACATATAGATGTTTAATATAGGGATAAATATCTAAGATGTTAAACGTAATCATCTATATGTTTAATGCAAGTATCAATATGTTTAATCTGAGAATCAATATGTTTAAGACAAACATATATATGTTTACCTTAAACATCTTAGATGTTTGTCCTTATTTTAAACATCCATTTTTCTCAGTGTAATAAGAGATACACTGAGAAAAATCTATTGCTAATAACGCATGAATACGTACGGTTCGTTCTTCGCATTAGACACTGTATCAGAAAAAGCAATAAGGATATGCGATATTAGCACGGCCCGTGCGGCTACCGCACGGATCGGTGAAAAACTAGCATGGATTTGTGCAATTCTCGCCCGCAGTGATAATGTGCAAAATAAGCAAAAACCGCTCGTGCGGTATTCGGTCCAGAGTTTTCTCAGTGTACTCAGCTCCATTTCCAGTCGCCAATCTAATAATAATTTAATAAGGAAAGTAATACTTAGCCTAGCAAAATAATGCTAGACTTGGATTAACTTTTTTCAGACTGTCAGTCCAATGCGTCCTTAAAATAATTCATGACCAAAAGAAACTTTTAATTTTTGGAAAACTTAGAAGTTTGTGTGGCATTTGGGTTTTATTCCTCTTGTACTTAACTTCTCTCATATTCAAATTTAAAATTATTATTAATTTGAGATTTTCATCCTTCTTTTGTTGAGAAAGACAAATATTTGTTTGTTGTTATATTAGAGCTAAGATTAAATTAAAAAAAAAATAAGTTAAGATTTTAACTTTTTGTAAAGTCAACCAGTGTGGTGTGACATGAAAAAAAAATATGAGCCACGTCTCACCACGCTGTAAAAACGGTATTAAATTCTTCCCCACATTTTAATATTAAATAGTAATTAATATTGAATTAATATTAGTCTTCTTTTTCTTCTTCTTCTTCAAGGTTGCCGGCAGATTTTCTCTCTGCTTCCACACTCTCGAGCATAATTCACATTTTTATTAAATAAATAAATAACACAGCCCCACAAAAAAAAATAAAGTTCCCGGATCTGGGTATGAGACCAATATTTTCCTATGTATTTTGATGCGCTGAATCCAAATCTATTATCAAAATTGGTCCAGCAAGTCTGATTTTGACCTAACCTCAAAATCAATAAAATGGTACTTTTTTCGATACAGTCTGAACCGGACCTAAAAGTTAAACATTAAAACTTTGTTAAAAGCCATAGTATAACAATTTTTAAAAAAGTGTTTTAAAGGTAATAAATCAATCTTTCTATTGATTCTAGACTTGTATAAATTTTAGATCCGGTTCAGACTTTATCGAACAAAAAGTATCATTTTATTGATTTTGAGGTTATGTCCAAAATCAGACCAATTTTGATGGTGGATTCGGATTGAGCGCATCAAAATACATAGGAAAATATTGGTCTCATACCCAGATCCCGAAACCTTTTTTTTGGGGGGAGCTGTGTACTTATTAAATCGCGTAAGGGTTGTCACAAACTTAAAAGTGTTTCAACAAATTAATACATTTTTTTTTATTTTTCTTTTTTCAGAGTTGATAAAGGTGTCTTTTACTCAGCATTTATAGACTTGTGAACTACGTTCATGAAGTTAAGCTTTTATTACAGGTACCAAATACATAGTGAGAACGAGCAAGCAACTTGAAACATAAACACGTCCAGTCACTAGCGTAGCTCAGACGAGACTCCTTCCAGTCAGTATATATACATAATCCAAATATTTAAGTAAGATTGCTGTCTCTCATCTTAGAAATACTCTGTTTCCGTGCGTGACTTTATACTCTGTCTAGTCCCTACTAAAGATCTTTAAGAATATCTTAAAGTTGAGTTGCAACATCAGAACCAGGTGTGATATTATTACTACCCTTTCGTATTTATTTTAATAAAACATTATTTTATTTTATACTTAATATTCATAAGCCATTAAACTTTCATGGCAATCCATTAAAGGTCGATTTTCGAATACACTACTTTAAGATATTATAAGATAAATACCTTAAGGTCATGTGATGGATTATGACGTCACTTGTATAGGCACAATTTGTCCGTAACTTTTCTTTTAAAATATTGAATATTTTGTCACGAAAATTGTTAGAATTACTTGAAATATCATTAGAAAGGTCTCTCTGACCCTAATTTGTTTGAATTTTGGCCCAAAATTACTTCGAAAATTTTTTGGAAAATATAAAATTTTTTAAAAATCAATTTTGAAGCAAAATTAAAACAAACTCGGGTCGGAGAGACCTTGCCAATGGTATTCTAAGTAATTCTTTTAAATTTTCGTGACAAAATATTCAATATTATAAGAGAAAAGTTACGGACAAATTGTGCCTATACCAGTGACGTCATTCTCTATCACATTCCCTTAAAACCCATGCTTTATTGAAACTTGAGTCTAACTATAATTTGGTTGTACTACTTCGTTTACAGGCAAGTGTCTGACTCAAAATTGCCTATACTACTCACATTATTTTAAGTCATACTTCATCTAAACAAAAATTCCTCTTACAAAATACATCTCATGCGCATATAAATGTATACTGTACATTTGAAACGCTTTTTTTCGACCATACTCTTTGTTATTTCTTATATTCACTCAAAAAAAAAGGATCAATAACTAAACTAAAATTTCTAAATTTTATTAGTTTAAGCCATGCCATTAAATACCAATACGAAACTAACCATACTAGGATCAAACTAAACATTTAGTTTATAGTCATGTCACGTCCGCGTGACGTGTTTATTTATAAATATATATAACTTAGTGTACACTTTACAAATATTATATTGAATCTTTGACTTTGACTAAAATCAATACTTGTGCAATAAACTGTAATAGAAGGTAAGCAAGCATGAGGATAGCTCTAGCTTTCTTAATTTATTCACCCTGGAAGATATGTAATAAAATAAAAGTCGTGCTTGATGCCACGAACGGGTGGCATTTGTGGTTTGTAGTGCGAACAGCCTAAAACCCACGCAAAATTTAGAGGGGTTAAAAATACAAAGAAACCGAGGTTTCTTCATAAATTTGCGAAAACGAAAAATCAGTTCCTCAGCTACCATCACCGGAGTCGCAACGAAGTTCCTTAAGATCTATAACGGTTCTATATCCGCAAATATTGTATCTGCCCAGTATCGGTCTCGTAACGCGCCAATATAAGTCTTGTATCTCGGCAACATTATAATCAAATTCTACTCTATAATTATATGGAATTGATTTGTTAAATTGTGACTCCGAGGAACTCGCTATAATCGAACCTATCGTTTTGAATAGTTCTCTCTTCGCCACGGTCACCTCCGGTTGTCTTTGCAAAATTGTCTTCGGTACTCGAACTTTGAATATCGCTAGTAGTAGTAGCGAGTGTGTGAACTAATTGTAAAACTTATAATTGTGAAACTGTATTATTGTGGAAAAACTGAAAGTGTAAAATTAGTAGAAGCGCAAGAACTCCTGACATAACTTGTCAGTAATCAATTTAATCCTTTACCGTTTTATCAATCTAACCCTTTTTCCAATTTAACCACTCCCTAATCTTTTAACCCTTTCAACAAAATTAATCCTTAAACTTTTTAATCAACTTAACTTATTTTAACCCTGCAACCAATCTAAATCCTTCATCCTTGTATTAACCCCTTCATCCTGAATCTCTGCCTCGAAGAATCTTTGAATCGAAGAATTGTGGATCATTGACCCTTCATCAGTATTCTCATCTGTATTTAACGACTTTTGGCTGAAAGGGAATTTTACTCTGAAAGTTAAGACGATTAGGATCTACAAACTATCCTCCTGCAACGTACCCTGGATTTGGGTCTTTACAAGTATTTTTTCTGTGGCTGGGACCCTTTGACTTTCTACGTCATCTTGAGTCCAAGACCACTGGAGTCTATAAATTACTTTTGGGTGTCTCACGAACTTGCCATTGGAAACTTTGAAGGGACAACTAACACGCTGCAGATTCACTATAAGAGTAAGATTTTACATTCTAATTTTGCCTTCCGTGATTTGATGCCTTAGACTAATAAGTTGCTTTTGTTCCAGTTATTGTGGCAACTAGTAACAAGGATTCAGGTTTTAAAGAAGATTTCTTCCTCTCATCCTTTCAACTTCACGATCTATGTAATTTAGATAAATAAATGAACTTACGCTTTCTAACGCATTGTTCAGTGGACTTTTTTTTGCCCTGTTCCCTTAATTCAAAGCCTCCTGGCTTTGTAAATGAATCAGGGATAAATATTAAAATAAATAAATTGTAGTTGGTCCCTTCTGGACATAACAGTCAAATAGAAAAAAAGTTACTCGTATTTTTTTGTTTACAATTTCAAATTATTTCAAATAATTATAAAAAAAAATTGCATTTTTTATAAACTTTTTATGACATGTGATTTAATGAGAAAAATTATGCGGATTTTGTAAATATACATATCCTACTTGAGCACCACCTACACTTGCGCGAAAGTTAAGTAGGCATCAGCATATAGGAGAGACATCTATTGATCAGGGCACATACATTAAAAGATCAATAAGTAAAACTTAATTTAAATTTTAAAAACGACGCTCACCAATAATAATTAACAAAAGAAGAGATTTTTGTTTGAGCTACCGTAGAGGCTTGACGTGCTTACGTTTCGAGAATTTTGTAATTTTTTACCTAAAAATATAATTTTTGTCTCGAGAATATCTCATAGCCGAGTTTGTTTATATTTAAACTCTAAGGATATCGTTGACAATCTAATTGTAAACAAAATAAAGGTGACTATTAATTCACATCAGCTGGAAATTCGTTCACTAATTATCAAGTCAAAACGGATTATACTGTCCAATGTATGTCCCATTCTGCCTCATTCTATTATTCTGGAAGAATTCGAGAAATTAGAAATTCGACCCTCTTCCGCAATAACATTCATTATAGCTGGAATAAATGAGCCAGGTTATTCTCATATTTTAAGTTTTCGCAGGCAGGTCTATCTTCATCCTGATGATGTCTAGAAACTTCCGGAAATTATTCAGATTAGTTATGAAAATACAGATTATTGGATTTATCTCTCTACTGATAAACTGCCATGTTTTCTATGTAAAGAAGAGGGCCATGTTGCAAAGTTTTGCAAGTATTGTGATTCATTTAACAATAAAACATCAGTTGAAAAGGATTTTGTTAAAGGCTCCTCTGTACAAGATCAATTATTTGAAACAAATCTCAAGGATAAAGATACCACAAAATCGGATCTAGTGGATACAAACAAACACGCTTTTGCTCAACCTTAAACAAGAAGCAAAAGATCATTATCTTCGCCGCAATCTACTAGTGATGCTCTTACTGATTTGAAAAAGAATAAGGTAGATGAACAAGATTTTAAAATAAAGGAAAAACTTCTAACGAAAAAAACTAGGAAATCCTACAAGTCAGACACAACCTTGGAGGAAGTGTCAACGCTCCTGCTTCCCGCCTCAGCTATAATAGAAAAAAATTCAAGAAATTACCCTTTAAATTTTAAACAGATAACCGAATTTTTGTTCTCTGCATATGAGAACCACGATACGCTAGAATTAGCATCCAAATATTGTAGTGATTTTTCGCTACTGATTGGTATGCTTACTGAAATTGAAGGATTCATTACAGGACGTAGTTTAAAATTCAGAATTACTAAAATTGTAAATAGATTAACAAATTCTAAAAATGAAATCGCAAGTGACGATTCTTTACTAATGGATGAATCAATGATTTAATCTTTATATTATAAATTTATATTCAGGAGATATATTAAAATGAACAAAAACCCTCAAAAAGTTATTTATTGGAACGCGAGAAGTTTGGTTCCTCGCCTTGACGAATTGCGAATCCTCCTTAAGGGCATTGACGTCTTTGTCTGCATGGAAACATGGCTAACTGGGAGTAAGAACGTTCATATTTCTGGATTTACAACTTTTCGAAAGGACAGGACATATTGCGGCGGACTATTGTTCCTGATTCGGAAGAATCTCACCTATGGGGAAATTCTCGACTTGATTTCCCCGGAAATAAGCGTTGAACTTGGCGGTATTTATATTAAAAATACTAGCCCTCCTGTGAATATTATTGCATGTTACAAAGCCCCAAGATCGATACTCTCACAATGTCAGTGGGACTCAATTTTTAATAATGTTAAGACAACTAGTAACTCTGTTATTATTGGTGATTTTAATTCTCATAACAAAATTTGGAATTATAAATATAATGATTCAAATGGGTCGAGATTGGAAAACTCACTTGAAAAGAACGATTTATTTTTGCATAATAATAATACTTTTACCCACATAAATATGTATCAAAAATTTTTTTCCAATCTTGATCTTCTTATCTCCACAATGAGTCTAACTGATAAGATTGATTTCAAAATAAATGAAGATACTTGGGGCTCTGACCACTTTCCAATATTTTTTAACATAAATGTCGTAAAAACTTTTTAAAATCAAATCACTACGTACTGACTGGGTCAAATATAACTTGATTCTAGAGGAATCTTATCTCGATTTTTTCTCTTCTGAATATGATCAGATGAATGCTAGTATTAGGTATGAGTTCTTCGTTGACAGGATGACTGATGCTCTTAAAAGAAGTACGCCTAGTAAAGGGACACGGAAAAAAGTCATAAGACAAATAACCCTGTCTCTTGGTGGGATGAAGAGAGTAATAAAGTTAAAAGGTTACGATTAGCCTGTTTTAACAAATCGCAGGTTACTCTTTTATTAGAAGATCTTATAGAGTACAAAAAAATGTCTGCATTGGCAAAAAAAATTGTAAAAAAAAAAGAAAAAAGACGATTTTAAGAAATTTACTAAGCGTATAAATCTGCAAACTGATTCTAAATATGTTTGGAATAAATGTAAAATTTTTAAAAATAAATGGGTAAAAATAACATCTCCTTCCTCTTCTGGAAATTTACTAATGAAAAATAGAGTAATGGATAGTCTTGGAAAAATAAGCCCTTCTTGGGTTCAGACTGATCCCAGCTGGCTTCCTCTGGCTCAGGAAAATGAATTTTTTGATGCTCCTTTTGACTTTTTTGAATTTAATATATCTTTGGATACAAAAAATGCCAAATCACCCCCTGGTTTGGATGGTATTGACTTTGAAATTTTAAAGAGTTTACCAATAAAGTTTAAGCTTCTCCTTCTTGACATTTTTAATTCAATTTACCAGACTTGTGATTACCCTCACGGTTTGAGAGAGTGTTTTGTTCATTTTGTTGAAAAGTCGGATGGAGTCAGTATGAGACCTATTACATTGTCTTCCTGTTTGGCTAAACTCTTTGAAACATTAATTAAAAATAGATTGCAATGGTGGGTTGAATCGCATAAAATTATTCCTGATTCACAGTATGGATTCAGAAAAGGAAAATCGTGTCTCGATTATTTGTCAAATCTGACTGTGAAGGTAGATCAGCTTTTTTTGGATGTTCAGGGAGCTTTTAATAATGTAAATATTGAGATTTTATTATCCAAATTAGTTTCAGTTGGATGTTCTGCTAGATCAGTCAGATTCATTAGTTTCTTGGCGCGCGATAGACTCATACATAATGCATATAATAATGACGAGATTAGACACAGTAGCGTATCTAGAGGGGAGCAGAGGGGGCAGTCACCCCGGGCGCCAACCTCGAGCCCAATGCATTTGGGGGCGGCAAATCGATGAAATAATTTTCAATAAGGGGCGGCAAAAATTACCTTCTGCCCCGGGCGCCAAAAATGCTCGGTACGCCACTGATTACACATGTATATAAGGGAGTCCCTCAAGGGGGTGTACTTAGCCCTTTACTGTATTTAATTTATGTGTCAAACATTACAGAAGATATAGATAAAAATATCACAATTTCACAATTTGCGGATGATATTTCAACTTGTGTAAAATCTAAATCTGTTAGATTTTATTATTAACTTGTTTAACCTGGGACTTGAGCTTTCGCCGGGTAAAACATAATTGTTGCATTTCAATAACTTAACAATTTTCCCTGGTAATACGAACATAAAAGTTAAAGATTCCATCATTAAGTCCAGCGAGTCAGTTCGTTTTTTAGGAATAATATTTGACTATAAAATGACATTTAAATATCATATAGATCATGTTTATAAAAAATGTCAAAGAGCCCTGAATATTATAAAATACTTGTGTGGTACCTGGTAGGGATCAAGCCCAGAAACCCTTTTAGTTTTATATAAGAGTTATATACGCTCTATAGTAGACTATGGCTCTTGCATATATTTTCCGAATACTAAAAAAGCTCGGAAAAAAATTGAGTCAATTCAAAACGCCGCTATACGAATATCGTTAGGATACCGTAAAAGTACGTCTATCAATTTACTGTTAGCTTAATCAAAATTAATTGTGTTAAGAGGACGTTCTAATTATCTTTGTGATTGTTACATAGCTAAAGTCATGTCTAATATAAATTCTAATATCCACAAAACAATAAATATTTATTTAAATTTCTGTAAAAGGAAGAAAAAGGATCTTTTGAAGCGCAAAATAATATTTTGTAAACGCATTCCTATGATTGATAACTATAAAAAATTTATTGATCAATCTAAAAACTATAATATATATTGTTTGGATTATAATGTTCTTACATCGACAATTCGTAGCTTGGAAGAAGAACTCTGCCATTTCGATAAAGCTCTGAAAACAAAACCAACTCGCAAGAGCTCTGAAAACTGCGCCATTCTAATTAACATTTGAAGAAAGTGCCATTTCGGAATTGACAGATTTTGTTTTTAAATTTAGGTTGGCAACGCGAAAGATTTTTATTAGATTAATAATGTCAGTATAAAAAAAAGCTCAGGTGATCAATACTAAAACATAATTGTAAATTTATTTTAATTTTTAAATTTTTTATATCACCTGAGCTTGCTATTTTATACCGACTTTTTTAATCTAATAAAAATCTTTCGCGTTGCCAACCTAAATTTAAAAACATAATCTGTTAATTCCGAAATGGCACTTTCTTCGAATGTTAATTAAAATGGCGCAGTTTTCAGAGCTCTTGCGAGTTGGTTTTGTTTTCAAAACTTTATCGAAATGGCAGAGTTCTTCTCCCAAGCGACGAATTCCGATAGAGATAGGTCTTGGAAAAAATTTAAATTGCGTTTCAGAGCCTAATCATATGTTGAATGATTTCGTTGATAAAAGCAATGCGTATGCTATTTATACAGACGGCAGCAAGATTTCATCTAATATTAGTGTTGGATCTGTTTGCATATGTTCAGATTTAGGAATACGTATTAAAAGCAGTATTTCTTTTGACGCCTCTGTTTTCACTGCGGAATGTATTGCCCTAAATGACGCGTTAGATATTGCCGTGAATCATAAGCATTGTAACTTCCTCATTTTTTCGGATTCTTTGAGTGCTTTTGAAGAAAAGAAAAAAAAAAAAAAAAAAACTGCTACAAGATCAAAGTATCATAATATGTTGAAGGTGCCATTTACGGATTTATTTGAATCTTTTAAAAAATTATCTTATATTCAAACCAAAAATTTTGTGTTGGAGCAAGGTCTTATTAAAGGTAAACTGTATTTTCAGAACTACTATTCGGATAAAGGAAAACCTTGGTTTTATAATAAACAGCTAAATAGAAAAAATATAGTAACTGTGAATCGTCTTAGAGCAAACCATTATAATCTGGCTGCTTCTTTAGCCCGTGTTGGAATAATTGTAAATGCGTCTTGTTCTTGTGGAAATGAAAATGAAGATATTAATCATGTAGTATGACAGTGTCGTATTTATGAATGTCAAAGATCTAAATTGCTAGCAAAATTGCAAAAAATGAAGTTTTTCCTGCCTCTAAAAATTGAAATATTCATAGCTGAACCAAATATTGCGGCGTGTAATCATGTTATAAATTTTTTAAATGAATGTAATCTAAATATATAATGTAATTTTTAATGTATGCTTTATAAACCTTTCTATGAAGTTTCAAATTGCTTTAAATAAAAAAAAAAAAAAAGAGATTATACATCGACGTCTACACACATATATCAAACCTAAATGTTTGTTTGAACCATCACCTGTGTCTTCTTTCAATTGATTGTAAATCTCATAAGTTTAATAATAATTGAATGCTACAAACTTCTGAATAAGATGATTTATTTTATTGTTGCAAGTGAATAAAAATTTCTCTTGAGTCAAAGTTCTCATGAGATTGACCAAACTAAAACTTTATAGTCTTGCGGAACTTTTGGAATATTAAGAAAGTATAAGTAGCCGTATTTCAACTCCCAATAAAAGTACCTCAACTACAATTTGATTGTGGTTTAAATTTGTTTTTCCGCAGACTCTTTATTAAAAATAATTGTAACGATTTATTTCTATGTATTAAAATTATTATAATTTAATGATTTGTTGCTTTTCATTGTCAATAAATAAACAAAATTGTTGATCCGTTGGAGCAAAGATGTTTTAGGTTTTTTATTTTTATATAGGCTGTTAAATAGTTCGTCTATATTTTGTTCGACACTATTACTATTTGATTCAGTTCATTCCATTCATAATTTCCGCATTTGTAATATTGCAAGCAGAAATACTGTCTTTTAGAAATCTAAAGTCGAAATACAAAGTCAAAGAACAAGCAATAGCAACTGTATATGTAAAAAAGAAACATGCTAGACTGACGTGATTTTCCTATATTTTCGACTTGTACAATAGTCGCATATATGATGTCTTCATTTGTAATATTGCAAGCAAAAAGATTTGTTACTTGTCTTGTACTATACGTATAAAATCGAAACTCGAACACACAATAAAAAAGAGCAATAACTTCATGTATAAAACGAAACGCGCGAGACTTACTTTTTATTGACAAAATATCAATAAAATTCTCAGGGACTCAGCATAGTCAATTTTAAAGATTCCAACCTTAAAATTGTTCATTGAAATACGGTAAATTGTCGGACATATAATTTAATTAATTAAATTACAATTTTTTGTTTTTATTATTATTTTAATTAAGTTTTTTAAATCACTGTTGTTACTAATATTGCTACTGGGAAATATTATGACTTTTATTTGCCAACTTCTGGATTATTTTATTCATATTAATTAAGTATTTTAAATTGGTCTTTAAATCACTTGTTTTTAAATTTCATGAACAGTTTTCGGAAATTAGTTGGTATGAGTTTGACGGTTAAGTAAAAATAAATTAATAAATTAAAGTGCAAAAGACTGAAAAAAGGAGACTAAATAGTGCAGTATAATGTCAGGCGAATAACGAAAACTGGAAAAGCGAAATGTCTGCTGAAATTTAAAAAAAAGATTATGTAAGAAATTATAAATTATTTATTGAGTTAGTAAATAAAAACTATTACTAATTGTTGGGTAAACATTGTGAAACGATTAATAATATTTTTAATGATATAAATAGTGTTAATTCACTTAGAATATTCAAAATAAGAAGTGTTTACATTTTTCTTTTAATGAATTAAATATTTTAATAATAATTAATATTATTGCTACAGATAATTGAGAAAAACATAATTTAATTGGTTTTCAACATTAGAATTGTTAAAAAAACTATTAATTAACAAATACATAGCTTCATTATTTTTAGTCGTATAGGCTTTATTCTTTTTGCTTATCTCCTCAAATTTGAACTATTTTTTAGATTTCTAAAACAATTTAACAACTATTAATAATAAGTATTGTTATTAACAATTTTATTAAAAAAATTTAAATATTATTTTAATTATTTTTATTTTAATTATTTAAAAAATTATTAATTAACAAATACTTAGCTTCATTACTTACAGTCATACTTAACTTTGTTATTTTGGAATGTTTCTTTAAATTTAAACTAAGGAGTACTTTTTCAAAAGTTGATAATTAAATTAATTTATTTAAAATTTATAGTAATTAAGGAGTTTAAAGGTTTTTTTAATCTATTCTAGGAAAAAAATTAAAATTTTAAATCATCTTGGTTAAGCCCAAGTTTTTTTTTAAATTGAAAATTCTTTGATAATAAATTTTTTTCTTGTGTTTAACAGTGACAGATCGATTTGTAAGGTTCCTAATATGTTAAATTTGTGATTATCTCATCTTTTTTGGAAAATGGATTTATCAACTTTTGAAAAAGTGCTCTTTAACTATTTTACAATTTTTTTAAAAAATTTAACAACTACTAATAACTATTGTTCTTATTAAATATTTTAAAAACAATTTTTTGTCACTGTATCGTTATAAAGAAGTAAATGATATTTTTTCTACATTTTTCTCATGATTGACGAGATGTTGAGCTATATTCAATTTATTTAATTTTTAAGTTAATTAGTGTTTAAAGTGTTTAAACAAACATTAATTAGCCAACTTCCTGTATTGTTAGTAATTAATAATATAATTAATAATAATTTTATTGTTAATTAATAACACAGCCCTGCAAATCTTAACTTTTTTTTCACGAATCTGGAGTCCAAAATGTTGTATCACGTCAAGTTTTCAAAAAAAGGGGGTTGAAACCCCCAAAAATAAAAAAAAAATAGGCAGTTTTTGAAAAATCGTAGGACCAAAATTATACTCTCTAAATTTAAATAAGTGAAAATTCACTTATTAGATGTCAAAAGTCTTCCACTCTTTCAAAAAGTGTATATGCACTAATAATAAGTGAAAATTTCACTTATCATAAGTGCATATACACTTATTGTAAGTGCATATGCACTTTTTGAAAGAGTGGAAGACTTTTGACATCTAACAAGTGAATTTTCACTTATTCAATTTTAGAGAGTACGTGTCAAAAATATCGCACTTATCAGAAATTAAAGCTTGAAATATGCCCTTTTAAATGAACTATGGGCAAAATTAATTGCATCAACCCTTAAAGAATGGGGTGTGTTTTTTAAAGGGTATTTTGAAAAAATTATTAAACAAAACTACTCAAGTGAAAAAAAAACGGATATTCTTGCAACTTACACTATAAACATAAAGAAAAATATTTAACAAGTGTTTCTTTAAAAGCTGCTTTGGGTTTTGAGGGTAAAAAACATCCTTTGTGACAATAAGGATATTTTTGGGGTTTTAAGAATAAAAAAAAACACTTTCTAATCAAAACAGTGTTTTTTGAGTTTTAAGGGTAAAAACACGTGTTAAATATTTTTTGTTATGTTTGTAGTTTATTAAATTGCAAGAATATCAGTGTTTTTCACTTGGGTAGTTTTGTATAATAATTTTTTCAAAACACCCTATAAAAAACACACCCTCTTCTTTAAGGGTTAATGCAATTAATTTCGCCCATAGTTCATTTAAAAGGGCATATTTCAAGCTTTAATTTCTGATAAGAGCGATGTTTTTGACACGTATAATTTTGGTACTACGATTTTTCAAAAACTGCCAAAAACGCTATTTTTAGGGGTTTTAACCCCCTTTTTTTTTGAAAATTTGACGTAATGCAACATTTTGGACTCCAGATTCGTGTTCAGCACAAAAATTCCCTTCGGAAACACTTGGTCACATTCATTCGACAAAACCGATGCAGGGCTGTGTAATTGTTCAAACAATGATAAACTTGGAAATTAATTAAAGTTTGCACAGCCCCACAAAAAAAAAAGTGTCATGTACTTTTGACCGGAATACCCTAGCCCTATGTATTTTGACGCGCTGAACACGAATCCGAAGTCCATTTTGCTCCATCACGTCAGGATTTTTTTCTAACCTCAAAAAACATGTCGAATTTTGAGTGGTAGGCGATTTTTTAAAAAAATTTATGGATTTACTTCAAACTTGGTATCTGGGGGTTTTTTGGGTCGCTGATTACGAATCTGAAGTTAGATTTTCAAAATTTTAAATGGCGGATCCAATATGGCGGCCGAATTTTGAAAAAATTTGAAGATTTACTTCAAACTTGGTATCTGGGGGTTTTTTGGGTCGCTGATTGCGAATCTGACGTCATATTTTCGAAATTTTTATGAAATTTGGTATCTTCAGGTTTTTAAGTTGCTGAGTGTGATTTCGAAGCGAGTTTCTCACATTTTCAAATATGACTTCTATTACAATTTTATCATAAAATATTCCTGGTAACAGATTGGATATGTTTGGTGCAGAAGCCAAATAAGAAAGTACATTGTTCCATTCTGCATCTTATTCCTGATGGACATATCATTGTCATTCTATGTCTAACGTTCTTATTGAGCTTTGGCACAATTTAAATCCTGCTGCTTCGATAAATGTAGTAGGTGATGACAACTGCCCCGAAAGGGGATGTGTAGAATGATTCGCTTCCTGTTTATCGAAGTAACGAAGCCAGCGTAGGCGCGCTGCCTTGCAGGTGGGCGTTAGGGTGTGAGGATGATACCGTAGTGTGTCCGATGACGAGTTGACATTGTCCTCGTCAAAGTCGGAAAGCTCTCATAGTTAGGCCTGGGGAGGTATGAGAGTTATCACCCCTAGGACGGTGGACTCGCCTGCGATCGGACCACGATCCATAACGTGCGGGTTATTCAATAAATCATGGCTTTTCAAAATCAAAACAACACAAAAACTTCAAATGCTTCAAAAATTAATTTTAAAGCATTAAGATCAAAACACATATGCAATAGCAATGCAGATGCATTTTGTTATATATGTGGACAGTTCGATGTTCCAAAGAATTGTAAACCAATCAATGACAATATTAGACAAATTTACAAAGATTGCTTTGATTTAGAGATAGCCGATCAAAATGAAAATTGGGTTCCACACAAAATTTGCTTATCCTGTCACATAATGTTAACTCGTTGGAATAATACTAAGGAGGATAAGTACTTTAAATTTAAAAAACCAATGCTGTGGAAAAAACCATTGAAACAAGAAGATTGTTACTTTTGCATGACCAATGTAGAAGGCTATAATAACAAGAATAAAGGAAAAATATTGAACGCTGATGTGACAACTGTAGCAAAACCAGAAATTTTTTGTGATACACCTTCTTCTTCAAAAAATTTTGAAATCGACTGTTCAAAAGTAGAAGATGTATTTAGTGATATAGATGACGACATGAGTATTGATGACAAAGATGACTATTACATTCCAACTGGTGAACAGGAAGAAGAAATACCTGAAAAGTTCACACAAGAAGAACTCAGCAATCTCATCAGAGATTTAAAACTACCAAAAGATGTTGCAGAATATCTTGCATCAGTTCTTAAAAAGAAAAAAATGCTATCGAAAGGAACTACATCTTCCTTTTATCGCGATAGGGAAAAGGAATTCAGAAAATATTTTACAGAAGACAAAAAGCAGTCATTGGTATATTGTTCTGACATTAATGGGTTAATGGATCAATTAAAACCTGGCGTATACAAAGATGAAGATTGGAGGTTATTCATAGACTCTTCTAAAAGAAGTTTAAAAGCAGTATTACTTCATAATACTAATATTTATGGTTCGATTCCTATTGCTCATTCTACAGAACTTAAAGAAAGCTATGAATCTGTAAAACTAGTTTTAGATAAAATAAAATATCAAGAACATAACTGGCAAATTTGTGGGGATTTTAAGATCTTAAGTATTATGCTTGGACAACAAGCAGGTTTCACAAAAACGCCCTGTTTTTTGTGTCTGTGGGATAGTAGAGATAGAAAGAATCATTACAAAAAAAAGGAATGGCCAAAAAGAACATCTTTTAAACCAGGATCGAAAAATATCATTAAGAAGCCATTGATTCATCCCTCAAAGGTATTGATTCCACCATTGCACATTAAACTAGGAGCAGCAAAACAGTTTGTTAAGAGTTTAGATAAAAATGGAAAATGTTTTAAATACCTAGAACAAAAATTCCCTGAGGTCTCTGATGCCAAACTAAATGAGGGAGTTTTTGATGGCCACAAATTCGAAAATTATTAAAAGATGAGAAATTTGTCAGAAACATGAGTAAAACTGAGAAAAATGCATGGATTAGTTTTAAACTAATTGTTGAAAATTTTCTGGGGAATAACAAAAGCGAGAATTGGGAAGAAATGGCAAATAATATGATAACAAACTTCGGAAAGCAAGGATGCTTGATGAGCTTGAAGCTACATTTCTTAGAATCACATCTAAAGTACTTCCCCGAAAATTTAGGAGACTACAGTGAGGAACAGGGAGAGCGATTTCATCAAGACCTTAAAGAAATGGAACGTCGTTATCAAGGAAGGTGGGGCGTAAATATGATGGCCGACTTTTGCTGGATGCTGAAAAGGGATGTTGTACCAGGTAGTGTGAACTTAAAGAGAAAACCGCTACACAGATCTTTCGAAAACAAAAGAGTGCGCTACCATAAAAAGGAATAAAGGAAAATTATATACTTCAGAACTGACATATTGAATTTTGACAATCTGTTTTCAGATTTGCAATCAGTCACCCCACAAACCACTAGATACCAAATTTTATGTAAATTTTAATATTTTAAAAAAATTCATCAGCCATATTCTTGCCGCCAAGTAAATCTTAATATGTTTTTTAATTCGGCCGCCATATTGGATCCGCCATTTAAAATTTAGAAAATTTAACTTCGGATTCGTAATCAGCGACCCAAAAAACCCCCAGATACCAAGTTTGAAGTAAATCTTCGATTTTTTTCAAAATTCGTCCGCCATATTGGATCCGCCATTTTGAATTTTGAAAATCTAACTTCAGATTCGTAATCAGCGACCCAAAAAACCCCCAGATACCAAGTTTGAAGTAAATCTTCAAATTTTTTCAAAATTCGTCCGCCATATTGGATCCGCCATTTTGAATTTTGAAAATCTAACTTCAGATTCGTAATCAGCGACCCAAAAAACCCCCAGATACCAAGTTTGAAGTAAATCTTCAAATTTTTTCAAAATTCGTCCGCCATATTGGATCCGCCATTTTGAATTTTGAAAATCTAACTTCAGATTCATAATCAGCGACCCAAAAAACCCCCAGATACCAAGTTTGAAGTAAATCCATAAATTTTTTTAAAAAATCGCCTACCTCTCAAAATCCGACATGTTTTTTGAGGTTAGAAAAAAATCCTGACGTGATGGAGCAAAATGGACTTCGGATTCGTGTTCAGCGCGTCAAAATACATAGGGCTAAGGTATTCCGGTCAAAAGTACATGACACTTTTTTTTTTGTGGGGCTGTGATTATTCGACATTCATAAGTACTAATATTGTACATTGCATTTAAAATTTCAGTAAGTTCACTATAAAGAACAAAACCAGTAAAATTGTTTATAAAATTGTTAGTAACGAGACTACTTAATAAATTAAATAGTTGTTAATTTTTTTTAAAATTTGAAAAATAGTTTAAATTAAAAAGAAATAAAGCTATGTATTTGTTAATTAATTAATTTATTTATTGATTTATTTAGACACGTAATCCCGTAGTCCGAAAAGGACCAGAGCAGAGAGAAATGGTAGTAACTACATAATTTATTATATAAGATAATATTGACAATGAAAATGTTCACTGATCATTGTTTAAACAATTCTAACGTTAAAATTTTTTTAATTATCTGCAGCAGTAATATTGTACTTTGTGTACAAAACTTTACTAATTTCATGATAAGGAATTGGAACAATAAAATCGTTTATAAAATTTGCTTATAAATTAACAAAACAATTAGTTTATAATAATTTTTTGTAATTTTAATCACTAAAAAGTTACAAATATTAAATTGCAGATAGATTGAAATAGCTAAATATCAAGTAAATCATCAAAAGATCTTTCGTCCACTAATTTGTTTATAACAAATACAAAGATTTTTTAAACAATTAACTTACTATCAAAATTTGTTCTTAGATTATTACTTCGAAAAGTTTCGTTATTGTTAGTATAAGTATTGCGTTTCATAAAAAATTATACAGGTTTCAATTAGAATTTTTTTTTCATGTTTAACAATCAATAAATAAATGGAAACAACAAATTTTCAAAAAACAAAATCAGGGGTGTTATGCAGAAGTTTATTTCCTTTAAGTTAAAAAAAAGTCTTCAAGTAAATTAATATTAACATCTATAATATTACTATGTTATACAAAATATAATTTAAATATTGTTACTCCATAACATGACTCTTTTAATGGATTTTTATAGATAAATTATTATTCATTATCTTTCTTTTGAAACATACTTTATCTTTAGTGATTGGAAGAACACATTTTGGATTTTGAATAGTTAAAAGTACAACATCGCTTACTTTATTTGATTTATATAGGGTCCTTAGATTTTTGGCCCCACCTTGCATTATATACCTGCAAATGAAATTAGCTAATTCTTCTTTTAATTATACAAACTCTTTGAATTTTAAATAAAGTTGTGGCGATAAAAACTAGGCCATTTTCTCGATTTTTTTATACGATAATAAATATTTATTAAAAAACTATTTATACCACTTAATTAAGGTAGTAACCTTAAGATAAATTAAGGTAGTCAACATTTGTATTTAAAAAAAGTGGCGATGGTTGCACCAAAAAGTTAGATAATTAATTTTTTAAATAAACGATTTTTGCTCATAAATTTTTTTTTTTTAATTTTAAATTTTTTGTTTAGCGACTAACTTTTGATATAATTCATAAGTGGTATTAATTTGGTGTTGATCTGGCTGATAGTTTTTGAGTAATCGTGTCCACCGCAAAGGTACTTTTGAAAAAACAAGATTCTGAGATAATGGCGTTTAAAGTTTGTGGTTTTAGTATTTTTTCGAGGGTCGCTGCGCAGGTAGTTTTGTGGAAATGGCTATAACTTTTATTCTAATGATCCGATCGTTATAAAATTGACTGACAGTATTCTTAAAAATATGTACGTTAAGAATATGTTATAAAAAAATATTTTATTTTTTGTTCGATTACAACTGTATATGTATAACACCTAAGTCTACTTTGTTTACGTAAAATCTTTGTGAGAAATTGTAGAGTGTGAAGATTTCTAATAGGGAATTGTTTATATTTTCTTATTCATAAATGAGAGTTTGTATATATTTTGCGTTACGCAGACATAACATATAGTTTTGATATTCAATAAGATTAACTTACAAAGATTCTGGATTTATTATTTCTCTTCACTCAAATGAAAACGTACCCAGAAAAATTGGTGATCAGAACAATTTTGTCAACGTTTAAGTAACCGGAAACTCCAATGTCTGCAATACGCTTGACATTTTTTTCAGTTACTTCCGTTGAGAAAAAAATCAGCTCGTTGTGTATCCGTGGGGGGTCAAAAGTGCAGATACTTTTGATAGTGCAATACGAAAGAGGCTTACAGAGTGGTTTGGCAAGACATTTTAAAATCTACTAACGTCTTCTGGACGATAGCCAAACGCGATTAAGTCGCCTTTACTAAGGGAAAGAAGACAGACTTTTCTGATACCTGCAAGATGTGCAAGGTGTTCTTTTCCCTCTTCTACGATTACGAAGCGTTTGGAGAGAATCCAATCGCTTCACATATTGGCCAGTTTACGGAAGACTGCTATAGACAAACTTGCTCACAAACAAGGATGCACTTACCTTTTGCGAATTTGTACAATTGAAATGTTGCGGGAACTTCGATTTCTATTCTTAAATTAAGCTTCATTCATGTGACGTCAACTTAAAATTTGGCGTTTTTAAAAATAAATATTGACATCTGACCCTTGGATTATAGCACGAACTCAATGCAGGTATACAGATAAAGAACAATATCTTTCTAGGTGTGTCTAACTTATCTTACTAGAAAAATTCCACGTTTACTTCGTTATGAGAATAACTCATAAAATTCCGTTCTTTTTCTAAATATATTAACTAAAGAATATTTTATTCGACACTAATGATTAAGTAAACATTTTAAGTTATGTTTTATACAATAGTTAAATATTTACCAAAAGCAAATTGGTTAAAAAAATTGTTTTTACATAATTTAAAGAAATAACAAAAATTAATTCTCCTCAAAGGAACGTCTTTAAAATTTAAAGTACAAATAGACACTGATCGGTTAATTACAATTAAAAGAGAATTTTAGAATAAGGTGAAAATAGGAAACGTCGATACAACAATAAACAGAACGTAAAATGAAAGAGATGTCAAGGCATAGAACGAGATGGAATTATAAATATTTTCTTTCATTGAGAAAATGAGTGTAATAACTGTTTAAATTATGTATGTCATTTTTTTTATTAATTGACTTTTTTGCAAATGAATATGGATCATTTCAGATATCAAGCGTTTATTAGCATTTGTTTCTTTGTCAAGAATTGAAAAATTGTCCCAGTCAAAATTTTGTTTACGCAGATTCTTATGGATAACAAAGACATTAGTTTTAGATTATTTATACTCACAACCACGAACTCCTGTCATTCTTTTTGTTTGACCAACATAAGAGTCTGAAAAATCCTCACAATCAACTCTATAAACAGTGTTAGTAATTTCAGCTTTTTTATTAATATCTTTTTCCTTGATGACTAAATTCTGACTCATGTTATTATTTTTAGTGGGAATAGTCTGAATATTATAGTTTTTTTAAGATTGAAGATGTTTGTTCATAAAGTTTTGGAACATAAGGTAAAAAACTTTTGGTACCATTTTGTATAAATCTGTATTTCTTTTTATACCACTAATTCCTGACGCAGAACCTTTAACTTGCATACGTTTTTCTATATATTTATTAATAAGATCAATCAGGTAATTATTATTAATTAAAACTTCTTTGACAAATTCAATATTTTTTGTATGGAATTTTTCATGTGAAAGTTTAATAGCCCTATAAACAAGATTATAAATAATTGCAATTTTTTTAGTAAAAGCATGTTCAGATTCATAGTTAACAATACGTCCAGAAAAAGTAGGTTTTTTATACCAGTCAGTGATAATTTTATTATTGTAAACAATTACAAAAACATCAAGAAAAGTGATATAGTTATTAATTGTCTTTTCAAAAGTAAATTATAAGCTGTAATCATAACTATTGAATACATCAATCATTTCCTGAATTTTAATTTTTGGTATGCATGTAAAAATGCCGTTCACATATCTGTAAAGAAATATTGGTTTAAAGGACAGTTTGTTTAAATAGAAAGTCTCAAGGTCATCATTTACTATATCAGCAAACAGTCCAGATATAGATGAACCCAAAGGGGTGCCATAAATTTGTTGATAATATTTTTTGTTAAATTTCAGAAAGGTATTGCTAAAAAGGAACTCACAGGCGTCCAATAAATTATCCAAAGGAATCTTTAGCTTACGTGATATCATGGCATAACGTTTTATAATGGAATGACGTACATGTGTGGAACCAACATTAGTAAATAAAGAGGTCACATCCAAACTAATCACGGTATGGTCATTGCATACCATACCATACCATACCAAAAGTTTTTTTATCTTATGTTCCAAAACTTTATGAAAAAACATCTTTAATCTTAAAAAACTATAATATTCTGACTGTTCCCACTAAAAATAATAACATGAGTCAGAATTTAGTCATCAAGGGAAAAGATATTAATAAAAAAGCTGAAATTACTAACACTGTTTATATTATATATTAATCGAAAGCTTGGTCTCCCGAGTCGAAATTTAAGATCTGATAAGACCTGGAGTGTTGAAAAACTTAAAAGGAGTAAGAAGGACTAAATAGGTTTTGAAGAATTATTTTTTCATTGTGATTTAGACCTATTTAATTCTAATAAGACCTGATTACGGCCCATTCCAGAGGTTAAAAGGATTAATCAGGACTTAAACAAATCCTAGTAAAACCTTACAAGGCCTTCTAATGAAGGACTTGTTAGGTTTAGTCTAGGTTTTTATTTCTCTGAAATTATGACGTAATAGATCACGTGTTCTTACCCAATGGGAAATTGGTTATTAATTTTTTATTATTAATTATTATAATTGATTTGTGTAAATAAAAAAGAATACATTTTATTAATCTAATTATTTTTTTTTATTAATAGAACTTTGTTCAGAACAACTTTGTTTTTTAATTTTATTTTTCCATTTTTTATAACTAAATTAGTTATTTGTTTAAAACATTTTTATATACACAGTAGATAGACCTAAACAATTAAAACTATCCTAAATAACGAAAAATCGCACACCCGCCGGGATCGAACGCGGGACCCTCGCTTAGTTAGAGATTTACAAAACCTATTATTTGAATATCATTCCAGTCAGGGGCAAACCATTTACTTTTTGTAGAAATACCTTTTGAACCGTAATAAAATTTGTCTAAATAATTTTAAAAAATCAATTTTTGGTTCTATTTATAAAAATTAGACATTGAATTAAAATAACATTGATGTTATCATAAAAAATTCAAAATTCTATCACTGATAGCTAACTTAATTTTTCGTTTATTTATAGTTAAAGGTCTTTCTTAAGTTTTCAAGACTTTTTGTATTTATATTTGTAATACTGAAAAAAACTATGTAAACAAAATTCTTCTGAAAAAATTTGCATCCTTAAATATACAAATAAAGATTCAAGATTATATTTCTGTTAATTTTGACATAATTTTTAATTTTTGTAGAATTTTAATTTAATTTCATAATACTGCCTTTTTTTTAAACTAAAAAAAATCTTTATAATATATTTTCTTTTAAATTAAAAGCTATTTAACTAAATAAAACCCGAAAAATTAAACCAAATGTTTATAAAAGCGTTATGCATAAACGGATTTTAGATTCATTTTAAATAATGCAGCATAATAATTGAAAAACTATTAAAACAATGGAAAAAATTAGAGAAAATAATTGAAATCTAATAAAAATAATTGAAAATTGGAGAAAAAAATTAAAAAATGATGAAAATAATTAAGAATTGATGACATAATTAAAAAAATTTTTAAAAAAATTAAAAATGAAGGCAAATAATTGAAAAATGATTTTAAAATTGAAAAATGATTTTAAAATATAAAAATTATAGAAACTAATTGGAATTCGAAGTAAATTATAGGAAGTTTATAACATTAATTGAAAAATAATATGAAATTGGTGGAATTAATTTAAAAATGACAAAAGCGATTGAAAATTGAAGAAAGTTATTAGGGAATTTAAAAATGGGGCAATTAATTAAAAAATTATTAAAATAATTGAGAATTGGAGAAAACAATTGAAAAATGATAAAAATAATTAACAATTATTAAATTTAAAAAAATTTTAAATAATGGAATAATAAAAAATTGTGGCAAATATTTGAAAAATGATAAAAATAATTAAAAATCTATGAAAAGAATGAAAAGATAATGAAAACATTAAATATTGGAGTATTTAATTGAAAAATTATGTTAGAAATTGAAAATTGAAGTAAATAATTGATATTTGTCATAAATAATTGAAAGTTTGAGAAATTAATTAAAAAATAATGAAAACAATTTTAAGTTAGACATTTAAATTGAGACATTTTTCGTGTCTTAGACACCAAAAGTATATTAATTTAAGACATTTTTGTCCAATTTAAGACACCATGTTTTTGGAGTGTTTGTTGAAGAATGATCAAAATAATTGAAAATTAGAGAAAAAATGAAATTAAAAAAATTATCAACAATTGATGATTTTAATGAAAAAATTATGAACAAAATTAAAAAGGAAGACAAATAATTGAGATTTGATATAAATAATTGTAAGTTTAGGACATTAATTGAAAAATAAGAAGAATAATTTGAAGAAAAGGATAAAGATAATTGAAAATTGAAAAAATAATTTAAAAATTAAAAAAATAATGAACAATTTATGGAATTATTTTTAAAATAATTTAAAAATGAGGCTATTAATTGAAATATGATAAAAATAGTTGAAAAATCAGGAAATAATTAAAATCTGACAAAAGTAGTTGAAAAATACTATTAATTATTAAGTTTTGATTACGTTTATCAAATGAAAGGAAAAATATAATTGTAATTTAAAAAAATTATTATTCAATTTATGAAAATAATTGATAAGTGAAAAAAGAAACTGAAAATAAATGAGAATAATGTTAATAAATAAAATAAGGATTCTAATTCATTATTGAGGCGAAAATGATGTAAGTAATAGAAAAAACAATAATTTTAGATGAATATAATTATAATTTATGGAAAGTGAGTTTTAAAATTGGGGAAAAAATTGAAAAATAATAAAAGTAATTATTAAAAATTAAGAAAATATATTTAAAATATTTTAAAAAGTTGAAAATTATTGTAAATAATTGAAATGACAATAGAAAATAATTGCAACTTCAACAAGATTATTGATTTAGTAAAATTTACTCTTGCTTAATAGATTCTTAATCTTTTCAGTTTTGTAATATATTAAAAAATTTAAATCTTATTTCACAAAGTTTTTTTTTATGTTTTTTGAAAAAGGAGTCATTTTTAAGAGTTTAAAATAAAAAATTTTCAATACTTTATAGTGTAGAATAAAAAAACTTCAATAATAATTTTTCAACACGATATAATAGAGGGGGGAGGGGGCGTCCTAAAAATGTGACGTAATTTTAAACAGGGGTTGACGAATATGTGATAAGTTGCGACAAAGGGGAGGGTTACGACCCCCCCCCCACGGAGGTCGAAAAAAGGAAAAAAGCTGTGACTTAATTTATGAATGAATATGGATATTTCTCATATAAATATATTCATTGTTTTAAAACTTTGAACTTAAATAACGGGTAACAACGCGTAACGTTAGATTGGTATATATCTTTTTCGAAATATTAAATAATTTATTATCTAAACATGAATTAGTGAAACATCGGTTAGTAGTTTAAAATAATGAAAATCTATACTCAATTTTAGTAAACATTTGACTCAGTACTCCATATATTTTATTGAAGTTTCATTAAGAGATTACAAAAAATTAGTTAAATATTTGATTAATTTAATTTAATGACCGATTATTAATGACCGATTTTCCGGTTTAAGGGCATGTGATGATAATGCTAAATTTGTCCGTAAACTTTCTCTTAAAGTACTCAATGTTTTGACACCAAACTTTGTAGAATTACTCAAAACACTATTTGAATGGTCTCTCTGACCCAATTTTGTTTCATTTTTGTCTTTAAACTAAATATTTTTCAAATTTACTTTTTTTTCAAAATTTTCCAAAAATTGTAAAATTGAAAAAAAAATTAGTTTAAAGATAAAAATGAAATAAATTTGGGTCAGAGAGACCATTCTAATGGTAGTTTGAATAATTCTACAAAGTTTGGTGTCAAAACATTGAGTACTTTAAGAGAAAGTTTACTGACAAATTTAGCATTATCATCACATGCCCTTAAGCATTTAAATATCTCTAAAAATATTGCCAATTTAACAAGAAATACGTCTATTTAGTGCCAAAGTGGGCCTTTGTCATGCAAACGTACACATTTATATAATTAAAGAAAATTATTTATTTAAAATTAGAAAACCTTGGATTAAAAACTTTTATGACTGATGTAGACAATTTTTTGAAAGGATTCAGGACAGAGTTAGGTTTAAATCGAACTAACCAGGTCTTATAAGGATTTAAAATCATTACATAGGATTCCAGCAGTACTTAAAAGGAGTAAAGGATTCATAAGAACTTATCAGGATTGAGAGGAAGCATTTGCCAGCATTTATTAGGATGAAGCAGGCCTTCTTAGTTCTTAATCGAATTAGACATAACTCTTTAGGACAAATGAGGACTAGTCAGTAGTCTTCAGGATTAATAAGGTCTAGATACTTGACTCTTTCACCTATTAAATAAAATTGGAATTAAACATTAATAATAATTTGATAGTTCACTGTAGGAATTTTTAATCAGCTCTTTATTGGTTACTTTCTTCCTCACCCCTGAGGTGGAAAGTAACACCACGAAGGAGGAAAGTAACACTTTAAAATTAAGGCTAGCATTTCAAATATAAAACTGCTATTAATTTAAATTGTATTTATTATGAACATATAAAAAGACAAAGTGATATTAACTACATTTTGTACATAATTGGCAGATATTTTTGCAATTTTTTGAAATCAAGTTTATTTTAGCTATTTAGTATTCGTTGAATAGCCATGACATTAAAAAAACATCGGTTCTTAAATATTCAAATCAAAAGTCCAATATTTAATCTTTAAAATATAAAATAAACATATAAAATCACATAATTATAAAAAAGGAGGAGGTTTATAAAAATAAAGCATTAGATGAGGAGGAAAATAACAACGTATTACTTTCCACCACACTCCTCTTTTCCTTGGATTTCAAAAAACTAGCACGACTTAAAGGTCAATAAAAAAGCTTCAAAAGAACGAAAAGCATATTTGAAATATCTATAAAATCAAAAAAAATATGATATTTTGAAAATGTAGACAACAACTTACTTTTGTCGTAATTTTTGCACAAAATTTCAGTATCAGATATATAGCTTCCGGTAGACCCCTAACATAATTTGGGGAAGGTAGAGAGGCAAAACTGACTAAAAATTATTTAAGGACTATGTCTTTTCGCTCATTGGTTTAGAAGTTATAAGCGTTGTTACTTTCCACCTTTGTTACTTTCCTCCTCGGTCTCCCCTACATAATTTAAACAGTTATTACACTCATTTTCTCAATGAAGGAAAATATTTACAATTCCATCTCGTTCTATGCCTTGACATCTCTCTCATTTTAACTTCTGTTTATTGTTGTAACCAATCAGTGTCTATTTGTACTTTAAATTTTAAAGACGTTCCTTTGAGGAGAAATAATTTTTGTTTTTTCTGCGAATTATGTAAAAAAAATTTTTTTTACCAATCTGCTTTCGGTAAATATTTTACTATTGTATAAACAAAAAATATTTTTATATATGCCCAGGCGCGAGAAACCAATGCTGACGCTGGGTGGAGGCTTGATTCTAGCTTTGACACCCAGAGTGGGTAACGGAGACTAGGAACAGTCTTTAAATCACTGTCGTTCAATATTGGTTGAAGATTGGACACCAATGCTCGTTCCATGCTTGATTCAAGACTGCTTGAATCCTCATACGCGAAGCTTGAACATCCAATCTAGATTCAAGCTTGAATCAACTGTGACACAATTGCTCAACTTATCATATTACATATTTTTTTAAATATTAAAGTATATACATATAAAAAGTATTATTAATTAAATAGTAAATATTACAACTGCTGCAGATTTAGTAATTTTATGAATATTTACTATTAATTTTGTATAAAATAAACTATAAATAAACAAACAAAAATTACGTAATTTTACTTAATTGTAAGATATATTAGAAGTAAATTAAATTTGTAAACAATTATTTTCTTATTTTAAAAAAATAAATTTCAAAGAATCATAACCAAACGAAATAATTTAAAGACAATTTTCAAATTTGAAAAATATTGAAGATATGATTACGTGCTCGATAGCGTAATTTTGTAAAATCATTCATTTCAAAAAAACTTTAATTATACAAATTGAATAAATTTCTTTATTTAAATAAAAGTTCCCTTCAATACATTATATATAAACAATTTTTATAATTTACTTTTGTATTATATATTATTGAAATTAATTATTTAAATAATATTATTAAATTAAAGTTATAAATAAAAATGATAAATTATTAGTTAATTTTGTTTACATATTTTGCAAATATTTTACAAAAATATTTATTTATAAAATATTAATAAGTTAGGAGATTGGATTGTATAAACTGTATATCAGTATAAACGAAGGATAAATAAATTCTATTCATTTATTTTTGATAATGAATATGTTTCAGAACTATTAAAATGTAAATAGCACATAATCCAGGTCTGAACCTCACAAAGTTATTTCTATTGACTCTCAACTACCCGTCGTAGCCGAGTGGTACTAATAGCGTGCGTTCACCGCGAGCGAATTCGTCTATAGGGCCGTGGGTTCGATCCCCCCTTGAGCGTGCGAAATATTATTTCATAGGTTAAGTGTTTATATGTATTAAAATTGTTAATTAATCTTAAGTCGATAATAATTAAGTGTGTAAATGTGCAATTAATCTTAAATTATAAAAAAAAAAAACAATCTGAAGAATATCAATTTAAATAATTATAGATGAACATTAAAAATTTTTTTTATTTTATTAATTTTATGATAATCTGCAGCAGTATTATTATTATAATTATAAGAATTATCATTATTAACAACATAATACAACAAGAATATTATTATATTAATAATTATTTAACGTTCTGTCTTCTGTAAGCGACAGTGGAATCAGGCTTGACGAAGCTATAATCGGACTTCCGAACATTGATTGAGTCTTGGACTCCAATCCTCAACCAAGCTTGGAGCGTCAGGCTTGAATCGCTGTTACATTCTAGCTTGGACGAGTCTTGCTTCCTCCGACTCACCAATCCTCAATCAATATTGACCAGTCCTCAGTCAAGCTTTATAAAGCCTCAAATCATCGTCCCTGCGCGCCTGGGTGGTTTCTTTGTAATAATTTTCTATTTTTTTAAAATAAATTATAGTTTCTGAAGAGGACAGCCGTGCTGTTGAAACGTAAAAAGTAAAAAAGAATTTAAGTTTTCTTTTATTCATCCTTTGACTCGGAGTGATCGCTAACATCTTATTTTAATAACTTATCATTGCTAATATTAACATTATTATTATTATTATAATTTTTACAAATACCGAAATCATAATCTTTTAAAATTAATGAATGTATTATTCGATTTATATGATAACAATTATTAGCAATATTGAGGTTATGTTTACTTAAATAACAAAAGTAATTACATAATTTTATACATTCTTTAGTTAATCCGAATAAACAAGTTTAGTCTATGTCTGTTTTCAGTTTTTAGAAAATTTTATTTAATTATTATTAAAGATAATTGTGTAAGTTAACAATTATAAACATTAATAATTTTCTTTTTTAACAAAAGGCATGTTCCCAAATCCAAATGATTATGTGTGTGTGTGTAAACTAAACATCAGGAACACATTTAATGTTTATAATTACTATTATGTACTAGTATAAGTGTTTATACACAAATTCCATCTTACTAAATTGTTTATGGTCAAATTTAATAAGAATAATTGTTAATTTAGTTCATAAGGAATTTTATCATGGAAACATTTTTGAGATATACGTTGTGACTTCTCAACTATTTTCTAAGCATATCTAGACTTTACCAATCGTTTCGATTTTACCCCCACCTATTAGAAACTGGCCCTTTTTTGGAAGCTAGGATGGTCAGTCGTAGAGCTAAGACTAGCAGTTTTTTCTACTGCCCCGTCCGTGGTAGTAGTCAAGTTTCTTTTCCTTTCCTTAAAAAATACTTTTTTTACACGTACTTTACATTTTAATTCAAGTTACAAACACTAATTTACCATATTTAAAAAAAAGAATTTTTCAATTCTAAATCTAATTCAAATTCTAAATTTTTATATTTTCTAGAAATATTTCAAATTCTAAATCCTTTTAAAATATAATTATTTTTATGCATTTTCAATCAAAGACATACTGTGTATTTCAGAGGTATTTCCAGTTCGACAAATAAGGTAGTTTGACCAATTAATTATCTATTTTCAACGCAAGTATGTTAAAATACAATTTATTAATATTATTGAAATCTACTAGTTTAACTTTTGCATCCTTTTATTTTACTCCTCAGGAATTATAAGGGGCGTTAAAATATTCTGTCCTGTAATTCTGAAATCTTAGGTCTAAACAACTGTAACGTTATTAGTTTTAATACACGTTATTAATTTCCGATTGTCGTGATTGGAAATTCAATTGATTTCAACCCGACGTAACATTCACTTAATTTAAAAAAAAATTTTGTTATAGTATATAAGGTTGAAAATAATTTTTCCTTTGTACGATTGTTTGTTAATTTTTTTAAATACGAGATAAAAATTTTATTTCCATACGATCGCGTTTATTTCTAGCACTTTACTCCTTTTTCCAAGCTGCATGTTTGCTAACAAATAACCCACCTGTAATTCGTTTTATTTAATTTAGTTTGAGTCACCAGGGAGACTCCTTTCGATTTAACTGAGATACACTTTTCAATGTGTGTAGAGGAGAGAGTTCTAAAACCATATATATTCTGACAGTAAATGCGAGGGAAATAGACCGTGAAGCTTTCGTTTCATCCTTTATGTGTACTAATATAATTATTAACTGAAACTGATGGACTATTCAAACAAAATTGGATAAATCTCTAAGGATACAATTCTCTTTTAAAAATTCCGTGTTCAATTTCTGTCTATTTACATTTAATCAAGAAACTCCCGAACCATCTGAACTTACATGTGAATTAAAATAAATAAAAAAAACAAACTTTCATTAATTCAAGTATTTACTATTGTCTTTTTGAAAATTGATTTATTACTGATCGAAATCCTTAAAGCATATTTAATTGTTAATTATATCCCCGCTTTTAGAAATTTGTTTTGGTTTCCCATGAATTAGACAATATTATATGACTGTCCTGTTTTTGTGTTTAAAGCCAAAACATTAATATTTCTGACAGGAAAAAAGCATTTTCTGGGAATTTTTAAGAAAGTTTTTTGTCTTAGTTTCAGAAGACTCCATTTCAAAGTTTGCAGAAAAAAATGTTTTAATTTATTTGCAAGAATAACAAATGCCAAAAGGAATAATCTTCATGTCATCAATTACTTGAGGTAAAAGAGTTAGCTTGAGTAAGTAAATAAAGAATTATGAGAAAATTCAAAAGATCTCTTGACTCTCATGATAACAAAAACAAGAATGAACTTAAAACAGGCGTGGTGACCAACGCACTGGCGTAAGAGCTGGGGCGTATAGAAGCAATACATCACTCTCAGTTGAGTCCAAGACTTTTATAGGTCGCAGTGCATGCCGCTTGAAGCTCTTGTAGAGGTGAAGAAAGCTAGCGAGGGAAGCGAAGCATAGCAAAAGAGAGTGTATGTATGAGTGTGAAGGAGGCATCACTTGAAAGCTTTCTAGAGGTCTTCACCGCCAGCACTTCATCCTCACTAAGAACCATACAGGATTTTGTCTTTTTTTAAAAAAGACAATTCCCAAATGGCATCTCTTGGACGACCTAGTGAGACCTTTGTTTCCCTGCTTTGGGAGATGCTTGTTGTTATCGAACAAAGTACCTATTGAAAAATCTTCCGGTTTCTGATGAAATTTAAATCAAAGTTTATTGCTTAGAAAAAAAAAATGTGTAATAGATTTATTTATTTTTTTTATTTTATTTATTTAACTTGCAAGTTCCTAGGGCTAAATAGCCCTTCAAGGAACAAAATAATACATATAGAATAAGTGTAATTGATAATTAGAATTACAAATCTATCTTTTAGTAAAAAATAGAGTGAGATAAAGTGCAAATAACCATTCAACAATAATAGATAACAATAAAAAAGAAGAATAAACTAGATAATATGTATATATAACAGTTGTAAGATTATAAAATAAAATATACTGCAAAATCAAATAGTATCCGAAAACTATAAAATTTATAAAGTTTATAACCTCATGGAAGATCGCATAGTTTTTTAATTGATAACAAACAATAAAAAGTAAAGATATAATCATATTCTTAAAACAAAAATAAGAATAAAGAGGTAACTTTGTTACCAATAAGAAATTTCAAATGATGAAGATTTAAGATTGAAAAGAAAAATAATAAAAAATGAGGTTTTAAACCGCGCATGTGATGGGGCCTTACGAATTAAATTTGGTATTTTATTCCATAACCTAGCTGCTCTGACAACAAATGATCTTTGGAGAGTACAAGTACGATGTGTAGGTATTTTGAGTATAATATTTCTTTCTCTAAGTCTACCGTGGATCGACTCATCAAGATTTTTAAACGAGAAAACTTCAAAAAGATATTAAGGAATTTCATTCTTAAAAATTGAAAAGAGCAAGTTACCCATAAAAAATTGTCTTCTAGTTGCCACATTCAAAAGCCCAGCCTTAATCCTAAATTGAGAGATATGTTCAAATTTAGGTGAATTGTAGATGAAACGAATGGAAGCGTTTAAAGCTCTTCATAATTTTGTATTTAATTCATTTGTAATATCATCATAAATTACACAGCAATAGTCAAAATTAGGAAGTATGAGAGACTTGACCAAGACCTAGTCTTGTCGACGTAGGTAATGATGCCTCATTTCTATTTAAACGTTGCAGTGTCATAAATGTTTTGCGTGAGATATTACAAACATGCTCTTTCCAGGTTAGGGTACGGTCTGGAGTACCTAAGTTTGTTTAAAAAAAAAGTGTTTTCACAATCATTGCTTTATTTATTTAACTTTTTTGGTTAAAGTACATTAGTTTTCTAGAACATGAGCGAAGCACATTTGAAAAACAACATTTTTTAAAATTTTTTATAGTACTTTCAAGTAAAAATCGAGATATTTGCTTAAAAAATAGATCATTGCATTTTTTTAAACAAATTGTAAATGTTTTTAAAAAAAGTTTTTTTGCTCAAGTACAAGCTAAGTATGTATAAAAGATGTGCAAAAAATGTCAAAATGATCCGTGTGTTATTTTTAAGATATTGTGTCCACCAACTCTGAAAATGTGGTTTTGAAAAAAACTTAATTGTTTAAACAATTCTTATAAACAAATGCACAGTATGGACAGTTTTGGGCACAAATGAATCGACTTTTTTACGAATAATGTATAATCTAAGCCGCCCAAAGATTTTCCTTGTAAAAAATTCATTTATCAATGAACTTTATCATTTTTATAAACAAATTATGTAAACAATGACATATTACAATTATTTTTATGAAAATATGAATTTTTGTTTCATAAATTACTTTTATATCAGACGAATAAGCTTTGTTCCAGTAAAAACAATTTTATAAATAAATAGCATTAACAATTTAACCTGACAAAACCAAACCATATTTTTGTACAAAGATTTTCAACTTTTCTACAAATATTTTATGAATGAAAAAAGCTTGAAATACAAACTCGTTTGTCATCATTGTGCCTGTTGTATAAAATAGAATAATAAAAGCACGTGAATGAAAATAAAATCGTATACGTTTTAGGCGTCACGTTTTTTCAACTTACTCGTCAATATAAAAAAGCGCGAATATCGACAAAATAGACACTAAATGCAAAATTCAATTAAACATGTTTCAAAGTGCGTATGCACTTATTAAAATAAGAGGATGCATTTTCACTTCATTCAGATTTAGAGAGTATTTAAACTATTTTAAACTCCATTAAAATCTATTAGATCCTAACAACTTGAGGTTACAGTAGCAGCAAAATTTTGTCTCGCTTGTTCATTAAAATAAAACAATTATAGTTAACAAAGTTATGTGCCTCTGTTCAGATTTTCGTGGAAGAATATAGAACGAATTTCAGTTGAAAACATTGCTGAGTTACCAATATGATTCTCTTGAGAGATCTGTCCACGTGCACTACGCAAATAATAGAAAGCATAGCAGCACTTGTTTGGAAGCTGAACTAATAATGTCAAAATGTTTCACTTAGGAATTTCGTGTAAATTATGAACTTTTTAAAAGTTAGTACGCATCCGTTGAATAAATTTTTAAAAATTTAGTATATGATACGGAGAATCGAAAATATGCAAAGTAACTGCTATATCATTATTTTTAAAACATTTATACTTAAAAAATAAAATTATATACCTAAGAACTCTAATTTTAAAATTTATTTTTCCTAGTTAACAAAACTTTCTACTTACTTAACTCTATAATTTTTTAAAGAATGACCATTTACCTTCGCTTCTTAAATTAATATGTGTAATAAAAATCATTATTTGTTCCTTTGTTTTTTTACACTTGTTACATTTTTTATATCTCTCATTGTTAAAGTATTACATGAGACAACGACAAAAGTACAATCAATTTGACAAAAAAGAGAATAAAATACGTAAAAGGAAGCAGTTTAATTTTTTGCAATTTTTTTCTAATAAGTGTTTATGAAAAAAGTAAATCTTACTAATTTTACTCTAACACCTATTCAACTTTTTTCATTCTAAACCATATTTTAGATATTGTCGGACTTTGTCAAGATTTATTGGGGAAATTTAATCCTGGTAATACAACCGGATGCTTTAAAGCGCTCCGTTATACTCGAGATAGGTGTTAGGTTTTCAGAGATCGAATTTTCTATAACAGCTTTAGAAAATTTGCTACAATTTCAACTGAAATATTTTTATAACAAACAAATATAAAAATATTAGATGATGGACATTTTTTACAAAACTATTATTTTAGGATAAGTTTAAAAAAATTGTTTATTTTTAATTTTTTATTAACTTACTACTAAGAAAAATAAGTTCAAGGTTCTTATAACCTTATTCATAAAATAATTTTCAAAATTAGGTTTTGAAGCTTAAGAGTAGTACTATACGATATCATTTGAGAAATAAAAAAATATGTTGGTAAGACACAAAAAAATCACGAAATTGGCCAAAATCACGAAAGAGTTTTGCAAGCCTGTGTTATTACAATCCTAATAGGGTTATATTTTGTACGATTTAACTACAGCTGTTTTTTAAAGAAAATTATACCAAGTTTTTGAAAATTTTTTGCCACAGAGCTGTCATTTAATCTCAAACTTCTTTTCCTTTCTTCAATATGTTGTAGGTATTAAAGAAACCTTTTGAAAGTGATATTGTACATTAAAAATTTTTCACCCAATCAACATTTATGAATAAAAGCAGTACTAGTTCAACTTACACACAAATATAATGTAGTGTCACGTCAGAAGATTCCAAAATAGCACTTATCTATTTATTTTATATTAAAATTTTATTTTTCAGCCTAGAATTTTACTTCTAATATCTCGGCACGCGATAACGTGCAATAGTTTTTCTAAAATTACATTTTACATTATTCAAGTAAAAAGATATTAAAATTAATACCTTAACAAAGGAGGAATGTCCCAAACAACCGTAAAAAAATCTTTATTTTTAAAATAAAATAAAAAAAAGAAAACGTATTTAAAAGGATCAATTCTAGTCAATCAGAATTGAATTGGTACCAGAATTAAGAAGCTAAAACATGAAAAAATGAATTAGTAGGAAAATAAATTAAGAGAAATAAATTCTTAATATTTTATTTTTATTAAGGAGAGTTTTTTTTTCGGAGAGTTTTTTACTTTTGGTGTATTTCCTTCCTTTAGCTTCTGAGAGAAGTAAAAGTGTGAAGATGAAAAAGGGAGAAACTGGTGGAGATTTAGGAAGTACCAATGAAAAAAGGCCCTACTTTCTTGCGTAACAGTAGAGAATGTATTAGAAAAGCTAAGAAGTCAACCATTTTTCTAATTTTGATTTGGACCTGAAAAGTGTCTCAAAAATGAGTAGGTGGAGAAAAATTCGCCTTAAAGCACTGCAGTTCTTGTTGATGCTGCTCTTTGTACCACTTCCAAGAATCCTAGTTACAAATAATTCAAGAATGATTTCTTACATAATTTGAAATATAAAATTGAATGTTAACAATGAATAATATTGAAACTAAATGTAGTACAGTTTTACAATTTTAATTTGTTTATAATTTTAGTGGTTTAACAATTTCAGCTGAATGTTGATTCGATTTTGCTTAAAGATTAATTATTTTTTATTATTTTGTAAGAAAAAGAATAATGTACATTGATTATACCATTATTTAATTTGTCTAGATTTCCCAATTGTAGGTTATGTTTCTTATAGAGTGAATAATCGAGTAATTCTTAATATTTCTTTTGATGTTAATTAATTCAAATTTGAATTATCAAATTTAATATATATACATATATTCAATCAATTTTTATGTATCTATATTTTTTAATTTTTAGGTTATGTTATATTAACTTTTAATTAAAGGATAATTAATTTGATGAACATATTTAGTAAAATTTAATTAAAGGATTTTTAATTAAAGGATGATTAATTTGATGAACATATTCAGTAAAATATTAATTACTCAATCATTCAATAAAGAATAAATTTCAACCACTAAAATGTTTTTATTTAATTTATTTTTCTGAATTTAATTTCTGAATTTTAAGGTTATGTTCAAGTAAAAGTTTCATTATTGATTAATTGACGTGTTTATTTATAACCTTAAAATTGAATTTGGACTCATTCTATTAATTTTAAGAATGTTTTCATTTATGTTTTTGTTATTTCCTTAATTTCTACATTTTTGAGGTTATGTTAGTTTAAAATACATTTATTTTATAAAGTTTGTTTAAAAATTCTTAATTGAATTCAAATTTGGTGCTATTTAGCATTAGAATTGACTTTAATCAATTCACATAATCCTTTTATTTTGTTTCCATATATTTTCACACATAACCTTAATATTTAAAAGTTTAATTGAAAATATTGAGTAGTTTTAATTTACATCATTTAGCTATTTAATTTAAAGTAATTTATAATTATTTTCATTTATTATTATTTTCGAATCCTATTGTGCTCTCACACACACACACACACACACACACATCTGTTAGCAATAAAGTCTTGTTTTTTAAAATGTAACCGGACTCTGGGAAACTCAAAAGACTATGCTGTTCCTCTCTTTTCATAAGAATGTAAAATTATGTTTTTTGTTTCTGTGATAGAAAAACGAAGATTTTAAAAAGATGAAAAAAAACGGAGTGACTGACGACGTTACAGTAGTTTATAATTTTTTCAACGCATTCCGTAGTGTAGTTTTTTTTACAAATTAAATTTGTTTATCAATAGTGTCCTTGGTGTGCATTATATTTACAAAGACAGATTATTAATAAGAATCCGCATTTTGAAATCTTATATCATTTACTTAGAACGTGTGCAAAGATAATAGGGATAAAGTATAAAAAGGAACTGAGAAGGAATCAACCTCGAGGAAGAAATTGGTTCTATTCAAGTCGAAAGCATTAACACAGCATCGCTTGCCATCTAAAAAAAACCATTAACTACTTCTGCAGGATGATAGAAAAACAGAAGTTGAAGACTGGGATATTCGTAGGTAGCGAGGGAAAAGTATTCCTTTGGTGGTTTCTGCGATGCTGTTTCCATTACAAGATAGATCGTCTTTTCTACCGTTTACCACACTGACACGCCATCGATTCGTCATTAGGAATCCATTTTCTGAACAGTCAATCGAATCACCACAATGAAAGGTACTCTTCACCCATTCGACAGATATCGTCACCTCTCAATGCTACAAAAACCCTCATCCCCGTAATTCATTATGAGTTCGCCTTTCACAAAAAAGTATCTGTGATGTCAAACTACTTAAAAGACTCCTATTAATCGCGAAAGAAAGTCGACTAACGGAAAATTTAATTTTAAAAGTTTCAAAAAGTTAATGATTGAAAATTGTTTTATTCGCAAATCAAAGTTTCAATTAAGAACTATTAAGATTCCAATTTATAAGTCTTGTCTCGAAGGTTTTTCTTGCTGCTTCTGAATTCAATTGACAAAATCAAATTAACTTCTTGGACGGTTTTAATGAAACTTTTTATCGTAAGAAATATTTGAGAGAATTGAATTTTAATATTCTTAATTTTGTTTAATTGAAATATTGTATTTCTAAATTTATAATTAAAGATTGAGACATTAAAAACTGTAACTAAATTATAGGGAATTTTACTGGCTTTAATTTTAATAAGCCGAACGCGATGTTTTACATTTCTTATGTTATATTATATTATTAATTTATACACAAAGAGATTATTTAATTTTAATCAAGATATCCACTTGCAGTTCGTTGTTTTAAGCATAGTGGTTATGGCCCAGATAATAAAATATTAACATATTTGGGTCAGACAGAACTTGTTAATGACTTTTAAGTAAGTCTATAAAGTTTGATATGATGCGTCACAATAGTCATGCGTGTGACACAATAGTGTCCAAAATCTTTTGAAAACATTACAAAGAAAGTCCAATTTTACATAAACACTTCTGCTTCACACTTTAATAAATTGTAATAAAATTTATAAATAATGCTTCTTTATTTTTGGAAACTTTCGATATTTCAAAAAAAATTTGATATTGTAACGTTCCGTACGAAATAGCGCAACATTTAAAATTCGTCTGAGTTACGCTAACCCAGTTTATACTCTGAGAGTTAATACTAATTCTGATACTTCAATTATGCCCAGGCTGGGAGTGAAACGGATTATTAATTTAAGAGTTTTATAAACTTAAAAAAATTCTTAGTAGATTTGACTACTATTCAACTACCCTGCATGATTTAATTAACGCCTAACAAAATTTAAAAACTGTATTGACTATGAGCAACTAATTAAGAGAACTAAGATAAATGTTATTAAAATAAGATTATGCAGTTGTGCTTGAAATATAGTTACATATGTCAGTAAATACATAGAGGGTTATATGAAATAAAAAAGTAATTACTTTTACTATTTTCAATTTAATTACCCAATGGTAGTTGAATTTCTCAGCAGAATTTATTTCAGTATGAATAATTAAACACGAAACAAAATTATCGAAATATAATTTAATTATCTGCTCGACAATATTTGCAGCGTCAGAAGGTTTAAATTAAAAATCCAATCAAATTACAGTTATTATCTGCAGAGAAATGACAGTATTGATAAGCACTCACACAGCTTTTATGAAACATTGCTTATTCAAAGCTTATTAAAACAGCTTTTTGCAAGAATAATTCTAATCGTTGCATTTAACTTTTAAATAATTTTATGAAACTTTTAATACAAGTTTTAGATGACATTAATTGTCAATATGACATCCTTGAGTTTCATGTTTGAACACAACACATTTCGTAATTTTTTTTCACATATTTATATTTAATTATAGAACGTCCAACGTCCTTCCGGCAGGACAAAAAAGCCTTCCGCGAGTACGTACGAAATCGCGTTATAAAATTAACATGGATTCAGATAAACAAAAAGTATTATATATGGTTGGAAAGGTAAAGAATCAAGCTTTCAGCGCATGTAAACATGGAACTTGTAAATTCAAACCCCGAAGCTTGGTAGCTAAAAGAAGTTAAATTTTCCAAAAATTCACATAATTTTTAGTCACAAAAAGACGACGCGCGGTACTGCCGGCAGGACGTTTTCGTTTTTTTAAAAAGACTACCTAGCCCTTGTACATAAATTTAAAAAATCGATATTTACGTCATCTGAAAACTTGTTTTATTACCTAAAAAACCATATATTCATTTTTATACTTATCTGCTTCCATATTGATTTTATAGAGCGATTTCCGAGGGACTCGCGCCTGAGCCATTTACCACCGGCCGCCATTACGTTAGTTATAACAATATTTACAAAAGTAATAATAAACTCAGTTCCTTTGATGATAAAGATGATGAATTATCATGATAATGATAATGGTGATGATGATGATGATGATTATATGAAATTAAAATATTTTTTCACAAAAATGAATTGTCCTTCCGGAAGGACGTTTACTGTGTGAAAGCGCGTCCTACCGGCAGTACGCAGCCTTGGACGTTCTATCATTAAAAACAAACTTGTTAACTTTTAAAGTTCTGTGCACAGGTCTATTTATTATTTGTTTAGTTATCTATAATTGTTGAAATTATCCTGGTCTTTGATTTGGGATTTAGCTGGTGATAAAAAGTGACAATCTTCTCTGAAAAGCAACTCTAATATTTTTTTAATTGGTTAATAATTAAAACACCTACACTTACGCTCAATAAAAATACTCAATATATACCTACAGTTCTTATCTATCTATCTTAAGCGACCTACAATTTGTGTCTCTCTCTATGCCGTAACGGACAAACAGTGTAACAGATAAAAGCGTAACAGGCCTATAGCTGGTTGATTTCTTATATAGGACAATTTACAAGAAGTAGATGATTTTTATTTATCTACTGAAATTTCTTTTTTCTCCATGTTACTGACTGTTTTATTTATATGCAGTAGACAGCTTTTTAGTATACTTATTTAGCAATAGACTATTATTTATCAGAAATCAGAAAAAAATTCTTCCGTTTAGACCTTCGCAAGTTTAGATAACCAATTTACAAATTTTATAGTAACCAATTTATCAATTTTCCACTTTAACTAATTTGATAAATTCAATTACCAAATTTCCAAATGTTTCAATAAAATCAATTTCCCAATTCTGAAACAATTGTCAATTTCCCAAATATATCAACAATTTAAAATTTTTTCAAAATTGTCACTTTTCCAAATGTTCCAAAAACCTAGTTTTCTAAATGTTTTTCCAGATGTTCCAATAACCAACTGTTAGCTGACAGTAGAATAAAGACTATCTGCAAATGAAATATACAGTTCTGTCTTTCTCAATCTTAAACTAATTGCCATCCCACTATACCTATCTTCGTCTCTCTCTCTCTCTCTCTCTCTCTCTCTCTCTCTCTCTCTCTCATAAATCAAAATTTCCATTTTATTTCAAGCTATCTTTGTATTGTATTTAACTCGAAACAACATTTGGCACGTCTTTATTAAAAAATTATATTTTAGAAATGAATAATTCGACTTTACAATTACGTTTTTATTTCATAACTGTAAAGTTTAAAATTTTTTAAAGTATATTTAGGCTCTTAAACTTTTAAATTCTTGAAACAATTCCCAGTATACCTACCTTTCTTATCTCTCTATCTCAAGCTACCTACAATCTTTGTCTCCCTATACCGTAACAGATGAAAAGCGTAACAGCTAAAAGCGTAACAGTCCTATAGCTGGCTAATTTACTACATAGGATTTTCTAAGCTTCATCGTAGTATAAAATAGTTTTGTAATAAAATTTTTTTTCATATCTTAATTGCTATTAACAAAAACAGAATTTCTATTATTTGGAATTTTCAGTTAATTAATTACTTAACAAATTAAACGGAGCATAACCAGGGTATCAATAAATGGAACCAAATCATAAATGAAATATAATTTTACTTAAAACTTTTTATTACATATACATCTTTATTCTTTTAAATTCTTTCTAATCCCAGTGGTTACAAGACTTGGAATTTCCATTCCAATTCTGAAACTCATCAGTACCACCATGCTTATTATTTTGTACAACCAGTGGGTGCACATCGCATCGTAGCTTCTTTCAATTAATCTTCCCATCTACTATCTAGTCGACTATCTAGCAGAGTGAGTAATTAAAAGCTTTTCCATACAACCAAGAAACTTAAACTTAAAGTACCTTGTACTTTCTCATGAAAATCACAATGTGGGAATTCCTTTGAGGCGAAGCCTTTGACTTCTAAATTTCTGTGAACTGACTTGACATTTCTTTCAACCAGCTTTGAATCCATATAGTGAGTTACCTACGGGTTCAGTCCTTCCACATATTTTATGACAAAGGAACTAGTTTATGCATTATCCATATCTATGGAAAAGCACTAACTGCATAACGTTCCCTCTTTTTCAAGAAGATCGTTACTGCTACACAATGTTTATAAAAAGAAGGTTTTCCTCGAATTTTGTATTTAAATTCTACACAACAAGCCATCACGAAGAAACTTCATATCAAAATTGATTTTAATTGTATGTTTTTTTCTTGCGATTACTATAATTTAACATACCTTATTTTATTTACAGTATTATGATTATGTTCATATTTATGAATTTAAAATAATCTGTAATATTCAAATATGAAGAAGGCAAGATTTAATTCAATTGAATTTTAATTCAAACTATTCGCACATTCCTAAGCTCTATTTTAACGGACCAAGCTTCATCTTCTCTGTACATGTTATTTTGGATTCTTTATGAACCCTAGATTATTCCGTTTGAAATTGGTCTCTAGGCACAATCTAATGGAGTCTCGTGAGTTTTCGAATCTTTTTGATTCCTACCCAGAAAACACATCAGTCAAGTCTTTTCACAAACTTTTATTTAACACATGTTTGAAAAGTCTCACTTTCAAAGTAAATTAGTACATTAATTTAATTTTGTAACAATTATTTAACTTATATAATAAAAAACTGATGATGCACTTGACACCACATGCAGTTTATGAACTGAATAATCTAGAGAGAAAAATGTAAAGTTTACTTTAAGGGAGTCCTCTACTCTCGAGGCCTCAAATTGAGCGATTCTTTTGGGAATAAATTGTGAAAGATCTACTGAATACATTTAAATTTTTTTCTATTTCAAAGATACAAGTTTTAACTATTAGATTTTAGTTTTGATGACGAAAAAAAGGGATCGTAACCTTGAAACGTCATTGAATACATTCGTTTTCGAACTACAATGGTCCTGCACGAGTAAATTTGTGCCCAATTCGGTAATCTGAAATTCAAAAATGGATATTCTTTATAATTATTATTAATACGTAGGTTTTATTTTCCAATGACATCCCCTTCATTTTTAAACAATGTACGATAAACTAATTAACATATTTAATTTTCTTCTTCATCATTGTATATTAGAGTATAATTGACCTACAAGTCTGACTTTTTGTTTCTTTTTTTGATCACTTTTCTTTTAGTAATGGAAGGTGAAATTCAGCAAAATATATTTGTCGATCTTTTTATATTATTTTGTTTTCATATTAATAACATTATTTAACTTAAAAGTATGTATCCCCCCTTGTTTGCAATAAAATTGTCTTTGGCATACTTTTGTTCTTTTTTATCATCGATTTTATCATTATTTTATTTTTACCGAGTTATCCTACGATTTCTGAAGGAGCCAAGATTTAAAAGTCCAATTTTGAAATAGTTAGCTTTTGGAATAGTTGATTAACGATCCTAAATCTCAAAACATTTATCACCAATAATAGAAAGTTTTTCCATACACAGAAAATTATTTTGGATTAAATTAATCTGCAACACTCTTTTCTTTATACCAAATTGAATTTAAATAATCTGAAATTGGTTTAAAACAATCGCGCTGCAGATTATTTTAATACATAAATGTTTTCAGTGTAAACATATGAAAGGTGTAAGTATTAAATGTTTCTGAAACATTTCCTAGGGCGTTCTTGAAATATTTATAAAATTATGTTTTTGGCTTCTTGAAACATTTCTTCGACGTCTTTGGACTGCCATATTCTTAGGCATTTTGTTTTTAGAAGACATGAGGCTTTTTCTACACACATTTTATAAACTGTTTTATTACGTTTGACGGTACAATCTAGGAGTATTCTTCTGTATCTTTTTGAGCAAAATTATACTCGTTTGCGGATACTCTGCAAAAAGCTCGTATACCTACGGCAGTCTCATCCTCCCATTCTCTCTTAAAACGGTTTTGTTCATATTGCGATTCACGAGTGCCAAATAATGAGCGTCATCTCTTTCTGTCAGAGCATAGTTTATGAAGAAAAGCTAAATACAACTTTGATATCTGTATCGCGCTATCAAACAATACTTAAAAAAAATGTTTTAATACTCTTTTGTGTTTATGTTTCTGAAAGTTATTTTAATGTATGAATATAATTTCATTTTTATGCATAAAACTATAACTAAAAGTTCAATCTAGTATGTGACAATTTCAACTAACGACATTTTTATGTGTAGAAGCGAAGTTTTAAATTATAACGGAACACGAGATGCTCGAGAGGTGGAAAGTATTTTTGGTCGACCTGAATAGAGTAAAGTGAAAAACAAAACAATTAAGACGTAAACGTTTTGTATCTAATTTTATTTTTTAAAGAAAGTTTCTGATTAATATACTTTAAACATATAAGAATTTTCAATTTAATCTTTAAAAAGAAAATCATTGGCATTTTTTGTGTGTGATTTATTCTGAAAATTAATTTAAAATTCCAATGTTTTAAAGTAAAAAATATTTACGTTCAGATTAATTATTCATTGCTAAGTTAATAAGTAGGTTTCAAAAAATATAATATTGTTAAAATAAGAAAAAAAAAGTTAAATGATTCTGTCTCTGAATATTTAAAATATTTTAAAAAGTGGTATGTCTCGTTTCTTAAATTCTAGAGCAAGGTTTTAAAGAAATTTTTTACCATTTCATGAAACAAAACAAGGTGCATAAAAAAAGTTTTAAAAAAACGTCTGGAACATTCCCGGGAATTGAGGTCTGTCTGGTCATCCCTTTTAAATAATTTTGCATGTACGCGTCGACGTGAAAGAGAGAAACCGTAACAACATTAATCGGACGTATGAGAAGAAACCTAAATTAAGAAGATGAGAAAATGAGTGCGAAGATAAGGAAATACTGAAATAAGTAGAGAAGCAAGAGTTTCTAATTTAGTACCTCTACAAAAATCGACACTCTGTCTAGACTACCGCTCTTCTTAAAAAAGAAAGGGTAGAAAAAAAAGAGAGTAAAGAATCAGCGCTGCGTTACCACGTAGTCTATTCAACTAAATTCTAGAAGAGTGCTTAAAAGAAAATAAAACATTCTCAGTATTTACTTCATCTTTTCTTTTGGCATTTAATAATTTTGAGAATTACGAACATTCTCTTAAATTCGTTAGAAAACTGCATAACTTTACCAAACTCTATATTATATTATAGGTAAAATTTTAAATTATATGTTTCTGCTTTCTATTTGTTTTTTTGTCTCTTTGTGAATAATTTTTTATTTGTACATTTAATTTTTTAATTAATTACCCGTGTTAATATTTAGGGTGCATTTTAAACCATGGTATTCTGATTTTATCCAATACAGTGTAGACTTTAAAGTAGGTTTACTGCGATTTAAGTTGTGAATAAACTTAATGCAACTTTCACTTTACTTTGGATGCTTAAAGTGTCTGAAAGTTCTTGATTTTCCACTTCGGACATCAAAGTAAGCTTTAAACTATTTTGATTTTCAACCTATATTAGTACCTAATTCCCTAAACTTAACAAAAATCTAAAGAATATTTTAATACTTCTGTAAAATCGTTAAACGAAAGTGAAATTTTTATGTAAAAGAAAATGTTGATAAATGTTAAATAAATTAGAATACTGACATACTTATGGATGAAATGTTGAGTTAAAAATAATAGATTTTTACTTACTTTGTTCATTTTTATGTGTAGATCCATTTTTAATTAAATTAAGTCGAGTAATTTAAATTTTTAATTAGGTGAACCAAAATTTTAATGAACGCTTTGGGCGTGATGCACCAAGTTATTTTTTACATTAGAACAACATTATTTTAGGAAAAATAACTAAACCTAATTATTCACAAAATGTTTATGTTAAAATAAATTAAATTTATTTTGAAGAATTTCCATGTTTATTATTAAGCAAAAGGTTAATTTGAAACAAATATTTTTGAATGAAAATGTAATCCAAATAATAGTGATTGTTTAATTAAAATGTATTTATTAACAAAATATACCTTTTTTTTACAAATTTTCATGAAAAACATTTCTAGAATTTTACTTCCAAGATTTCTACGAAAATATTCTATGCTTCCAAAATTCATTATATGTTCATATACATTTTTACTGCTTTATTGGCTTTAATATTTTTGAATAATAATAATATTAATAATAATTTGATGTACTTCATAGTCGCATGCTGTGCAAGTTTTTATTTTTCTCAATTTTATGAACCCAAGTCATTTTTCATAAAACATGGAACATTGAATTTTACGTTTCAGAGCACACAGAAGGAAAAACAAGAATAGAGCACTTCGTGTCAAAGAACACCTTCCAGGCAAAAGGAAAGAAACTGGAGCGTAGAAAGATAATTAAAGTACAACATTAACTCTTTCACATCTTCTTTGCTAAGGGTCTGCAATTTAAGAAAAAACTTTCACTGATATTTACTTACATAAAAAGTAATATAATAGAAATTAAATATTATTAAAATTTGATATACATTTTAAACTTTTGTTCAGGAAACAAATCAAAAACTAAACGCTCTTTTTTTGTTTCCAAATTGAAAGGAAATGGACACATTTAATATTCATTCTCGTTGTCCTAGAATTTTTTCCTTCTTTTTTTTTAACATAAAAAGAGAATAAAGACCAGTCGTAAACGTAAAAACTTTAACTTAATCCTGAGGTGCGCAAATTACGTCTCTCCTGTTTTCATTACTTTGGCCTCGTCTACATTACCTACCTTTCAGTTCAGTATAACCACCCCCCTTGATATGAGCGAAACTATAAGCACCGAGAGTTCATTTAAACTTTCGTAAGTAGATTAAATTCAAAATCACACGTAATTTAAAAATAAAATATCATTCGGCACATTTTCGTTATAAAACTCAATGGGAATTTCTAAACTACTTTTTAAAAATTATTTTATACCACAATTTCAAGCTTAGTTGTATTATTATTTAGGAAATATGAAACTAAATTTATATATTTAGAACGATATCTATGTCGAAAATTAAATATAATGTGGACATTTCCGATGTTAAAAAAAATTCAGCACAATTTAGGAGATTGAAATCAAAAAAATTAACTAAAATAAACGACCCAGAATTTTTTTATTAAATTATTATAATTATAAAAGTTTTTAACGTCCGAGGATAAAATATTAAAAAAGGAGCAAGAAAAAACGAAGTCATTCGGATAATAACGATGACTAAAAGAAATTACGAAAAATCTCATACCAAGTTAAAACATAAAAACTCTTCTTTTTATAATTTCCTGATATATCATTCGTCAAAAATCCCCATATACATATACATGTAGGTCAATAAATAAAAACGATAATAATATCGAGGTAAACATTGTTTGGAGTCAGAGAAACTAAAACGAAATTAAGAATAAATAATTAATGAAATTTTTTAAATTCAAAAAAGAAGAAATAATTAATAAACTTTTAAATTCAAAAAAGAAGAGAAAAAAATTTTTATATTAGTATAATTAATTAAAATAAAAATTATTAAAAACACACATACCAAGAAAACATTGCATAATCCATTTTTTTGAACAATAATAATTAATAAATAAACACAAAACAATAAACATCACCAGAATTGAAAAATAAATTAAATAGATAAACAAATTAATGGAAGTCACAATTAAAATTCATAGTTCTATGTTAAATGGCTTCAAAATTCGAACTGAACTCCAAAAACTTTCAACTTATAAGCAATAATATAAATTAAACAGACTTAAAGACAAAAACAATAACTATTACAAGAGAAAAAAAAGAGAAATGAGCAATATGAATATTATCTATTTTAAATTATCCGAAATAAAATTCAACATCATTTCATACGATTTATCAAAATTCTTTAAATTTGTGATTTTATTTAAACTATTGTTTCCTTATTTTTTAATAAAAAACATTTCAGCAATAGGTCTTTTTTTATGGTGAGATTCAAAATGTAATGATTTGAAATCTTCCCATTTGATAAAATATGAGTTGTCATCACCAGAAATATTAACGTGTACAGTCATGACATTCATTCAAATCAAAATTATCTACGTGGTCTTTTCTACGAATATGAAATGGACGTTTAATTTGTCCTATATATGTTTTTCCATAATTACATTCAAATTTATAAATGTAACCCTCTCAAGAGGATCCTTCCCCAATTTCTCCTCTGAATCCCTTTCAAAGTTGAAACTTAAAAAAACTTTCGATTTGTTTAAATGTATAAAAGTTTTGATTTATTTAAACATAAATAAAAAATTTTTAACCACTAAACATTAAAGATTTTGGAAACTGCAGTAAGCACCGGATGTTCGGGTTAGAATCCTCCTTTACTCCTCCAAAATACTCCATTAACTCTATATTAGTTACTTTTTTATCAAGTTTTCCATCTTTCTTGACCCATTCTTAAAAAATACTTTTTGAAGCTTAATCCTTAAGGCTTTGATGATTTAGAGGTTAGTTGTAAATTTTAGAATCTGTCTGGTCAGACCGTTTCTTTGTATCACTTTAAATTTATTCTCAAAAATTAATCTGGTCGCTGGTTGTTGAAATTAATGTCTTTATAATGGAAAATAAAGATTATCTCATCTAAAGTTAATTCTGTGGACCATAAATTTTTAATAAACTTATTCCTTAACCTTTTTACTATTGATCCGATATACTCTTCATCCCATTTGCTGCCCTTAAATGACGTTCTCCCTTTTGATGATTCTAATTTCTTTTTCATTGATATTCCCTTAGAATCCTTAATCAAAGCCCGCTCAGAAATTAAAACTAACGCTATTGGTTTTGATGGTATTTCTTTAAATATGATTAATTTTTCCCTTTATATTTCTTTGCTAGTTCTACTCCATATCTAGAACTACTCTTTCCCAGTGGGTGTGTTTTCCAGGGTTTGGAAGAAAGCAGCATTTAGACCTATCCCTAAAAAATCTAGTCTATTATCTGTGTCGGAATTGAGACCTATCTCAATACTCAACACTTTATCTAAGCCTCTTGAAAGGATTGTCAATCAACAGTTGACTAAATTCCTTGTTAATAATAAACTGCTTTATCATTTTCAATCTGGATTTTGTCCCAAACATAGTACTACTACAGCCTCTCTTAAATTTACTGCGGACATTAATATTGCCATGGAATCCAAAGAAATCACTCTTGCTGTCTTCCTTGATTTCTCTAAGACATTTGATTTAGTGGATCACAACTTATTGCTGAGTAAATTAAGAACTTTAAAATCGTCAAAATCTGTCCTCAACTGGTTTAAGTCTTACTTGGAGTCACGCAAGCATAAAGTGCCCAACAGCATAGGAGAGTTCTTAGATTAGGACAATACTAAGTGCGTTGTCTCTCAGGGTTCTTATCTTACCCCGTTGCTATTTAATTTATACATTACAGATTATTGCAGCCAACTAGTTTATTGTAAATATCATAAATGCTCTGACGATTTTAAATTTTATATTTCTGGGCTCTTATCCTCTCTGTCAACTTTACTTATTGGTATGCAGTCATATGTGGATTTAGTTGTCAGTTGGTCGAGGGAAAATGGACTTTTACTAAATCCAGCTAAAACCCAAGCTATTATGTTTAACACATCTAAGAATTTTAACCTTGATGGCTTTACTGCTCTTAATCCACAGCATCTACACACCATCACAGGAGGGTCGGCAATTGTTTTCTAACAGACGGTAAAAGATCTTGGTATTATCCTTAATAAAAATTCCAAACAGTTCACTGTTTTGGAAGAAGCATGTTCTTGAGATTGGTCGCAAATCATATGTTACTCTTAGGCAACTGTATTAGTTTTATTTTCAAGATCTCTAAAGATGTGCATATCACTTCTTTTAAAATTAAAGCTGAACTTTTAAATGTGGCAAAGAGAAGACAGTTCTTTATTGTCAATCTCCTTTTCCAATTTCTAGAACAGGGTTCTCTAATATCTTTTTGAATACTTCGAATTTAGATCTAAGAATGTATCAGATTCCCGTAGGCTTCGTGATAGACCCTCCATATTAAAAGTACCTCCCCATCGCACATGTAAATCCCAGCGTTCATTTATTGTTAGTGGTACTCGGCTTTGGAACAAAATACCCTCTAAGATTAGAGACACATCTACCCATCTTCTATTTCAGACACTTTTTTCAAATTTTTATTCATCTACGAAAGCACGATCCTTGAGATTACCTATTGGTAACCGGGTTTTGTAATTCATGTTAATATATGTTGTGTTGTATTGCTGATCCGATCAAAAAAAACTTTTTTGATCTCAAAATAGATAAATTAAACTTCTCTTAAACAAATAGGATATTCAGGAAATTTATGATTGATGTCAGGATACATTGATAAGTACAGTGTTTCAATATAAGTACAGAGAAAAGCAAGCGAGCTTGACAAAATTCAGCTTTAGACTAACAGGTAAAACCAAAAAGGTACTACAGTAAGGTATATTTCGTATTTCCTGAAAAGTGGAAGGGAAAATTGCTAAAGGTGGGGGTTGACAATTTCCAAGGGAGGATCTATAGATTCTATACTAATTGCTGTCGTCAAAATCGTAGGCGGGGTGTTGAAGCAACAGGAACATTGTAAGATATAAGATTTGACATTAGCTACCTCTCAATATCTAAATGACGGTAGGCTTAAGATGGTCAGTCAAAACTCGTCTAGACCCTGCGATAAAAACAAATATAAACATAAATCCAACGTTTGTAACTTAAGAACATCTGCAAATTATATCCCAATGGTGACTAGCTAATAAAAAATAATCCATAAGTTTACAAAGAAATCATGCTCCAAAAGTAAAATTATCTCTAAATACATTTTAAATTGCGAGTTTTTTTCTAAGGTCGCAACAATATATGTGTATGCTTAGTTAGCCCATAGAGGGCTAACTAGCCCTAGGAACTTTATTATATTTAAATAAATAAATAAAATAAATAAATAAATTTGAAAATTACGTAAATTCAGTGAATTTAATTGTAAATTCTGTGTAAATAAACCCGCGCTCCGCGGTTTATGTATTATACAGTCTAAGCCTGTTTAGTTTAATTTTGTTAGAAATTAAAATAATAATTCGGCGGTTTAGTTAGTAATCCCTTTGATAGTTTTTTAATTAAAAATAACTTGGGGCTTTAAATAATTACTAATTTAATTCAAAATAAAATAGTTCAACTTAATTTTAACTGATTCTTTACTTATTCTTCAAAATGTGCAGTTTTTAGGTTCAATGGAAAACCAGTGGAGAACCGGTAGAGTCCCAATGAAAGAATTAAGATTCTCCACTGATCCTCAAAACTATGCAATAATGGAAAAAAACCACACATTTTGTAGGATCAATAGAACAAGTGGAGGAACAAAATTACATGTATTTCTGATTCTCTAAGTTTCTATAAAATAGGAAAATCGGGAAAATTAACGGGGCACTAACGGAAGCCTAATAGAGGATCAGGATTCCAACTTTGGTGAATACCACACCAATTTACGGATCCTGTCCTCTTGGATTCCACTCTTGAGTATCATAGACTATCAGCACATAGAATTTCTTTATTCTGAAACCCACTATTTCGAAACCCACCATTCTGGAATCTGGAGTCCTATAATCTTACTATCTCTACACCGCACCGTATATGACAATAGACATTGAATAGACGCTGTTAATATTATTCCTAAATTTTCCCGCATCTGTTCTATGTAACTATTTCTGATAAAAAAGTACTTACGTTTTAGAAAAACCCTAAAAAACCTTATTTAGTAGTGATATTATTTGGCGTTATTGTAGAAATTACAAAACATGTGTTATGAGCTTGGTTGACTTTTCATAATTTTATTAGTAGTTTTTCATTAAGTATTAGGAAAACTCCTTCTTCTCTATAGGTACATGAGACCTACTTTTTTATAAAGAAAAGCAGTAGAAAATTATTTGTATGTTTGTTTCTTGGTTACTTGTTTCATTATTTAGTTTCAAGTAATAAAACTCAGTCAAAATAAGTAGAATATTTGAAAAAAGTTGTTATGTTTGTGTCGCGTCCCCGTGACCTATCGAGTTCAGATGTCAACAAAGCCATCTTAATTTTTGAATCCGTTTAAAATCGATACTTATGTTATGATCCCATGACCCACAAAGTTAAATGTCAATGGACTTTACAAGTTCATTCTTGAACTCTATAAATAGATATTTGAATATTGATTAGTTTTTGAAGATATGGAAGAAGATGAATAATAAGAGGGGGTAAGTTGAGTGCGAATTTGGTTTTTATCAAGCGGGGGCAAAATGCGTGCGAATTTGATTTTTCTAGTGGGGGAAAAGCCTAAGTTTTCCTTTGTAACTTTTGACCTTGCGTCCATGCCCACCTTGCAAAGAAACCTTTAGAGGATTTTCGAATCTTGGAGGAGATAAAAATCACAGAGAACCGAGGATTCTTAAAAAATTTAGCGAATCCAAAAATCAGTTTCCCGGCTGGCATCTTCTAAGACGGTTTTCTTCTTTAAAAGCTCTTAACTAACATCATAAGACTCTGATTGAGTTCTTCAGTCAGCATCTTCAAAGTCAGTGCTCTTCTAAAGAACTCCTCGGCTAAGTCACCGAAGTCCCAACCAAGTTCTCGTTTGCTTTCGCGTAGTTCTCTCAATTCCCAGAAAAATGTATTGCTAGTAATACTTGTAAGTTATAATAACCCGTTAATTTAATAATTAAAGTCAGAATTTGTTGTGGTTCAAATAAAACAAACCTTTGAATTTGGTATCTAAAATTATTGGTTGCGGCTTTGAGGACTAAGATCTAAAAGCTGACTGTAATCCTTAATCCTCGGTCAACATATCGTAAATTTCTAATCTCAAACCTTTTGCCTTTGCCTTCTAGAATTTCTGATAATTACGGATCCGCATCATCGAAATAATTATGTGAAAACCCTGACCCTGCATAGGAGAGATTCTTTCCACCCTATTGGGATCATCATCAAACCATCTCCGATTCCAGTAAGATTGACAACTGCACCTTTACCTCATTGTCTAGCAGTTACATTTTCACACTTAGACCTTCTGCGGAGACAATAAAATTCTCCCCTCGATATTCTGGTGTACATCTTTAAACACAGATACTATACTGTGGAGTTCAAGGACCAAACTAAAATCTTCAATTTATTTAACTCAGTTAGTTTGTATAAATCAATACCCACTTCCAAAATTAACCATTTTCTTGTCAATAAAATTATCCTTTGTTTTAGTGGATGATGATTCACACGCAAACAAGGATTTGAATTATCAAAGATGTTTCCTCCTCCTCAACCATTTTAAGCTAAAATAAAACGCTCAGCGCCAGCTGCTAATTGTATTTGATAAAATAAACTAAATGTGCTTTATTGTGATAAACAAAATTGTTCAGTGGATTTTCTTCCCCGTTCCCTTAGTTCAAATCCTGCTAAGTTTGTAAATAAATCGGTGGTTTAAAATAATAAACTTTGTAGACTATCATTTTCCCTTCCGAACATAACATTTGCTTGAAATGAAGGTCTTATAGTTACAAATGTATTTTGGAAAGAAAAAGGTTACTTCTAGGTTGTAAAATTTAAAAAAATGTAACTCCACCACTTGGGGGCCGTACTTAAATTACGTAACGCTCTAGAGGGGGGGGGGGGTCTGAAAAGTTGTTACACCTGTGTAAACTGTCAAATGTTTACATTATAAAAAACTGTTACAGGGGGGAGGGGGGGGGTCTAAAAATTCCTGAAAAAAGCATTACGTAATTTAAGTATGGCCCCTTGCCAATGCATTAAAAATTACAATCTCTAATAGTAAACAAGAAAGGATTGAGTTTTGTAGATTCGACTTCTGTACAGGAAAAGGACGTAAAACTGCGAGTAAACTAAGAAAAAGTGTGTGGCAGCAACTATAAAACACAGCAAATTTTAGATTTATTCTGCCAATCGAAACGCTCACGTCGTGGTTCAAGATACATATTTCAAAGTTAATTTCACCTTCTCTCAATACAGCTAAAGGAAAATCGAAAGCACATTTCTTTGCAAGTATTGCAAAAATATCGTGCTCACTTTTGTGAGAAACTGCTATTTTACTCGTTTGATTTGCTCAACTCTCTATGCTTGCGCAACGAATGTCGCCCTCGTTTAATAATTACATACTTCCCTCGTTCGTTGCACAATATTCTATTACATATGCTAACTGGCTTGGAATTCTCAATACCCTTAAATTCCGATTAATATTATACTAAAAACATTCACCAATAAAATTTTCAAAAGAAAAAGTAATACTAAAAGTTATATGAAATATTTTAAACAAAATTTTTAAACCTTATTCATATTAATATGAACTAACTGATGAATTTTAATAATGTAAAAACAATATTCACCTATAAACCTGAAAATCCGGGATTTTTGAGCTCACCAAATACATATTTCATGATCATTTTTTAAAATGTCATACAGAGGATTAAATACTTCAAACAAATTGCTGAATATTAATTGAATTGGATAACAACTAGTTACTCTATAGTTTTTTTTTTTGGTCGCTGATTTCAAATGTCTATGCTCTGACGCTCATTTTCTTTTAATTATATTTAAATTGACTTTTTAATTTAATTGTTAATTACTTTAATTCAATCGAAATAGAGGCTTAGATTTGATCTACATATAAATTAAGTTGAAAACGATTTTAAAGTCCTGTCAGAGTCGATGTAAAATAATTATGAACTTATTGTCAATATTGTAAGGTTGTCATCATCTATATTAAAAATCTTAAACCCTCTTATACAAACATAAAATTCTGATTATGAATTGATAGAAATAAATTTTCTTTACTCAGATGGTTATTTGTGTTTCATTACAGGCATTTCTTGACTTAAAAGGAATATTTAAATTTCAATTCCGAGAGTAATTCGTTGACTTATTTACAATCAAGTCTTTCACAGCGGGGATTCTCCAAATTGAGGAGACTTGTAGTCCTTCTTATTCAAGAATAAACTTCAAAATAAATTCGAAGATAAGTAAAATCCAACAAATTCTTAAAAATAAGTGTTTTTACTTAAACTTATGATTATAGTACACGTTTAATGGAAGCAACATTTTTTACATTTTATGCTCTAGTTCCTTCAAACTGCTTAACTATTGCGCCTTGTTAAACTTCTATAAGTCCACGAAAAGTGAAATTGAGAAAATACTTTTAGGTTTGTGGAATAAGTGCCTGAAATCCATCCGAAACAACCATCAAATGTTTAATTTTTCACAGACAAAAATATTTAGCTGATGTAAAAAATTCTTAATTATTCTAAGTCGACTTTTATACATAACTGTATACAAACTTCTGTTAAAAATTAAGACAAGCATATAAGGGATTCTGAGGCTGTAGTAAAAGGCATTTATACAATGGGAATAAACAAACTGTTTTAAGGTCAGGTGTCATTCATAGGGGTAAAATCATTCTCATCGTCATTTTAATTAACGAAATAAAAAGATACTCATTTCTCGCTAAGATGGTAGTATTTAAATCTGACGAGACTACCTGTAGCAAGAAGAACTAAAATCCCTTCAATAGTAAGCGTCAAATTCAATGCACACAAGAGACTTGTCTTATCTTTTCCTTTGGTTTTCTTAAATTTCACGTCCATAAAATCGACCTCGCCTAGACGAATAAAACACAGTTTGGATTAATCCCATGAGCAATGCTTGAAAAGAACGGTAGCAAACCGATCTCAATGTTAAATTTTATATTCATGCTACAATTTCTTGGATTGTAGCTAAGAATAGTTTACAATCTTTTAAGTTGCATTTGGACGGAAGCGCAAAAATTCGAAGTTTTTTCAACATGATAATCGTTTTGAAACATTAACATCTAAATAACAAACCCTACAGGAGTTTTTATAAACGGTTCTAAAATATAATTAGTAACGAGTTATTAATTAATTTAAAATCTTGCATCTAACTCGAAACGCGAAATTTTCTCGTGACTTTTCACCCCGGATAAAACACTAAACCGAACGCTGAGAACTAAAAGGGAGATCCTCCGAATCCACAAATAATCCAAATTTGAGCTGAGACACGAAATATTGGAAAATACAAACTTTACCAATGAAAATTCTTAAGAAGTGAAAATGAACGTTGCCGTCGATCCAGCAACGCAGAAAATTGAGAAAACTTTAAACTGGAATAATTCCAAACACTAAATTGTCTCTTTATTATTTTAGCATTAAAATTATACACTTTTAAACTCAAAAGTTCAAATAAATAAATTTCACTATATCTCATAGACCCCGAAACACTTGTTCACAAACTTATTGATTCCGATAGAATATCTGCGAGAATGGCCGTGACCTCCGGATACATATAGATCCGTTGGTCGATCCCTTTCCTGCGATCTTCTTCCTAGCTCCGTCCTTCTCTATCCTTGGCCCTTCATCCTATTTCTTTCTTCGTCGACCCCCTGGGGTGACACCGGCTCGAAAAAACTCGTCGCTTTTCGGGAATCAACGAAGCTGACCTCACGCAACTCATATCTCGTGAACACTCAACCCATCGACCAAAATCACTCGCAGAAATGAATATGAGAAATAACAAAATACTTACAACTCAATGAATGAAACTCCTTGTCAAATCTAAAACATTCTAACACTAAATATCTTTTAAAATTATATAAGTAATGATCAAATCTTTCGCACACTGTACGCAAAGGTCGCTATAACTACACAGAAATCTGTTTGGAAAGTTGTTGAATCCCTTGCAGTTCTATATAAACAAGCGGTTATGAAACATTGGAAAAGTGGGTGAAAATTTGCGGCAGTGTTAACATTTCCGCACAGCTATCCCCACTATACTTGACTCCTGTCTGACTTTCTTGGAACCCAATAAATAATTGACCTTGTCAATAGTTTACAATCATAAGACATAATGTTATTTGAATTTACGGAAACCAATTTGTAATGGATCGAATTTCCGATCAATGCGATGCCAAAAGGAGAGGGAGGTTGATTCGATGAATAGGGGAGACGGGACCGAAATCAAACGAAAGATCAGGTGAGTTTCCGACGTGCTAAAAGTCAGATTCACAATCAATCGTCGACGTTATTTCTGAATACGGGGAAATGATCACTTCCCATATGTTCAGTAAAGTGTTTAAGTTCTTTGTTAATGTGAACTAATTGTCAGTTTTGTGAAGCTCCTAATAATCTCTCTTTCTCTCTCTTCTCCATCTATGGAATCATTGGTGGCCGAGTTCCTGAACGGGATCAACCAAATTGGATATCCAAGCTTTGTGGAGGTTTATCCAAGGCAAGTCGATTCAACGAATTGATTTGAATTATCAATAAAGTGTGAAAGAGAAGTATTGTGGCGTGCTTAAAAGGGAGTGAATTGTCGCGAAGAACATTTTTTGAATACTTGAAATTATGATTAATGGAAAAAGCATATGTGACTTCAGTTCATTTAATTTGAAATAAATCTAAATTTTTATTGTGTCCTTAAATTTGGTCTTATTTAAATTTTCCCTTTTTTATAGAAGCGCTACAAATTTAAATTATCATTTACTACATTTTCAACAAAAAGAATCTCAATTGAACAAAACAAATTTACTGTTTTTAAAATATTTCCTTGGTTTCGGCAAATAGCTATTATTTAACTTATGTTTCGAAGTTTTAATTTTAATAAATAAAATTTGAAATATGTTTCTTCTAAAATGTTGTGTTTTTTCTCTATTAAATATGTGTTAATCAAACAATATTATTGTTTTGAAGTTAGCTATTCTGGTTTCCTTCTAAACGTCTTTCGCTACGTTCTTTTTTAACACTTTTAAAATGCCTTTTATTATTCTACTTTGACCTTTTCATACAGTGTTCGAAAAATAGTATATAATACACTTGCAGATTGGTAATTACCAAAAGTGTAAGTTTTATGCAAAACCTTTTGGTAATCGCTAATTTTCCGCACTTGGATTTAACTAACCCGTTGAATACATTTTGACAAACACCAAACGAGAAATTAGGCGACGAGGACAAGTGTCATTTCGACAGGTGTGCGATCACTAGTGAAACAGGCGCCGTGAGGGTTTTGTTTTATATGTCAGTAATGGACACAGCAATCGATTGTAGATGAGGATGAAATAATAATGAATGAAATAATGATTATTTCACTACTTGATGTGGACTGTTAAAAATTCCTTTATACTTTTCTGGACACATGTGACACGAAATTCTGTTACCATGTCATAAATTTAACATAACCTCATTGATTCTAAGCATGCGCGCGGTTGATTGGGACAGACATTTCTGTCACCGTGTCAGAATTTATTTTCTGTATTAGACATTTAGAAAAATCTGTTACAACTGTAACATAAAAGTTTTCAAAAAAAAAAACCTTATTTACTATTTTTACAAATTAATTTTTTTAATTCCGGAAATTGTTACGCTTTGTTTTAATCAGCTTTATCTTGATGTAAAGAATTAGATAAACATCAAATCTATTTATTGAAATCTTCTGTCGAGAAAACCCAATATTGGGTAGTCCGGGCAAATGCGAGTACTTTTAATTTCAAGTCGTTCTGTAGACGTATACCTAAGTTTAGTTATCTTCAGATAAAATTTCACTGCGAACCTTTCTGACTGCCTAAAGGCAAAAGACAACTGTATTATTAATCTAGATAAAATAAAACAGTTTTTATACTTCTAGTGCGTAAAGAACATGTTAGAATAAGTTTTTTTGTTTAATAATTCATAATCGTGTTTATATTACATGATATTTAAAGAGACAACATATTTATTGTATATATTCTGAAATATCTTAACAATTATTTGTGATGACGTAAAGCAACATGACAAAGTTACAGTCCTTTAAAGAAGCGCTCTTTGTCGAGCATAGCTCCAAGGCTTGTTGCAAAGTCACGTAAATTTTAGCATCTAACAAATTACCAAATTTTGTCATTATTATCGTGTAACTACAAAAAGCAATGGGGAAACTTACAAATACTGATTGTCACAGAAATCATGCTTTCTACATTTATCAAGCTGGAAAATATGGAATTAGCAGGTTAAACTATATTAATTCAAATTGTTTTAACATACTGCATTTAGTATCTGAAAGCAGAATGAATATTAGGAAATTCAATAAGTACAGAAAAATAACGTGGCTGTTAGGTATTCAAAACATACAAGTCTACTTAAGTGATATGTATCATAATAACCTCTAAACTTATTAAGAACAGAAGAAATTTTTAAGATTCTATTTAATCACACATATCTGTTATGAACACGTTTTAAAAATGTTTTAAAGGCGAACAAAGTATCCTAGCTCAGTGGGTGATATCTGTGAGTATAAGCTTGCTTCTTTTAGTACATCCACTTTAACGCCAACTCGAAAAGAAATTACAATTCCATTCCAAGTTGAATGCCAAATAGAACTATCCCTAATTTTATTCTCGTTCTACCTTTGCTTTTTTCACGAAATTGATTCTGTTTCAGTAAAATAAAACTCACAGTTTCTTTTGCGAATAGAGTCGTCCTCCTTTACCATTCACTGAATTAATTAACAAATTAATTTAAAATACACATTCCTTTTCATTTCAAGTAATTCAACAAAAAGAATTTTTAATGTAACTATAACATCAAAAGAGTTCTTATTTTTCGGTATATATATAAATATAAAGACTTATTTTACATTAAATATTTTTATTCCTTCCCCAGTCGACCTATTCGACCTGATTTCCTTCTGCTTAGTAAAATTTGATTCTCATCTACCACTTTCAAATACTTAGGGTTATTTTTCTCCTGCCTAGAAACTTCATAACTCTAATCACTCCTTCTTTAGTTCTAACAACTCTTCTGATAGATTCCAGAATTTTCGTTCACTCTTGTCTCATAGACAATCATGTCTGCCAAACTTCGTCAAACGTTTGGCGTCATTAGAACATTATCGCAAGTTTTGTATTTAAAATTGTGATTCCTGAAGAGTTAAAGAAAAATTATTGATTTCACATGTTCATTTGCAAGTGAATTATAAGAAATATACATATAAAAAAGAGCTAGGACTATCGTAAACATTGTGAAACGTATGTTGTATTATTACATCATTATATTTCTTGTAGAACTAAATTCAGTTTTTAAAAGACATTAGTACCAAACAAAGTGATGTCAAGTGTTTAGTTTTGAATGTTCTATAATACATAATAAAAATATATTGACCACAGAGTAAGCTCAGTTGGTTAACCCTTACATGCACACATTTTTTAAAAGTAGAAAAATAATTTTTTTCAATTAAAATAGGTACTTTACAATCAAAAGAAGATAAGAATATGAAAATTAGAGAATCCAAAAAAATTTGCTATTTTCAAATTTTTTTCTGCGAAACTAAAAAACATATTTTTATTGAAAAACATAGTTTGGAATCGGAAATTTATTGAGGAACCTCAAAATTAAGTCTATAAATGTAAAATAGTGACCACTGTGCAGCTAAGGGTTAATCGACAGTTGGTTTATCAACTGTCGATAAACCGGTTGTACTCAGGAGAGGTTTTTCTACAGTTTTCCCTCTCCACTGTCGAGCAAACCCAGTGGGTGGTCCAGGCAAATGCGAGTACTCCTACTTTAAAGCCGTTCTGTAGGCGCACAATACTTGGTACTTCTGTTTAAAGTACTATTTCAACGAAAAATTTCCTCGGTGAACACTTGTTTGTGCGAAAGGCCAATAGACAAGTGTATAATTAATAATAATAATAATAAAAATATATTATTTTAAAATGATTTACTGTCACTATTTAAATATTCCATTAGATTAATATGTTATTTGCTAACATTTCTAAACTTCTTTACAGAAATTCATGATGATTGAATTTAAAAAATGGAATGTATAAATTTCTAACGATTAAAAGCATTAATTTTTCGAAAAGGAGTATTTCGATTTTCCTTTTTAAATTTGCAGTTACCATGTATTTTTGTAGAGAATCTTTGCATCCATATTTACAAAGTCTTTTACAGGCGAATACATGTTTCGAACTTAATATTAAGCAGAATGTAATCAGGTTTTAGTTTCTTCTGCTTTCTATTTTACCATCTGATTTGGAGTATAACTCGAGGTTTAAGGGTCAAATCAGGGTTTACTCGCAATGCAAATAAAACCTCAGTTAATATTTTTACCTCCTTCATGGGAAGTGCTTTTTAGGAGAAAACCAGGTTCTAATATTCGACTCAGGGCTAATTACCCCTATGCGTAAAAAACCGAGTACGAACTAAAAATATTCTTAAATAATGAGGCACTCAGTAAGCTTTTAGAATACAATACTTGATTCAGAATAATGCGAGTATTAACTTTTTAAAACAATCAACACATTTGTAATTAGGGTTGTTTTTCAGGTCAGCTCGAAAAAAGCTTAGAATCGAAAATTCAAAGTAGATAATTTAAAGAAATCATAATGCCTGGAATAGAATTTTATAAAAAACAAGATGCATGTTATATTTTTGCTGTAGTTTTATTGACAGATTTAGTATTGGGAATATTTATAACTCAAGAGTTTAACAAACATAAAATATTTTGATAAGCGGACCGGAGACCATTTGCTTCTGATATGATCTTGATATCTTAAAGTTTGATCCTAAAAATCTTTTTTGCTTAGGAAAAAAGAGAAAAGTGTCAATGCATAAGCTTGTCACGTGCTTCTTTCCTGGTTGTCCTTAAAGTTAATTTTTTTTACAAACAAAAAAATAGTGCTTTTCCAATAAATTAGTTGTCCGCTATCAATTTTGAAAATTTAGGCTATAATTGTCGTAGCATGTTCCAACTCGAGACAAATCATCCTGAAGAACTAATTCTATCGTTTGAAGGAGTCTGTAAACGGCCTTCAACACTGCAAAAAGAAAAATGTAAACACTTTTTATGTTGAATATTCTAGTTAAATTAACACTATGGATATCAATCAAAAATATTATTAATCGTTTGACAATGTTTACACAACAACTAGTTATAGTTTTTATTTAGTTGTTTAATAATTAATTTAAAAAAACTTCTATGTTATCTTTTTTTCATTTGAGCTGATATTTCACTTTTTCAGTTTTTTTCTTTCATCTGTCACTGCACTGCAATATGTATTTTTTTTTTTTTAGTTTCTTGCACTTGAATTTATAAATTTATAAAATTTTAAAAATCCTACTGTTTGTTATGCGCGTCTCTAATTTTATTTTGCACTAAATTACTAATTTTTTTTTATTTATTGTGAACAATTGCGCTACCCGTTCTTTTAACATTTCTCCGGAGTTTATTTCTATCCTTAATGAGTGATCTAATTTCATCTGACATCCAAGGCGACGATTGCTTCCCTTTACCCAACAAATGATAAGGTGCAAAATAACCGTATGCAGAAGTTAAATATAACGTTAGTTTATAAACCTTAACATTAATGTCAGGTTCAAAAAACAAACTCGGCCAATCATAAGCTGCCAGATGCTGAAGAAACTTAGTCTCAGATATTTTATTTAGATTACGTACCAAAAGAGACTGATTAGTAATCTGTTCCCCCGAACTCCAATTCCACACCTATCAGATCATGATTTGATAGAAATGCCACCGAATGTTGATTAAAGCAATGAACTTTGTCAAGGTCATCTACAATTATTGCATCAATTCGTGTACTAGAATTGCACAAATGATGAGTATTGCCATGAGGGACTATTGCCATGCCAGTAGAATAGATTAAAGAGGTGAAATAGTCAATTAAAGGATTAGATACATTTAAGTTACAATTAAAATCCCCCATGATAATAATGTTATTAAAAAATGGTATAATAGTAAATAGTTGATTTTCAAAATCCCGATCAAATGATGCATTAGGTGGCCTATGAACTACTCCAATTAATCCACAGTCAGATTGGGTTTGCAGCTTAACAAATAAAAATTCCGCAACAGGAAACGAACCATCAGAGCTTCGAGTAACAATTGAACACTTTAGAGAATTGTATATATATAAGCAAACGCCACCACCACTGCGCCCCTTTCTGTCATTGCGAAATAAAATATAATTGAGGGGTTGGATGCAATAAGGGGATACGCGCGACATTCGTTGGCCTCGCGTACAGCGAGTCTCCGGCAGAAACGGGGGACTTCGAAAGACCTCTATATCCCTTTATTGCATCCAGCCCCTCAATTATTAAGATTCATAAAATTCGATGTAATACTATAACTAAGCCAAGTCTCAGAGACAGCAATAATATCATAATTTCTAGATTCAAAAAATTCTCGGAATTCAGTTAAATGAGCACAAATTGATTGAGCATTTACGTGTCAGATTTTAATAGTCTCAATCGCATAGTTATCAAATAAATACCTAAACTAAAAGGTCGTAATAGAATAAGGAACAATAAGAATCCCAATAACGAAAAATAAAAGGCAATTGTATTGAAAAAATTAGAAACTAAAACAAGACGAAAATCACAATTTGATCAGGGCCCTTACACCGAAAAAAATATCTTCTTCTTTTGAGCAGAATCCACTCATTTTGATGCTTTTTTTCCTCTACAATATGGTATCAAAATGATTCCCCTCGTTTTGAGAGGATGTTAAACTCATCAAAATGAGAGGAACTTTCCTCTCATAGGGTAAACTTTTTCACTTGAACACTTAAATTACTTTAAATCATTTAAAGAAAGTTAAAATCACTAACTACCTTCATTGATTCACATAAAGAAAGGAATATTCATCAATATTCGAACATTTTGTATGTTGTTTTATTAAATACGCGAGTAAAATAAACATGTCACACTGCTAGGTTATATTGGTATTTTACTTCAATTTCACATTCGTACACAAACAAATAATGAAGTCAAAATATTATTATGTGCACAGAACACTAAAATATTATCATCCAGTCTTAAATCTTTTAAAACACACTGTAAATTGTCTTCCACAATCGAAAACTAAAGGTGAAAATAAACGTTAAAGCTGACGACGCGACGCGATACAATTGTTACTGATTGCGCATGTGCAAATACGATATAGAGGATATTCCTCTACTTTTGATCGGACGTTTCCTATCGAAAGTAGTGGATTACTCTCAACATAAGATTAAACCACGAGAGTCATCTTCTAATATTTTTCCTCTTCAAAACAGAGGAAAATACTATTGGTTGTAGTATAATTAGCTCATTTTGAGTAAAAAACTGAAGAGGATTTTATGATAGGAATGTTCCGCTCAAAAGAAGAAGATATTTTTTTCGATGTATCACGTAATTTTGAAAACAAAACCGAAAACAAAAACGAAAACGCAAGTTCGATTTTCAAATTTTTTGTGAAATGTCAGTTTGCCTTTGTGATTATTATGATCATTGTTTGTATTATAAAATCGTCACTATTTTGGGGTTAAAGAGCTGTAAATAATTTTTTAATTTTTTTATTTTAATTTTCACGTGGGTGCAAGTCACCCTCCGCATAAGAATGACCCCCAGCGGATCATCCTGAAACGAAACATTTGTTGACAAAAATAAGTTTACAATTTTTTATTTTAATTTTCACGTGGGTGCAAGTCACCCCCTGCATAAAAATGACCCCTAGTGGATCATCCTAAAACGGGATATTCGTTGACAAAAATAAGTTTTTAATTTTTGTTTTTTTAATTTTCACGTGGTTACAAAAATTTTTAAAGAAAATAAACCAAAAATGAAAGATAATTTAACTGAATAAACGCATGACGCCATTCGCGAAAATTATTGAAAATCGTCAATATTTAACTTGCTAAAAAGCAATGAAAACCTCAAAAAATTAAATTTTTAGTATTATATTCGTGATCACCGAATCCTAAAATATAAGAATACTATGTTTACATACATAAAAAATCACAACAGATATTATTAATCGAGAAATAGTCATGACGCCATTTTGAATCATTTTTACCGCTCCGGGCCACTTCACGCATGACGCCAATTTTGGCGTCATACCGCCGAAATGGTTAATTTTTTAAACTTTTGAAATTCTATTAACCCCAAAATAGTGACGATTTCATAATACAAACAATGATCATAATAATCACAAAGGCAAACTGACATTTCACAAAAAAATTTGGAAATCGAACTTGCGTTTTCGTTTTCAAAATTAGGTGATAGGACCCCAGGTTGAAGTCATCAATAGAGGTGATCTCGAAACGTCGGGATCCATCTTCCTTCCTTTTAAAAATTTTTCCTCTTGATACCCAAAGATATTTAATAACGTTGCTCTTCCTTAGAGCAAGACCAGCAAAGTAGATTTTTCTTGTTAATGGCATCAGTGATTCTCTTAGATAGATTATATTTTTCTCTTTTTCTGTAATCTAGTATCTAATCTGTAATCTAGTAATTTTTGGATAAAATGTATACATCTTATCCTAAAATTACTAGCAGCGCTACTGTGAGCCTCAAGAGAAGCAGGTGCTGTCGAAAGAGGCAGCTGATTTCAAAGTATCTCTAGGAATTATACTTGGTAAACAGACCTACTGAAGACTTACTGGCTAAAAGACGAAAACGACACTAGTCATCTACATTCTTTCCTATATATGCCGCATATTTGCAGAAAATAATACCTTTCTCCGGTTTGAGACGTCTTTCTGACCAAGCCGTCACTGAAAGAAAGTGCGTTAAAAATAAAGCCAATAAGTTGTGTACTAGGATGGTCTACCGATTTTAGAAAAAAAATGGACTGATGCACTATCATAATCTAAAAAAATCTACGAGACTTAACCATTTTGTAAAATAATTTTAAACTATAAATTGAATTGTCGATGAACGTTTTTAGTCTTGTTAAAAATGTTTGATGATATTTCACAAAGATTCACAGCACTTTTATATTTAACAAAGGATAGTTTATTGTTATTACAAATTAAGAATAAGTTACATTTGATAACCCGTTATAAACACAAATGTCTGTATGTTTTTAAGTTCGCTGAATACGAATCTGAAGTCACATTTTAAAAATTCAAAATGTCGGATTCAATATGGCTAACGAAGTTTTCCAAATTGGTCGAACTTATTTGAAACTTGGTACTTGGAGATTTTTGGGGTCACTGAAAACGAATCTGAAATCATTTCAGAAATTCAAAAAGGCAGATCCAGTATATGATTGGACGATATTTTTGAAATTAATTGGATTTATTTGGAACTTTGTTAATTTGGAGTTTTTGGGCTTGAGTACGATTTCTGTATAACAGTAGTAGGTTGTCATTTCTTTATCAATAACGTTAAGTCGTTTTTGAAATATGACTTCAGATTCTTTTTCAGTGACCCCAAAATCTCCAGATTTCAAATAAATCCAATAAAATTTGAAAATATCGTCCACCATATTTGATACACCTTTTTGAATTTCTAAAACGACTTCAGATTCGTTTTCAACGACCCCAAAAACCTCCGAGTAACAAGTTTCAAATAAGTCAGATTAATTTTGAAAACTTCGTCCACCATACTGGATCTTCCACTTTGAGTTTTTGTATTCTATCTTCAGATTCGTGTTCAGCGATCCTAAAAACATTTAGATAGCCACTGTCACAAAGCTACATTTTTTTAAGAAAAGCGTCCTCTAATTATTAAATTTAAAAAAAAAAATTTTCGTCGCCATTGTGGATGCGCCACCTTGAAATTTTTAGAAGTACGTAGCAGCATTTTAAAGCTTAAATATTCGGGACGCGATATTTTAATGTTAAGTAGTTTTCTGGTTACCAACTGTATAAAAAAAATTTGATTACAGATTCTGAAAGAGCGATAAAAAATACATAGAAAAAGGTTCTTCCGAAAATACTTGACAATCTCAAAAGCAGAAATAATTAACGTTGAATATCTTTGAAAAAAAGTGTCCTCCCGGCGTTAAAGGATTATGATGAGCAGAAAAATAAAATTTCTGTATTATTTCACTACAAAATTTAAAAAAAATTCTCTGCTAAATCTCTGATCTTTTAACATTTACTTGTATATCAGAATAAATTATTAATCAAATAATCTAATATAACTAATTTTCAAAAAACTTTTAAGTATTTCATTTAAAGAGAAAATATAAATTTATATGACTTGTTTCTATATTTCTTGTTTGTTTTCCGATAAATAGTTTTCTCTAGTTTGCATAAAGCTTTATTTTTTCAAAAATAAATAAGCACATCGTTCTTGAACCACTAGAAAAATTGAAGATGCCTAATTTGCGTACAGAGAATTATGCTGCTGAAATGATAACAGAGAAGTACCGTACATACGTTAATAGAGTAAATCTTATATTGGTTATTGTTTGTTCAGAAAATATATATTCAGACTAATATCAAACAACTAATTTAGACAAATTCTATTCAAACGACATTAATATCATTATTTCAACATTTACCTCTTTTCAAGCGTAATTTCGACGTCAAAATTTTGTTCAAAAGAAAGCACAAGGAAAAGGTTTATAATAATACTCTATGTTGTCTGTTTTACTCGCGAATAACGAATGTGTTTCGAACCGTACTTCTCCGTAATAAATCGAAATTAAATATTAAAATCAAATTTCCAGAACTCGGAAAGGTAATTCGGACATGTTAAAGATTCAAAGTAGGACCAGGCTATACGTTAGCCAATGTAAGAGATTACGTTTGTCAAAGACTGGTAGGGAAAGAAACTTCCAATGGAAGTGAATAAAACTTCTTCGAAAGATTTACATGATTATATCAAACATTATTAAAGAAAACTTAACCTCTAATTTGTATTATGGTTTCAAGAAAATTTGTTCAGAATTTTAATCAAAAGTTTAACTTATGCTGTTTGATCTGTATCCTTTGAGATTATTTAATTTTTAAATTTTAATTTCCTCTTGTAGAAAAGCTATTTTCTTAAAAATTAATATTGTTCTTCTAGCAGTTGAGGAAAACGTTCTAATTTTTCTTTAACATTAAGAAATTCATACATTTTTTTAGTGATTCATGTATTATTTGGATTACCTAGTTCTTACTGTTAAAAATTGACAAATTCAGCAAATTCTCACATGTAACTTATTTTTCTCATATATGCAAATATGATTATTTTTAAATAATGATAACAAAATTTCAAAAGTGATGTGAAATAACTCGAAACCGCGTTTGTTTACCCTCACATTTTTATTGATAAGTTGATAACAGATTAACCTTTTTCTATTTTTTAAAGCTTATTTTAAGGATGAAATTTTAACTAATATTCTTACGTTTCAAAAAAGTTTTTTATTACATTTTCCTAGATTTTTCCGGGGGTTGAACTCAAAAGATTCAAATGAGAAAATTCGTTAATTTTATTTTTGTTTATAGAATCATTCTAGTAGGATTCAGTAGAACTTTCCCGTCTAGGTATTAATTATTCGTTAAAGCAAAATACTGTTCCCACGAAGAGAATGAAAATAGAGAAAGAAAAAACAAGCTCTATTTTGCGTCTGTTTTTCAATCCATGATACAATACTTCACACTTTTAAAAAACATTCGTTCTCTGAGAATTATTTAACAATGAATTATTTATTTATAGTTTCTATTTTTTTGGCTAAATCAAAAATATCCTAAACAAACTTGAAAAAATACTAAAAAAGCAAAAAAAAATTAAAAACCAATTATTTTTCAGAACAAATGAATGAAAATGACGGAACGTAAACAATCTTCTAAAAAAACCCATTAGCAATAATAATCCAGTTCTAAAGATTTAATACTCGAAATAAAATAAGGTTTGGCACTCAACAAACTCTCAGTCTCAAAAATCCCAGTTTAATAAAACGCCATTAGAACATCAAAATGAAATGCTGTACCGAATGCAACATCTAACATTTTTTTTTTATTTGCACGCATTTTTACTGATTTTTACTACTGTTTTAGGTACTAGTACAGCATCCTTAAAAAATCTTCTGGAATTTTGACTTTTCCAATTTTCAGTTTTATTCATTTTTTATTAAACCATTTTATCCTTTATATCGTTGGCAATATCATTTATGAGTAATATTCCTTTTTTCTGTTTGATCAACAGTTATCTAAAAGACCATCTTCTGAATTGCAAGCAGTATCCTACATGAATGATACATTCCATAAATCGAATTCTTCTCTGAAAAGGCAATAGCACTACTAGCTTATTAACAATATTCTCTTTTTCGGTTTTAAGAGAACCATACTATTTTATAACAAAATAAAAAATGTTGTTCTATTCTAAAATAATACAAAAATAAGTAGTTTTAAATACGAACTAAAATGTGGATACTTATAAACACTAACAGAAATGTTTGTAAGATTCGAAAATCTAGATTTGTTTGTTTCAAAACATAAGGTGATTTAGAACATTAAAATTGGATTAAAAACTATGTAAATTAAAAATTTAAAACTACTAATCTAGTCTTATATGAACAATAATAATTATTAAAAACAATAAAATTCTCTATAACTTTTAAATTTGCATTAAAATAAGAATAAATTAATGAAAAACATTATTCTTTCTTACATGTCGACAAATAATTGCCTCATGTATTTTTCTAAATAATAACAACAATACTTTAACTTTTATGTTACCATTTAAAGTGCAAAACTATTAACATGGTATGATGGTCACGTAACTGAACCTAAATAATAACACAAAATACTCTAACCTTAAACACCATTGAAAGTGCAAATGTACTAACTTAATTTTATGTTTCAATATAATATTAATAATTAAATATAATTACATTAATTAAATAAAGAGAAAGCAATTAAAAACATTGTTATTATTACTTACTCATATAAATCTGCAGAAGTTTGACACGTGAAGCACATTAAAAGCACACACTACTTCTTTTATATAACTAAAACACTATTAACCATTAAACACTTTACTGATTGTATTTTATATTTTATGAAACACTTTTCCCTTAAAGTAAATTAAAGTTTCAATTAAATATTACAAAATTACTAAATTAAGTGTGAACAACCAACCTAAAATATTATACTTTCTATCAAACAACCATAAAATAACTACAAAAAACTATCAATAAATATCTTAGATATTGTTGACCAATGAAAGAGCGAAAAAGGGTCTTATACGTATCAAGTTTGTCGAAAGGTATTTCTTTTATAATTTCAAGGTCAAACCTAAAGTTTAAATTTGCAGTCAGTTTAATTAAAATTATTATAATATTGAATCTTCAAAATAATAAAATGTCTTGTAAAATAAATTTAAAATTAGATTTCAATATATTTTACTATAAAGATTATTATGGAAATCAGAAAGGCGGAATCGAAAACTATCGAATATACCTACTAACCAATAAGAGGTCACGGAAGGTCTTACACGTCTGAAGTTAATCACAACGTCTGTTTTTTTTAGAATAGGATTAATATTTATTACATATTACAATTTTGTGAAATCACTGTAATCCTCGACCACAATTAAGAAGGAAAAATAAAAATAAGTTTATTAATTATAATATTTAATTGATTATTTTATTTCCTACTGAACTCTTTATTTCCTCTTTATTCAATTAAAAGTTTTTGATAAGATCTTTGAGTTGGGTTGAAATTCATGTGAACTGAATCATATATTTTATTTTATTTTCGCGAGAAAATATTAAAATTTTTGTTTCGGAGTTCCACATTTTTAAAAAAGTGAGAACCAAGGATTATCTGTTCGAATTAACATACAAATTAGAATAGTCAGGAAATTAATTCTACATATTTCAAAAATAGAATTGTTCATAAACTTAATTAGATGATTTCCCGAGCTATTGCGAGTTGATTCGTAGGCTGAAATAAATAATGAAATTTATTATAATTATAATGTAAGAGTTAATTTTGACGTGACACAAGATTTGATTTATTACTTCATAAGTTTCTTCATAACTCCGAAGATGAAAACTTTCATGGTACATAACCTAATTCTTCAACTTTTCCATTATCTACTATTGATGTCAATATTAAAAATGACGAAACGGTGCAAGAGTTAAAAAAGAAATTAACTCGAAAACGTGTGGCTAAATCTGATACATGAAAAGAAAACGTTTCGAATATACGAATAGACATGGACCAGTATTATTTTCAAAAGAGCTCGAAAGTTATAAGATGGATGTGATTTGAGTTACTGCAAAAATATCATCTTAAGATGACAGAAGCTATAAAAGACAAAAAAATGATCTAAAACTAAATAGTATTCCCATACTCAAATTAAATGACCAGCTGCTGCCTGTCACAGACAATACAAAAATACTTGGATGAAACTTCGATAAGCGCCTAACATGGATACCACAAATAACAAAATTAAAAAATATCTGCAAAAGGAAATTAGGTATAATATAAACTTTATCAAAAATAAATCAGTGTGCTGATCAGAAACTATACTTGTTAACGCATACAACGCTATATCATAAGATCAAAACTCGACTACTGTTGTAGTATCTACAGCTCAACAAATCAAACTGTTCTAGATAAACTATTACCTGTTCACAACTCAGGATTCAGAATATCACTAGAAGCTTTTCGCTCTAGTCCACTTCACAGTATCCTAAGCGAGAAACGTCAACCCAACTTAACATTAGAAGACAAAATCTACTACTCATAGCAGTAACAGAAATAGCCTCCTCGTCAAACAATCCTACTTATGAAACGATTATTAAGGAATCTATGTAGAGAAATATAGCGAAATACCTAGATACCCACTAACTTTTTACCTTCAAAATTTTGATTTAAAAAATCTAAATCAAAAACATACAGAAATTTCAATAAACCAAATATTTTTCGAAGAATTAAAATCAAAATTCATAACTTACTTTCTCATATACACTAATGTCTCTAAAAGTTCTTTTGGGTCCGAATGCTCTATCCAGGTTGCTAAAATTAATCTGCACTTTAAACTACCTGATAGTTATCCAATTTTCAGATGTGAAACATTTGCCATTCTGAAAGCTCTACTGTTTATTGATAACTCACCTAAAAAAAATTCATCATCTTTTAAGACTCCCTCAGTGATGTTAAAGCAATAAAGAAAATTACAAAATATAATCACATCACACAACTAATTCATGAATTAGCTACAAAAATAGTTGATGGTGGAAAAAAGATCACAATTGCCTGGATTTCATCTCATGTATGCTGAAAAAGTTTTCAGCCGTTAATAACTTTGCTTTATCAAAACTGGTGTTAATGCAAACAGATGAAAAAATGTCAACTTTTTTGTTTTCTTTTTTTATTTTCTACAAAAAAATGTTTAATGCCTGACAATAACTTGATTTCACAGAAGTAAGGAAATAGAATAAACAACAATTTTGAAACCGCTAATTTAATTGTTATTTGACCCCTATTACCCCTATCCACGAAAAGTTGAGTTCGGTGTCTATTCCCATTTTTTTTGGGGCGCTAAAACCGAAAAAAAATCCAAAAACAAATTTATTCCATCCTTTACCCTCTATTACCCTCTAAGAGGGGGTTGATATTTCAAATTTAAAAAAATATCGAATAGGGTGTCCATTGCTATGTTTTTTGGGGAGCTGAAACTAAGAAAGATCAGCAAAAACAAATCCCCCTCTCGTTCACCACCTATTACCCCCTGGAAGGGGGTTGGAATATTAAATTTGACAAATTCCCGTTTGGTGTCTATTCCTTTGCTTTACAGCACGCTAAAACCAAAAGAGATAAACAAATGCAACTTCTCTCCATCCGTCACCCCCTATTCCTTCCGAGAGAAGGTTGAAATTTCGAATTTCATAAAAAATCGAATTCGTCAACTACTCCCATGTTTTTTAGTGCGCTGAAGCTGCAAAAGGTCATTAAAAATAAATTCTCCTCTCCTTTACCCCCTCTTACCCTCTGGAAGGAGGTTGAAATTTTGAATTTCACAAAAAGTATGGTTCGGTGTTTATTGCCTATTTCGGTTTCAGCGTGTCAAAAAACATAGGAATAGACACCGTACACTACTTTTGTGAAATTAAAAATTAAATTCCCCTGGCAAGGGGTAAAAGATAATAAAGAAGTGGGGAATTTGTTTTTTTCGGTTTCAGCGCCCTAAAAACATAGGAATAAACACTGAATTCAACTAGTCGTGAAATTCGAAATTCTAACTTCCTCTTAGGGGGTAAAAGGGTTATAGGAGGGAGGAAATTTGTTTTTGGAGGTAGTTTTTGGTTGCAGCGCTCCAAAAAAATAGAAATAGACACCATAATCGATTTCTATTGAATTTTAAATATCAACCCCCTCCCAAGGGGTAATAGGGGGTGAAGGAGGGAAGAAATTTGTTTTAGGGATATTTACGGTGTCAGCGCCCCAAAAAACATTGGAATAGACACTGAACTCAACTTATCTTAAAACTCGAAATTCCAACCTTCTTTTAGAGGGCAATGTGGGGTGAAATATTTATAATTTTATTATAAAAAGTTTGCTCGACAGCAAACACCTACGGTTTTTATTATGAAATAAAGTTAATTGACCTGCAACAATTTTACTATTGTTGATGTTGGAAGGTTCGAAGACTGTTGCCGTGTCTACGATGAGATTATTTCAAAAATAGGATCCAATGAAGTGGACAGTTTTTTCTGCATTTTATAACGCGACAAGCGAAAGCTGAAATAACCAATGGTAAGTTCTACAGCAATAATATTGTGTTAGGTAAAATAAAGCTCGAAATCTAGTAACATTATTCCTATACGCAGCTGGCAAATTTAATAATCCCTAGATTACAGGACAGTGTATTTCCTTCCTGCTGGTAACACTTTTCATAATTATGAAAGTGTTGATCTTTTGAAATGGTTTTTTGTTACAAGGAACGCCCCATGACCTCCTATCCGAGATTTTATCCCTAAGCCCCTTTTAATATTTTTTTACTACCCTCTGTATGTTTCTAGAATTGATTTTTAGGTTCATACAACTTCTATTTATTAGGGATTACATCGTTGTTTTTTGACAAGTAATTTTATCTATCTTACTAACAATATTCAAAATTCTCTTCATTTTTTGACGCTTTTTATGACTTTGATATGGAAAACATCCTTCGTAACTTATGTAAACGGCGTTCTTGAAACTCGAACCAAGTTTTTGAAATCGGTATCGTAGCAATTGCCTGCAACACTTGTTGCAAAAAATATTGTTGCTGATTTCGTAAAACAAAACGCCTTAAGGGGTGTTGCAAGGAGAGAGTTAACATAACCTTAAAAATATTTTTCCAGGCAACACTGAGAAAAATAGATGTTTAGAATTAGATGTTTAAAACAAGATAGTAACGCTTAACCTCAAAATATTAAAGGTTTAACATCTAAGATATTAAATTTTAACATCTAGATATTAAAGTTTAATATGTAGGGTGTTAACCCCTGAACATCTAGATAGCTGTCCCTATGTTAAGTGATAAATATGTTAACCGTTAACAATCCAGATGTTAAGGGTAAACATCCAATTTTTTCAGCTGCAGTGTGTCAAAAATGGAATTAATAGATATTCAAGTTTAACATCCATTTATTAAAACATAGTATTTAGATATTCAAACTTAATATTCAGATATTAAAATAATTATTTTTTTACTGAAAAAAGAAATGAAACGACCAATAACTAATAACGAAATTATTAAAACATTTTATTCCAATACAAGGTGAAATTTCTACTTCAAAACTGCAAGAAAGGCTAATTAGGAGTTGGCTTGAAGCCATTTTCCGTTATACGATAAGTTCCCAATTGTAAATATTTTAAAAACCAATGGCTCCAAAAACACTAAGTTTAAAGTAGTTTTCAATCCAACATTTTGCATTTTTGAAATTGTTATCCAGATTCTTTATTGACGATTACAATGAAATAATATTTATAGTAAACATTTTTACAGGATACAGTGCATTACTTTAAATTTCGGGTTTCAAACACATATTAATCCTCTGAAGGTTTTTAAAAAAGGTTTTAAAAAACTTGATTGGAAGCATTACATTTAAAAAAAAATTAAAAATGAATTTCTTTAAGATTTTTTAAATAATTGAAAATAGAAAACTAGAATTATAAATTTATATATTTTATTTATAAATTTGAAGATGCCTAACTGTGATAGTAAGTGTGTACTTTTCTTTGTTTCAGACGGAGGTCGAAAGTAGTTATAGTGTCAGCAAAACTAGAAGATAGCGGAAGGTACGAATGCGTGGCTGAAAGCACTTCTGGTCACCGAGCTTCACTTGCAGCCCAGCTTCTAGTCACTCAAGATATTAGACATCTAGAAACCAGTAAGTTAACTTTCATTCAAATATTTATACTTAGTAACAAAATTAAACTGACAATTATTTACTTATTATTTATTTATTTAACCTTATTAAAGTCCCTAGGGCTAAAGAACGCTTTGTAGAACAAAATTCACAGGAAAATATATATACAGTAGTAAGTCAGGGGATACAAAACAACAAGAATTATATATTAAAAAAATAACCAATATATAATTCCAAAAACTGTAAACTAAAATTTATAAAATAGATTTTTGAACACTTCTTTAGAGCTTGCATTCCTAATATCAATTATTAAATTTTTATTCAATAAAAACTCCTCCAAAATTTTAAGTATAATTTGATTACTGTTATCTGCGTTTCGGATGTAATTAATTTTTATGCCGCTCTTTACACTGGTCTAATAATGCATGTTAATAAACAATCACAGGGAAAAGTTGACAATATGAATTTATACACCAACACCAATGTAAGTGAAATCAATTTTTATTATGCTCTATCCAACAGTTAATGAGAATTTCAATGGTCCGTTTACGATTCAAAATGTGTATTTGTCGCGGATTTCACAGCAGAACGGAAGCTTGATTAATTCTATTCGCTTGGAAAAACAGTATTTTTCTCACAGAGGTGGTTGCTGAGTTTCAATCAGCGGCACGATATTTATGGATCAATAGTTTTTAAATATCTAACGTTGATTTTTTAAAACCTAGATAACATTATAAACTTTTTAATTTAGTGTTCATACGCAAAACAATTAATTGTCACATTTGTAATACAAATTTCTAACTATACGAATTTTACTTGACATATACCTTCTTAGTATCTTTAATTATTCTCTGAATACATACTGAAAGAAAATTATGTTCGACTTACAATGGTCGTAATCAAGTTTGAAACTTTGTATAAAAATGCAGATCCTTTAAAGTATAAAATATCTCAGATCGTTGAAACGTGTGTTTCGACATTTACGATACCATTGAAAGTAAAGAAAAACTGGTCCAAAACGAATGTGCAATAAACTTTATGTGACAGTCTTGTTTTGACGTGCAGTAAAGGATGTGCACTTAGAGGTTGCCATAATATAAACATTGAAGGTTTTCTATGATTGCTATTACGGTTCACTGTGAATGTGATCAACCTAATATCATTTGTATTCATACTGTTTTAGTTATATGGTCGCTAATAAGGAAGGAGATAAACTCCGTGATATCTTTTAAGTTTATGACTATTTTAAAAATTTTGAAAAGAACAACAAAAAATAAATTTCGTTATAAAACTTAGTTTAGTCAACATACAAAGATCTAAGGGGTCATTCACATATTACATTATACAAATTTTAGCTAATTTGACCGCAACCCCTCTATCACGTAATATGTGGATAATGCCAAAACGTATTTTAAAAAATGAGTTTGACCCGAATTCGTGTGCTAATAACTTTTTTTTCTCTAGGTCGTGAATTTATAAAACTGTATATAATTGGTGACAATTTGGAGAATTACGTAATTTAATTAACTAATTTCAACAAAAGTTCCTTTTATGCCTTCTCCAAACTACAATAAAACAATGAACTGATAAAGTTAGTTCCTGCTCAACTAACCTGACAGTGTTGAGTGAGAGACAGTCCATACCCTCAAATAGCAGTGATGCAGTCACTGAGAGTGTCGTGTTTTGAAAGAGACCGAACCCTCCAACCAGATTTGAAATAAAGTGTTTACTAAGATCAATATACCACAGTGATAATTGATTAAAATTAATTTGTATAAAAAGTTAAGTATGGAAATTTAGAAAAATAATATCATATAAAACTTTTCCATAAAATTCGATAAAAAAAGTTTAATTTACGGGTTAAAAAACCATCTCAAACAGTTAACAGACTTGTTCAAATACAAACACCATCAATGAACACACGCATTAGCTTTATAACAAAAGAAGTTTTAATCTGATTAAAAGTAGGCCCTACCACTTTGTTCTAAAAGAAGATTTGTAGTCTGCTCCTATCAATGTCATAAGAGCCGTTTGATGATATTGGAGATTGTCCTTCCAACCATGACACCTCTACACTGTTCAACTAGAACCAAGAGAATACTTAAAAAGGATCAAAGGAAGCGTCCCCAAGACTGCGTCAAATACAACAACCGTTGACATCATTTACCCCCAGAACAAAAGGCACCCTTTTCACAAGCTCTTTAACAAAGACAGAATCTCCAAGCAGCATAAAATCAACTGACGATTACTCCCAATCTTGTAAAAAGACTTAACTTGTAGCTAGTAACACCAAGAAACTAAAAATAAAAACAATACTACAAAAATAATTAATATAAAATTTTTAACTGGAACTATCATCATCTATATTGCTTATATCCACCAAAGCTTGTACTGGTACCGCCAAAAAACATAAAGATAATCGTGGACATAAAAGAAATTACGAACATTTTTTATCAACATTTTCGTCATTATTTGAATAAAGATCATACCCTAAATCATAAAAATTATCATAAGTCTGTCGGCGCGATGTTTCTAAAGAAGACACCACGCCGATTTCCAGTTTAAATACTTGGCCTGTTTCGCTATAAATTTATCTAACTTTAATTCTGTATAAACAGGTAGGAAAATACTCGTGTCCGGCAACTGAATGTGATAACTTTGGTGGTGTGAGCCCCTCTCCCCACCGCCAGCGCAATTATCAATTACACTTAGCATATCTGACAGAGACCGTCGCCGTTTTCTCTCTCCCTCTACAACAAGGCATCGGTGATTCTAAATCAGCTTCTGCGAATAGAGATCTTGTTTGTGACCTTTAAAACCGATTTTCAGAATTATTTTTCCTTTCTTGTGGGTCAAAATTTCTCAAAAAAATCAATGTTGGTCTCGGGTCTTTAGATTTTTATGAAACTTGGTGAAAATGTAGTATTATATGACAGAAGTTTTGCCCAAAAATATTTTTTGAAAATTTTCAAAATTGTGGTTTTTACAGGGTGTCAAAATTTTAAGTACCGTTTTTTTCAAAAACGAATATCTTTGTGGCATTTTAATAAATTTTGTTCATATTTATGGTGTTTATAAATAATATATCAACACTTTAAACGTAATATAAGAACAAAAAAATTTTTCAAAATTTGCCCCGAAAAAAGTCAAAAAAATTTTTGATTTCATTTTTTCGATCAAAAGCACCCCTACGATTTCTTTTTAATAACGATATTTCGTTTCCTTATTTTTTCCTGAGTTGATTAAAAAAAAAAAAGTTTTGGAGACTTTAAAAACAACCGAGATATTGGACTTTTTGTGACGCGGCCTACGCTCTCTGAATTCAGGCAATCTTAACGCCGCGCCGGGACACGGACGCATTTTTTCAAGCATTTTTAACGTTATCTGTTTTTATTATTAGGCATGTAAATTGGTTTTCGTAATAACATTTTATTACGTATTTTTTATCGCTCTTTCATAATCTGTCACCAAAATTGCAAAAAAAATAAAATTCCAAAAAGCTATAACCACTTTTTTGGAAAAAAATTCAAATTTTTTAAATTTTTGATTTAAAAATGATTTTTTTACACATAACCAGTGGTCAGAAAATTTCTGCACCGAAAAATACCGTGTCCACAATATCCAAGCTTCAAAAGAATGGACCATACATTTAAAAATATTAAGATGGCGGATCCAATATGGTGACGACAGTATTTTTTTTCAAAAAATTGACACCCAGTTGATACTCCTTTTAATTCTCTCTTTATTTTTATGAAAATGAGTACCTGAATGTTTCTTGGATCGCTGGTTGTTAATCTAAAGTCGGATTTCAAAAATTCAAAATGGCGGATCCAATATGGTGGTCGATATTTTTGGAATTGATCGGATTTATTTAAAACATTCTACTCGGGGATTTTTGGGGTCGCAGATTGTAAACCTGAAGTCATATTTTAAAAATCCAAAATAACGGGTCCAATACGGCGGTCAATAATTGTCGAATTGATCGGATTTATTTAAAACATTCTACTCGGGGGTTTTTGGGGTCGCAGATTGTAAACCTGAAGTCATATTTAAAAATCCAAAATAGCGGATCCAATATGGCGGTCAATAATTTTCAAATTGATCAGATTTCTTTGAAACATGCTATTTGGGGGTTTTTGTGGTCGCTGGTTGTGAATCCGAAGTCGGATATCAAAAATTTAAAATGGCGGATCCAGTATGGCGGTCGATATTTTTGGAATTGACCCCAAAAAACTACGGGTAGCATGTTTCAAAGAAATCCGATTAATTCCAAAAATATCGACCGCCATACTGGAACTGCCATTTTGGATTTTTAAAAAAATAAAATATGACTTCAGGTTTACAATCAGCTACCCCAGAAACCCCCGAGTAGAATGTTTAAAATAAATCCGATCAATTCCAAAAATATCGACCACCATATTAGATCCGCCATTTTGAATTTTTGAAATCCGACTTTAGATTAACAATCAGCGACCCCAAAACCCCTGAGTAGAATGTTTCAAATAAATCCGATCGATCAATTCCAAAAATATCGACCGCCATGTTGGATCCGCCATCTTAATATTTTTAAATGTATGGTCCATTCTTTTGAAGCTTGGATATTGTGGACACGATATTTTTCGGTGCAGAAATTTTCTGACCACTGGTTATGTGTAAAAAAATCATTTTTAAATCAAAAATTTAAAAAATTTGAATTTTTTTCCAAAAAAGTGGTTATAGCTTTTTGGAATTTTATTTTTTTTGCAATTTTGGTGACCGATTATGAAAGAGCGATAAAAAATACGTAATAAAATGTTATTACGAAAACCAATTTACATGCCTAATAATAAAAACAGATAACGTTAAAAATGCTTGAAAAAATGCGTCCGTGTCCCGGCGCGGCGTTAAGATTGCCTGAATTCAGAGAGCGTAGGCCGCGTCACAAAAAGTCCAATATCTCGGTTGTTTTTAAAGTCTCCAAAACTTTTTTTTTTTTAATCAACTCAGGAAAAAATAAGGAAACGAAATATCGTTATTAAAAAGAAATCGTAGGGGTGCTTTTGATCGAAAAAATGAAATCAAAAATTTTTTTGACTTTTTTCGGGGCAAATTTTGAAAAATTTTTTTGTTCTTATATTACGTTTAAAGTGTTGGTATATTATTTATAAACACCATAAATATGAACAAAATTTATTAAAATGCCACAAAGATATTCGTTTTTGAAAAAAACGGTACTTAAAATTTTGACACCCTGTAAAAACCACAATTTTGAAAATTTTCAAAAAATATTTTTGGGCAAAACTTCTGTCATATAATACTACATTTTCACCAAGTTTCATAAAAATCTAAAGACCCGAGACCAACATTGATTTTTTTGAGAATATTAGATATTTTATTAGAATATTTCTTTTGAGTGAGCATTTTATTATTAAAAACTAAATCCAGTTGAGATGAAGCTTGTGATACATTATCAAAATTTGCAAAATCTACCGTCGCGAGTGCCTCACGAACCCGAATCGGCATTTGTTAGACCATCATACAATGAAGCTCGTAAGGTTCCATTTGTAGTATAAAATATTTAGCTTCTTTAATTTGGTCTAAAAAATACGTCTGGAGATTACCATTGTTCGGAGTAAAACGTTTAGCGAGCCACGACGATTTAATTTTAACGCTAACTAGAACGAAATAGAATTCTAACAAAAAATTTTCTGTAAGATCCTTGTAATTCTTAAATAAATGCCTTTTAGCATCAAACCCAGCTGTTGCTCGTCCGTCGAAAGCACCGTCCAAAATACTAAGTCTATTTTCAAAAATATGTTTCACAACGCAAAATTTTCCAAATCTATTTAAAAATTGATTATGATTCGTATTTGCATCGAATTTAGGAGGTTTAATATCAATATTACAACCTCGTAAACCATCAATAAGTGATTAAATTAATTGACCTTCGGTTTTATCTTTAGAAATTGCTTTTATTTGAGCACGCAAATGAGTTAATTGATTGTTTTGACAATTATTTAAAACATAATTTTGAACAAAAACTCACCTCTCAGTGTCCTCGGCCAGCACTCAAGAACATGACGCGGATTCTGCCGTACGATCCAAGTCGCGATGATCAATTAATTGATTTATTCGCACAACGAGGAATCGTACATGGTTTCCCACAATTTTCTCCTGTTCCAAAAAGGCCAAGCGTCACGTTAAAGACACTGATAGGCTAAGTCACTTTAACGTTATTATCATACTTGCACGATAGAGAAATATAAGAATTACACTGCAAAAACAGGTGTCTTAAATTGCTAAAAAATGTCTTAAATTAAGACATTTTTCGTGTCTTGGACACCAAAAGTATCTTCATTTAAGACATTTTTGTCCAATTTAAGACACCATGTTTTTGCAGTGTAGAGACCACGCCAAGGTCAGAGGCGAACTCTATTTTAATTTTTAATTTAATCAAACTTAGCAGCAACCCGTTTTACACTTAAGTAAAACAGAGAATCAACCACCGCTTCATGCTAACCACCATAGGGCAGCTTCCCCTTCTTTAAATCAAAATACAATTATGATTATTTGCTGACCAGAGTCACTAACATTTTGCTAATCGATTTAAGCAATTTGAGCACTGATCAAAACATCAAATCACACTGAAACACCTTGGATGCTTTGTATGCGTGAAATTTCTTCAGACGTTTAAGACTAATGTTTTAATTCTATATAAAGAACTTAAGGATCCTATTAATATGGGTGCATTTAGTGGATTGGTCAACTCGACGATTATCGCGTAATCTTGTAGTATGGACTTGCAGATCTCCATCTCATAAACAAAAATTTATTTAATTTTTTTAGGTATGTCAAATGCACTAACTTACCTTACGGTATACCTGTTAATAACGACTCAAGCATCCTTTAATGAACAATAAACCCCTGTATGTCTGACTCAGGTTCGATAAAAACATATAATATTTAATACTCTGAAAAGCAATCGCTCAAGGTCACTAACCTTGCTAAGTGTTAATTCCACCAATACCCATAGATGAGAGATCCATAAGTAGAGATCCCTCTGTCTTGCATTGAGATCTCTATCATCCAACCAATCTACCAGGAGTAAACCCCCCAGTTGAAAAAATTTAACTTTAAATCCGACTCTGAATAAGACCGTTCATTTGATTGTAAATCAGATCATAAATCAGATTGTATTGACGGTAGTGAAATTGAAACATGAATAAGGATATGATTTCGGGTCCGATTTATGGGTTGACTGATAGTTGGATGTAAGATGTGACTAATAATGTAAAGATGTGACTAAAACTTTAGATTCTGATATAGTAGCTGATTGAGGTTCTGATTAGCGCATAAATATTTGTAGGCTTATTATTATTATTAACGTGGATATTATTTATAATGAGCAGTGGATGAAAAAACAACTGTATATATTTGCAAAAAATTAAGGTGTCTAGTATGACACTTTAAAGAAAGTCCTTAATTTTGTTATTTTGTTCTGATCAGCGAATCCGTGATTTTATGTGCAATTCCCACCCGTACGGGTCTATACCACACAGGTCCGCCTACGGTTCCTTCACGGGGATTGATTACGTCAACCAAACGCGGCCTTGTGCAGTGCAAGTCACAATGAATTGCAGCCGGACTGCTGTTTCCTTTGTGGTCACCTTTCGCTACCCGTTCAACCTAGTTACCCCGAGCTCAACTATGTCACTCGAGGCTTTCGGCCTACTAGGATAGTTGCTAAGATCGCCGCCGGGTCAGCCTCCCAGAACTCTACTCTACCTACCGAATTTCACACTAAGGTGGATTGCCCTTAGTGTGACCCCTCGGTTTGGGGACGGGCACATTCCAAGCCCTCGCGATTTGTGCATAACCGCTAAACCAAGTCGAAACATGCAACTCACACATCGACACATCAGACACTGACTCCTTAACGCTATCACATCAGGCTCAAGTGTTCTTCAACATCTTGCTCAAGCATTGAGCTTTCAATGACTGCCACCACGAGTTCGACCTCAAATGACCGGGGGAAGACATACGTCTTCTTGGGCCACTCGCCCATGGTACCATTATACCCAGGTATGGGTACCTAGGTAGGAAGCCGAATCCACTTCCTTATTTCTAGGATTTTACCAAACAATCTTGCAATGTGCACTCCCCCGCGGCCCTACAAGAGACAAACGAAGAGAACCATTCGCAAGCCCTTAATCGGGTCCTAACACGGCAAGAGCACTCACCGCACGTCCATTAACCATTAGCCTATCGATTTCTTCACTTTGACATCAGGCGGCTTTTTGGGACGCTAAATTCTTGGTTGGCGGCTGCATAAACAGCAACCAGGAGCGTACCCTACAGACGTTCAGGCCGTTTTCCCAGTATTCCTCGGATACATCGCGCGGAGACGCTCGCTACAGCATGAATTGGAATGCCCAGTTGCTTATCGCAGAGACGCCTCAGCGGACTAAGGCTAATCTCTTCACAGATGTCAACAAGTAGCTATGGCGCTTGCTGATTCAGCTGCAGTGTAAAATACAGTGCATTGAACGAGCGGTACCACGAGGAGGTACAGCGAGCACTTGAACATCAGAGGCTATATATTCGCTTGTATGTCCCTAACAGAAATTCGACGGATTTACCCTGCCGGGCTTCTGCCGCCCAAGTTCCCCTGACAATCATGTTATCGGGAATGTCAATAATTCGCATCACACGAAATATTTCTTGTCTTATTTCACTCCAAGGAAAGATCGTGCGTTGTGCCTTATTAACCAGGGAGTCGCAATAGAAACTTAATTCTTCTTTACGTAGTTTAAAGCGTTTTAAATTCTTGTTAAAGCATTCAGGTCCCACTAGCAGCTGTGCATGTAGTAATTAATCAGATAGGATCTGTTTAATCATTGGGCAAGATGAGAAATAAGGCGGTATGTCGACGTTCCGGTAGATTCCCTATTTTATTTCGTTTCCGTTCCTCAACTAATCGACCCTTAAGAATCTTGCAGATTTAATTTCGCACCCTCTGTTTATTCACTTTTGAAAGCTTGTTTGCTCTTTCTCTAATGAGAAAAAATGCTTTTCGACAACAATTCGATTGAAGGAACATTCGCCAGAACTTGTACATCACTTTTAGACCGTTCAGTAGACTGAGATTAGTCTCAGCAGCACTGTTTTATGAGCTGGTAGTAGCTTTCCAGTGATAATGTGTCGTACTAGAACAAAAGCCCACACTGCAGCTTCGAGCATACTATACCCGCTCCTAATCGCGTTTTTGCTAATCTATCTTTTCATGATAATTTCCAGACTATTGGTAATCATCTGGCGTTTCACTGGTCTTAGAAGTTTGTTAACCTTTATATGAAGGTCTATGCTTTGCGCATCACATGCGATAACCATGTCGTCTACGTAGCCAAACATTTTCTGTACATTTGGGTAGTTCCAACCGCATGGAATACTCGTACATGATATTCCATACGAATAATTCTATTTTAGACCCTTAGTGGTCTCCGCTTGTCATTTTCACACGGACCCTAAATGTTTTACCCTCATTCGATACACTGGTTTCTGAAATAATCGTGAATCATTCAGAATAGGTGTTTGAATATCCCTTTCACGCAAATCTAAAAGTCTTTTATGCGTTTTTATCATTCAAGATATTTTTATTCCTATTACTTCAATTTTAGCTAAAATAAACTTGTCTTGAAGCACGAAGTTATTTTTGTCCTTGATCAGTAATCCATTTAGGATCAAACAACTAAATCTACGTACTTGTAAACTTGCTCGAGATTTATAAACTAAACAAGATCAATTTATAATTGTTTTAAAGAGAGTGTGGTAAGGAACAATACTAAATAAATAAGACCCTGTGACTGGAATTTGTTACCTGAGTTATTTCGATTTATTTGAACAATTAATCTTTATTTATAAGGTAAACAGAACGCATTGCCTAACTGCAACTGAGCACTGAGTGTCAACTAATTCATTCTATTTGGAGAAACGACTTCAGATAATATAAATACAGTGTATTTTTTAGTAACTTATTTTTCATGTATCGATGTCTTTGATTAAATTTTAGTAACAACGTCTTTAGCACCACCAGTGTTAAATTTTTATAACCAAAATTTAGTAATTTAATACTTTAAACTTAATATTACACGAACAATATCAACCACCTTATCAAGAGGAGTGTGAAGCGGAACGAGTAATTAATAAGAGATGGACAGGATTTTGATTTCCTAAGAGCGATTGACCGCAACATTGTGCTTTAAAAATAATTTTTTTCGAAATATTGGCGGGATTTGTAGCCTTTGGTTTAATGGCATTCGATGAATTTGACATTCGGTAAAGTGATATTTATAGCATTCGATTAAAAGACATTCGGTTCATTGTCATTCTGTAAAATTTCTGTTCGGTAAAATTGATTCGGGGTAATGTCCGGGAACGGCAAAAACGATCATATATTGTTGGCCCTCAGTGTAGCAAGTTTTCTACTACATTCAGGGGACTTCGGAATTCAAACTAATCCCGTTTCTGCTCTCAGTCCTTCATGTTAAAATCAATCAAATCTCATTAAAGAATTTCTATTAAATAAATAAAAATAAATGGCAAATATTAATTATAAAAATATTTGTTCGCTGTAAGCGAATAATTTTTAAAACTCCAGTTTACTTTAGAGTACTTTAATTCCTTAAAAGGTTTCACTTCCATTAAAAGGTAGTAATGACATATTAAACAAATAATCGGATCAAAAATTACAAAATTTAAAAAGCAATTATCATTTTATCATGTTGAACGTAATAATTTGAATAGTTCAAGTTTTATATGAAATAACTGAATATTTTACATTTTCATAAATTATCAAAAAACTGTTTACTCAGAGCAACTTGTGGAATTTGGGTGTGAGAGATTGCGAACGATGTAGCTGTTTCGACAAAAGCTCCAGGCATTCGCTTTCGTAGCACATGCAACGCAATAATTATTCATGCTCGCCTAGAGCATGTCGATATTTACTAACACTCATTCCATAAAACACTTGCGACATATGTAGCCGTAATATTGGCCGATGTGGCAGTGCATTTTGTTCCAAACACGACACATGCACTTAGAGCGTATAACCTTTTAATACATATTCCTTCAATATATATTAAACTTTTATCCCCATGACATGCAATCAAAATCCGATTTTCTTCGACGTAAATTCTGTTTTACTGTCCACAATTCGAAAGGAATAGTTGCTTCTTTTTAGACTTTATTGATGTACATTTTTCATAAGAGGACTTTACGGCTGACCTCTTTATTAGAATTGTTTTATTTATATGATGACTGATTGAAGTAAACAAAAAAGTAAAAAAAAATAAAATAGTTAAAAGTCTATGTCAAGTAGACGTACAATTGGAAACAATTTCGTCAAATTGCTGATACCAAAAGAAAGGTGATTTATCGCACTACAAAATCAATCTTTAAGATTTTTAGAAAAAATAATTTTTTATTAGTTTTTGGACAAAATAAAAATGTGTTCAATTATACCCCACCTTCCCCTATTGTTTTAATAAATAGAAAATCGATATTTGCGAAATAGATTTTCTGTTACTGTGAATTAGATTCAACAACATTGTGCAGACGGAAAAAGTATTAAAAATTTTAATCGCTCCTCCCTCAGAATTGAGTCTAGTCAAAAGAGACCCGTACTTTTTTTTACAGTCGGTGAATATTGAAAAACCTCAAAGCACATGAAATTAAATATTGATCTGATGTTTCTTTTTTGTCTCATTTTGACGAATTTTTTCCTGACAAAGTTTTCTTCATAGAAATGAGATTTAAAATTATAGAAAAGTACATAATTTTGAGTAAAATAAGCAGTTTGCAATGACATTTATTTATATTTGGAGATCATCAAAACAATTAAATTTACGAGATTAAAGCTTTTATTATTATTATACGTAGTTACTTTTTTAATTGAATGTAAACGCAGTTAAAAAAGATATAATCAAAAAAACACCATTTCGTAAGAAATGGAAATCATCTGACCATGAAGACGATCGAATCACTGACTGCAGACATTACCAATAGATCTTGTTGGAAACTCTACAAGGCAATTTCTCCTTGAAAATACAATTTATTCTTTCTTTCTTCTCTCTGCTTCTTCTATTGCTTCTAGCCAATTCTATAAACGACTGAAAAGTTAACTTTGATTTTTCCCGACACGGACATGAATTGCAAGTATTCAGGATTCTTTAATATAGTAGTATTGAAAAATCTTTAAAAACATTGAATCCTTTGAAGGCACAAATCGAGTGATTATTGAAAATAATTTATAATTTTCAAGTGACTCGATCTCTTTTATCTCTTTCAATAAAAGTTTCCAGGTAATTCTAATTCTGTAATTTGCATTAACTAATAATAAAAAGATTGAAATTTACTTTTGGAAAAAGTTTACAGAAGCTTACAAAGTTACAAGTTGTTTACAAAGTTCCACAATAATCTTGCTTGCAAGCCGTCAAAGTCAGTAAAGTCTGAAGAGAAGCGATACCTATTAGAAGTTGTCGACGTTAATAAACCACGAATTACGCATACGACACGATAATTTCATGGTGCACTGACTGGAAGGTTCTAGGAGACTCGCGGCTAGCCGCATCCCCTCATGACGGACAAAGGATGACAATTACAACCCCGTTAGCAGTGTCAGAGTTTCCTACATAACGCCCTGCTGAAAGGGCTGAATCATCAGATCATCCCAGATTCAAAATTACTGCATCATATAAATAAAATAAAAGGAAGGACGATTTTCTGTGACTTAAAATAACTACATGATTCAATTTTATTAAATGTTTAAATTAAATTTAAATATTTAGAATTATTGTTACAGACGCAATGCTTAATTAAAGCAACTGTTACCAATGAAATACTTTTAGAATTTGGAATCGAAAAGTAATTATTTTTGTGACCATAATCTAGGAGAACATAATTGAATATTTCCTTTAATGTTCTGTTTCATCTTTGGATAAACGAGACAATTTCAATATTTTAATACTTATTGTCTCGTTTTGTTGGGAAAAAATATTAAATTTTAATGAGTATATAAAGTTAACATTGGTATGTGAGATCTAAACTATTTGAATTTTTAATTATATGTTTAAATATTTAAATTGTACTAATTACTGTAAAATAATAATAAAAAACAAATTAATGAAAAAAAGGGAAATTAGGTGATTTTTCCTAAAATACCGACATTAGGGGGCAGATCTAGTTTGGATGTCCAACAAAAGCTCTTATCTAGGAATTTTTTGACCACACATTAAAATAATTAAAAACAAATTTGTTTCCACATGAAAAGTATGTCTTTGAAGAATAATATTTTATAAAGTTTAAATTAAATATTGAGAAATACGTGGGATACGTTAAAGATGTGAGAGGTACAAAAAAGAGGATTTTATCGTGATCACTGCAGCTGCTCACTGGCTCATCTAAAATCAAAAACAAAACAAAAATCTGTATTGTAGAACGTGAAATCTGAAAATTACGTGATCCACTTCTTCGTCTAACAGTTATAGATCTTTAAAACGCTGACATTCTCAAACTGTTTCGGATATTATCTGCCAATTTTATTATACATTTAAAGGCACAAATTTCTAAAAAAGAAATAACAGGAAAATCAATTTTTTCAACATATCACACTGGACTTGTCCTTCAAGAAAATTGTAGCGCACGTAAAACTTTGTCTTTCTGTCACTTGTTAAAACAGACTTCATGATGAGAAATTAAATTGCATGAATTTAACTAACACAAGAGGACGGTAAATTATGTCGCCTAGCATCACAGTTTGAGTAAATTTAGCATAACGTTTACTTTAAACCAATTATTCTATATTTAAATCGTTAAACTCGTTTTCTCAAATTTTTTTCATAATTTTAGAAAAACTTAATGAAAACATTTACTATTTAGTGTGAACAATTTTTTTTTTATGAAATCATAAATTTCAAATATTAAAAATTTAAACACGGACGTTGATAGGTAAAAATAGTTTACATGTGTACGAAAAATGAATTGCATTAAGGAGGTTTATGCAAAAAACCAATTTCTACAGATTCTTATAAAATTGTAATGACATATTAAAAGCATTACTTTATATGTACTGTTACAATTTTATTGAATTTTACAGTTCTGTTTTTAAGATATAAATTTATAAAGTTGGGACTTTTACATGAAAAAGTGAATTCTTCACTTTTTTGAAATAATCAGGAAGAAAAGATTTTAATAGCTTGAAATATTTAACGGAAAATTTTTATTTCGATACAATTTGTTTCTGTAATGATTTTAACCACAAAATTCTATTTAGAAACCAAATTATAATAATAAATGAAATTAAAAAAATATTGACTATCATGGTCCAATAGAATGAGAACCGCTTGAGGGTATTTAACAGGTTTGTCTGACCATATACTGATCCAAACTCCTAGATGATAGCATGATGGAAAGTAAAATGCGAAGATACTGGAGTCTCCGATCTTATATCGAGACATAATAATTTAAAACGTATGAACGATTTCTCTTTGCGATCGTATACATTATTTTAAGAAAAAATGGTAACAAATTATAATTAATGTTAATTATAATATAATCAAATTCAAACAATAAACAAAGAGGATAAGTAACTAAACTTTAATTAATAATTATATCTTCGTAAAACTGCTATACAACAATAATAATAATCAAAGCCCCACAAAAAAAGGTTTCTGGATCTGGGTATGAGATAAATATATCCCTATATGTATTTTGCTGCGCTGAATCCGAATCCACCATCAAAATTGGTCTGATTTTGGACATAACCTCAAAATCAATAAAATAGTATTTCTTGTTTGATAGAGTCTGAACCGAACCTAAAATTTATTTTAGTCTAGGATAAATAGAAAGCTTGATTATGACCTTTAAAACAGTTTTTTTTAAATTGTTCTACTATGATTTCTAATGAAGTTATGATGTTTTACTTAAAATATGAATTTTTTCAAATGTTCGAAAAACATCAATAGTTAGTTATGAAAAGAAAGATTTTAAATAAAACATCATAGCTTCTTTAGAAATCATTGTAAAACAATTTTAAAAAAAGTGTTTTAAAGGTCATAAATCAAGCTTTCTATTAATCCAAGACTTGCATAAAGTTTAGGTCTGATTCAGACTCTATCGAACAAAAAGTATTGTTTTATTGATTTTGAGGTTAGGTCCAAAATCAAACCTGCTGGACCAATTTTGATGATGGATTTGGATTCAGCGCATCAAAATACATATGAAAATATTGGTCTTATACCCAGATCAAAAAAGTTTCTTTTTGTGGGGCTGTGCACCTAATCATAATAATAAAAATAATAGTAATTGTCTGCTCTCATAATTTGGTCAGGATACGTTTTCCAAGAATTTCACTAAAATGTTAATTAAAGATTGTTGTAAAAGGATGTAAGAACTAACTCCGGAATTCGTTCAACATGCAGAAATTCCCCTGAATTCGTCAGCCCCAGACAAATAATTTTCTGAACCATCTTGTGTTAGAAACAAGACGACTGTTTTTGTCAAGATACAAAGCATTAACAAGCCCACTCGGTATCAAACTCTCAAAATCTGAATTAGTTAAAAATAACTAATTTGAAAGCAAAAACTCAGTCACTAATTGAAATAGTTATATTTCTACTGACCATTTAGTAAAAAATAACTAATTATTAGTCAAATTCATTTTTAGGTTATGTCAAAATTACTAAAATTTTAGTAAAATTCTGTTTACTAATTCAATTAGTCAAATTTTAACTATTTGTTAGTTATATTTTTACTAATAATTAGTCATATTTTACTAATAATTAGTTATTATAATAAGGCAATTTGTGAAAGGCGTTGATCCTACACTAAAAAAAATTTAGGGTTAAAATTCCTGTGCTGTTCACTATAAGAACGTTATAATTGACAGTCCCCGAAATATTAACGTGCTGTCTTACACTTTTTACCGGATTTCCCACAATTTTTACCAGGAAATCCAATAAAAATTGTAAGACAGCACGGTAAAATTTCGGAAACTGTCAATTATGACGTTTTTATAGTGAAGGCACAGGAATTTTTACCAAAATTTTTTCTCAGTGTATTATTTTGCAACTTAAATTGGACACTTGAAGAAAAAGCAGATATCGTTTCCATGTAAATTTGAAATTTAAAAAATTGGAAAGCACGCTGAGTCTTTCAATCCATTTATTTCTTATTATCGTCAAGAGTACGAAAGAGAATAATTTATCAAACAATTCATAATAATTGCTGACTTGCATGAAAACTTCAAAGAAAGAATCCATCTTATTTTATAATGAAATTTATTTACGTAAAAATGAATACTTCCTTTACATAACTTGTTTACGAAAAGTTCAAATGCTTGGAAAAATTTCAAATACACTAACATCGTAAAAAGAGTATTACTCCTGAATTAATGTTGAAAGACTTGGCAGTACATTAAATGAGCGGTACATGATTGCAAAAAGTATCCAATTCAAGTGAAAAAAGTTTCTGATTTTTCAGTAATGACTTGCAAAAAGTGTCATGCTACCTAAGATGGTATCACTAAAAATGTATATAATTACTAGAAAATAAATATCGCGTCAAAAATAAGCAGGCTATAAGGTAGATGTATAAAAAAAAGAGATTTCAAAATGGCGGACTTAAAATGGCCTTTAATGTGATTTTTTGTAATATAAAACATAGCCTTGTGCGCAAAATCTAAAAACATATTGGATTTTCATAAAACTTGATATACAAGAGTTTTTGAGGTCGCTGATAAATAATGAATATGAAATTACTTTTTAAAAATTCAGAATGGCGGATCTAATATGTCGGACAAAATCATCATTTTCTGAGACGGATGCTTCGGCTACATAGCAATTTTACAATAATGTAATGATTGATTAGGTAATATGAAAATTGGCAGATTGGAAAATTAATGTTATTGATAGAACGTCCAAGCGTGAATCTTCCTGCAGGATAGCTCACCGATCTACTTCCATTGCAAGTCCCACGTCATTTGAATTTAGGAATTTGAACTTTGCATGTGCTAATAGCTTATTTCTTTACCTTTCTAAAAATGTAATTAACTTTGTTTTTATCTTAATTCATATTCATTGTATAACGCGATTTAGTACGTAGTCGCGGAAGGATTTTTTATCCTGCCGGAAGGACGTTGGGCGTTCTATCATTAAACTGAAAATAAGAATTGAAAAACAAGAATGATCCTTTTTATCAATTCATCCATCGCTTGATTGAACTTTAAACATACATCAATGACATTTTACAAGTCTCCCATGGTTTACATTTACTGCACTCAAAGAAAGATTACGTTATAAAACACATTTAACTTTGATTTAAAAAAATATTAATCCACATATATATTTCTTTTATCTTGAAAATATTGACGAAAATCTAAGAAAATTTCATTTCGAATTCCTCAATTTTATTCAATTTAATAAAAAGTTGTTTTACTTTAAAGTTGGTGGAAATACGTTTAAATGCTCCTGTGCCCCATTTTACTCAACTTTTTCAACAAAGTTTATAAAACGAATTTTCTCAGTGTAATCGAAAGGTGATCAGAAGCTGAGCAAAAGATGAACGAATTTGTAAACCGTCTATTCTCTACGGGAAAAACAAAAGTGGTGAATCTAAACGATTGCTGAAAAATATCAAGTTTATAAAAACAACTATCGTAAGTTACAGTTTTAAAGAGCTATTGCACACTTTTCTAAACTTCCTTATATTTTACATATTTTAGATTTGAATCTTCTTTATATTTAATTAAAACTGTATTCTTCAATTTTTTTGAATCTTAATTGTTATTAACGTGTATTGATTTGTGGCCTGAGTAAAAAACGTGTTTATGCAAACAAGCTATAGAGTTACATCATATATGTTATGTAACTTTGATTATGACAAAATTAACATTTCGCTGGATTAAAAAGAGAACTTTTTTTGAGATATATTATTATATGGTAGAAAATAGCATCGCTATAAATTTAAGAATGGACATTGAAAACCGGTATCGATTATGTATTTTAATGTTATTAAAACTTTAAATAGTGTCTCTAAAAAATAATTTATTAATATTATTTTTGTCAAACTCGTTAATTTCTTTACTTATGTCATCTATTTCGTAATTAACATTATTTAGCAAGAATCAGACTTTATGTGCAGTATTGACAGCTTAGAGATTATAGACTATATTATTGTAAATATATCGGATCGTGATAAATCTACTTATGCTCTTCATCAACAAAATGTTTACCAATATAAAAATTGTTGATCTCTTTCAAGGTTATTGTTCCTCCAAATTTAATTCTTATTTTTAAGTTATATCATTTTCTATATACCATTTTGCCAATGCTAATGCGGTAAGTCTAATTTGTTAATAACTTAATTAGATTCATTACTAATCTTGCATTTTGTTTTTACAATATGTAGCCCTACTGCTGATGCATTTGACGAAACAATAGAATTTTATTTGCAATCTTTTTTAAAGTTTTGATTTTTTGACGAATAAATACACGTTTAAAACAGTATTTACATTTCACATACATATATTTTTATTCTATATTAAAGAAGATTACACACATATGACGCTTCACGGTAAAAATACCTTAGCTTCAGAAATTAGGTTTTGAGTTCATTTATGACAATCGGTGAATTCTTAATTGTCTTTATTTCCACACACTTGATCGTCTTCGTAAAACATTAAAATAATTATATTTTGTTAAGCAAGAGAATTTTTAAAAATATTATTTTTAAAATAAAATTCCTTTTTTAAAATCTGAAGTCATCGCAAAAACAACCAATGAAAAAAAAACCAATAACGTCGTTCTCAACTTTCTCTTGATACGAATTATATAATAAAATCCTTTTTGAATTAACTACAACTACGTTTTTAACTTCTGTATGCTAAATTAAATTATTGCTGTTCTTTTAACTTTTTTTTTAAACCCCAAGCAGATATGAAAATCCGATAAATGAAAATATTTCCTTTAAAATATTCCAGAAAAGCAAGAATTTCTTTATTAATTAATTTTGTAAAACCAATCTATACAAGGAAAATTCTATTTCAAACTGTTCTCCTAGAATAAGGCTATCGCGTTGAGAGGATTTTTGAGACCAATTTAATTTAATTAAAACAAAATTAAAATGAACTGGATGAATTTAAAAAAGTATTTCTTGAGGTTTAAAATCAAACTAAGCTTTTTGTCACAAAAATTCTCTATTTATGTTATCTATTTCGTAATTAACATTATTTAGCAAGAATCAGACTTTATGCGCAATATTGACAGCTTAGAGATTATAGATTATATCATTGTAAATATATCGGATCGTGATAAATCTACTTATGTTTACCAGTATAAAAATTGTTGATCTCTTTCAAGGTTATTATTCCTCCAAATTTAATTCTTATTTTTAAGTTATATCATTTTCTATATACCATTTTGCCAATGCGGTAAGTCTAATTTGTTAATAACTTAATTAGATTTATTACTAATCTTGTGTCTTGTTTTTACAATATGTAGTCCTAAGGCTGATGCATTTGACGAAACAATAGAATTTTATTAGCAATCTTTTTTAAAGTTTTGATTTTTTTGACGAATAAATACACTTTTAAAACAGTATTTACATATTTTAGATACATACATTTTTTATTCTATATTAAAGAAGATTTCACACATATGACACTTCACGGTAAAAATATCTTAGCTTCAGAAATTAGGTTTTGAATTCATTTATGACAACTAATGAATTATTAACTGTCTTTATTTCCACACACTTAATCGTCTTCGTAAAACATTAAAATAATTATATTAAGTTAAGCAAGAGAATTTTTAAAAATATTATTTTTAAAATAAAATTCCTTTTTTAAAATCTGTAGACATCGCAAAAACAACAATGATGAATAACCAATAACGTCGTTGTCAACTTTCTCTTGATATGAATTATATAATAAAATCCTTTTTGAATTAACTACAACTACGTTTTTAACTTCTGTATGCTAAATTTAATTATTGCTGTTCTTTTAACTTTTTTTTCAAACCCCAAGCAGATATGAAAATCCGATAAATGAAAATATCTCCTTTAAAATATTCCAGAAAAGCAAGAATTTCTTTATTTATTAATTTTGTAAAACCAATCTATACAAGGAAAATTCTATTTTAAACTGTTCTCCTAGAATAAGGCTATCGCGTTTAGAGGATTTTTGAGACCAATTTAATTTAATTAAAACAAATTGAAATTGGATGATTTTAAAAAAGAATTGCTTGAGGTTTAAAATGATATTAAGCTTTTTGTAACAAAGTTTCAATTACATCTAAAATTTTACGTGTAAAAATTTCAAACATTAATATCTAAAAATACCTGTCCTTGGAATTCGTTGAAAATTGTACTAAAATAAAATTTAGAATTTCTGCTATCTTTACTTTCTACGTGAGGGTCATAATAAACTTTCGGATTTAGAGAAAGAAAACAAAAAATAAAATTGTTTTAATGTAACTGTCTTCATGATAGAATTCGATTGTTTTTTTTTTCTTTTAATGTTTTTATGTCTCAGATTTAATAAAATGATTTTGTATTTACATTTTTTTCCAAACTCCACGAGATTATTTTCAAGAGATAAGGGTTTTACGTAGTAAAAAATACAAAATCTAAATTGTATTTTAGTATAATTATTTTTAACTACTTCTAAGGGTGAGTGTTTTGAGATATTAACTCATTAACGCCTGAAATCACAAAAATCGTAGTCTCACTTTGGAATAGTAGGTACTACAAATAGTAAATTTTGTTGTAAAATATGGGAATAGTGTTTCTTTAAGTTTTTGGAGTCTCTCTACAAGATTTCCTGCTAAGATTTCATTTTCATCTATTTGCAAACCCATTATAGCGTCTTTTTTGCAAAAAAAGTACCGAAAAATCGACAACTTTTTTTTTAATTAATATTTCAAACCGAAAACATTTATTTAATGTGCCCACGGTGCGCAAGAAAAAAATTAAACCAAAAGTCAAAACACTTTAAATTTTCTTGTGAATTTTGAAAGTGTTATGTTTATAGATTAAGAAAATCGAAGAACCAAAATATTTCATCGAGAGCTTTTTGAGAAAAGCGGAATTGATTTTTTTTTTTATAATTGCACTGTGTAACAGTTAAAAATTATTTTAAATCGGAGCTAGCCTAATTTGTTCGTCTTAAAAAACTAAAGGAAGAAATGTGTATTAAATTTCCTCCCTTCCCTCAAAATTTCATTTTAGAGCTAAAAAACTGTTTTTCTGCAGTTTTTATATAAAATAAACTGTTACTTTGTCAATTTAGGTCTGATTTAATTTTTTTTTTGTTTCAATTTAAAGCTGAAAAACAAGGCTTTCTATACCTAATAAAGGTTTTATGTTTCAAGTGAAGCTTACGGTAGAAAAAGAGTTAAAAATTTTAAAAATTGTCAATTTTTTTTAATTCTTTCAACTTTGTCAATGATTTATGGACCAATTTTATTTAGAACATTTTTTATGTTCTGAAATATTTGAAGTATAGGGTAAGTCCGGGGGAGATGGCCATACTTTCTATAAAGGTCCATAAAAATAAAAAAAACAACATTTATATATTGATGTTTATTGTTAATTAAACATTGACTATTTAACTTTAAAACAACCATAAATAATATAAAATATTTTAATGTTAACAATCATAAAATTAATGTTTTGTAAAAAGTGACATTCAGGGAGAGATGGCCAATCGTAGTGTGAGATGGCCATAGGTGTAAGGGAGAGTTGGCCACACCTATTATTTAAGTAAATAAATATAATTAATATATCATTTTGAGTTTATTACATGAAAGAATAAACAAAACACAAAAATAAGTCTTATCTTAAAGAATATCACCACAATAACTAGATATTTAAACAAGTTGAAATTTTTCAGTACTGGAGTAATAGACAAAATAAAAAGGAAGTATTATATTTAATTTTTTATTATTTTTCGCCAAAATTTTGCTTTTCTTTATGTTTAAATGCAAAACGAAGAAATTTAGTTTAGAATAAGTGACCTTTTGAGTCAATTTCTGTAAAAATATTTGAATTGGCCATCTATCCCTTATGACATCCCCCCAGATTTCCCCTAATATTTAAATAAATAAAAATTTTTCATGTATAATTCTGACGTTATTACAAAGCTTGCCTCATGTTTAGTTCCAAAAAATACGAAAATAAGCATTATTCTAAAAAAAAGAACACTTTAACAATCAGTAAAGTCAACCCATTGATGTTTTCGAGCACTAGTCAAAAAAATACACCAGGATTTCAAGTACTTTTTCATTTTTAATTTTCAAGTTTTTGTTGTTGTTTGCTTTCACGCACACAAATGAAGCAAAATAACCAATAATAACTGATATTTAATAACAAATTCAGTAAAATATTTGAATTGGCCATCTCTCCCGTATGGCCATCTCCCCCGGACTTACCCTATTTATTTTGCGTCGAATGAGCTTTTTTGAATTAAACTGGTGAGAAACTGTCCGAGTATTTGCATTTTTTAACTTTACTTTCGCAGTATTTTATTTAAGTAAAAAACAGTAGGGCAATGTCACCTTGAGTGGATCGCCACCATGAATGGACCGCCGTAAAGTTTTTAGTGATCTGACAGTGAAGACGTGAAATAAATAGTTCGAGCAGCATCGTCGCACTCGGAAACCAAAAGAAATTATGTTTTGCGGTGATAATTATGCGGTGTATAATTCTATTTATTAGAACGCTTTTTGCTATCTAATTCGAGAGCCTTAATAATTTTATAGTAAATATTCAGGCCTGAATTCCGATATTTGATTAATATTATTCGAGATATATTATATTAATAATTTGTTATTGTTATAAAAATTGAGTTGATTGAAACTAATTGTGATGAGACTATTCCAATTTATAATCATGTTTGGAGAATTATTATTGTTTGATTATAATAAAAGCTTGTTAAACTCATCATTTTGTAAATCGTTATTTATGTCGTCCGTTGAATTATTATTTAAAAAGGTTAAATTATATTTTTGAAGGTATTTATCAAATTTAATAACGTAACAGAAAATAAATTGTTACAACTCCATGTCCTATCTCTCAATTTTAGAATTATCTCTCTTTTTTAAAGCTAGAGTGATTCTACAGTCATAAACAAAAATCTGCACTTATCAAGCCTGAGCTCCAATTTATTTTCAACTTCAGTCCAAAACTGATATTATCTACTATGTAAACTGCAGTGGCTCTTAAGTCAATACATTTTTTTAACGCTGAATTCAAAAATCTTTTGAAGACATTTGGAGGAATTTTTAGCCGGAACGGTTTGCATAAAAACTCATGTAATCCGAATTTAGTTACAAACGTGTTGATTGCTCATCTATTTTAACATGGATAAACCCGTCCTTTAGGTTTGAGTCCGGGCTTGGCCAACAAATGAGAGCTTATTTACGCTTATACACCACGAGAAGTTAATTTTATTTAAATTTTTTGTAAAACCGTGTAAAACCCTAGCTAGATTTTTAAAAACCTCGTTACAAACTGTACGACCACTCATAATATAAAACAATATCACTTTTGTCTTTATCAAAACGTTGTTAATTTATTACTTCTATGAACACGTCACAATTGTTTATCTGTTAAAATATATAGTTAAATACTTACAAAGTTTTAAGTTTTTAATTTATTATTTCTATGAACACGTCACAATTGTTTACCTGTTAAAATAAGTAGTAAAATACTTACAAAGCTTATTATTAATTTCTAGATTCATACTAATTAGGATTTAAATGCTGTCTAAATTGTTTTAAAAGTACTAGAGCCTGCACGAAGTAAACCACTCAGAAGTCAGAAATGTACTGCTTTCAATTGTCTTATCAGACCCTTGAATACTCAGATCCTTATCTCGAACTCGAACTCTGCACTGTACAGTTGGACCAGGTATGATCATAGAAAAGGGGAAACCTTATTTTAAAAGGAATTTAACTTTGTTAAAAATATTTGATGATATTTCACATAAATAAACAGCACGTTTATGGTTATTGAAGGATAGTTTATTTTATTACAAAATAATGGAGAATACGTCACATTTGTTAATCCGTTATAAATACTTTGACGTATTTTTTGACATTATGTTAAATATTTAAAATCTAAATAAATCAACAATTAAGTTTTTAATCAAAACAATTAAACAATACAAAAGTAAAACCCTATCTCCAAGTTATTTTAATGAGAAATAACTAAACAAAAAAAATAACAAAACAATAGACTAATGAAACTAATCAAATAACTCTATTTGTTAAACAAAATTGAAACCAACAAGCCACGACTAACCAGTTTTCCGGAGAGTGGGGGATAAGGATCAGCACAAACTGAATTTTAAATTTTACACTATAAAAAAGGATATTTATTGAATGATCAAAAAATTATAAGAAGAAAATGGTCGGCCGCATGGCACGGCCATTTACAAAAGACGCGCACGGAACATTGACTCTATTTTTAACAAAATAGTCGAAGAACCGACTCCATCAAATAAAATAAAAAAGTTTATAATGAAGCTCACCTGATAGTGCCGCTCAAACAAATCACATTTCAAATTTCGAGAAGTCGCATTACTCACGGATGGAAAGATCGAGCGACAATCGACCGATAGCAACTGCATGATCACATCAGGCCCTAGCTCACTCACAAAAGGGTGAGGGAGAGGGAGAGCTCTTACCAACGACTCGAGATCCTGTAGAGATAGAAAGAGAGCATAATGACCACAGAAAAAGGAAAATGAAGCAGCCTTAATAGAAACTTTAAACTCTATTAAAATTTTTTTGACAGATTAAGCGTTGTTTTCCAATGCTTGCAGAATTCCATAAACCACCCATTTAAATCTTGCAAAAAATTACCCTTTTAACTTTAAGCATTTTTAACAATCTCTCTAAATAAATATTATAAACTGATAATACGAATCAAGATATGATGATTTTGGTTTATGATCAAGTTCACTGAAATTTTACTGAGAGTTTAAAAAATATTTATATATATATATTGTGTCTTATTTCAAAAATTATTTATTACTTAACTTAAAAAAAAGACTTGGAGTTGACGGAAATATTTTAAAGGACGTATTTAGTAAGTGTGCAGGGAAGTTTTCTGTAAATTTCCTTTCATATCACCGGTTTTTATACAAACATAAACAGCTTTTATGCTTTGGCTAAACGCATTTGGAATTTAAAATATCATAAAAAGCTCCTCTTGGCAGCCATCTTGATCTGTTTTCCTTTTCATCAATATAAACTTGAATATAGGTTGAAAGGAAAGATGGCTTGAAAAAAATAAATCAACTCCAGGTGACGTATTGTATTTTAACAGTTCCCAATACAGCTATGAAACCTTTATTATTTTAAGGGTTAATCAATAGAACTTCGTATATAAGCAAAAACTTAATGATATTGTTTAGCTATATTTCTTCTTTGTAGGATATTAACCCATTAACGCCCACAATCACAATAATCGTAGACTTATTTTGGAATAGTATTGCATGTAGAATTTTTTTTCTTAAATATGGCAATAGGGTTTTCCTTTGTTTATAGGACCGCTTTACAAGATTCCGTAATCAGATTGCATTTTTGACCAATAAGAAATCGAATATGGCGATTTTTTTGCAAAAAAGTACGAAAAAATCGACATTTCTTTTTTTTTTACAATTAAAATCTCTAACCGAAAACGTCATTCCAATATGCAATAAAGAGGCACAAAATAGCACTAACTATTCAAATTTTAAAAACATGCAATGGTTATTACATGAAATTCAAAATGCCATTATGGCGAATTTTGAACAAAATTTTAATAATTTAATGCATGTTGGACCAATGCTAATATTTTTTTTTTATTGATAAAACTTACTTAACAAGTGTTTTTTGGCTCGCTGATTACGAATATGTTCATAATATTTCAAAATCCAAAATGGCGGATCCAATATGGCAGACAAATCTTTTTAATTTTTAAGAAAAATTATGAAACTCAGTATACAAGGGGTTTTTGGGACGCTGATTACGAATATGTTAATAATTTTTCAAAATTCAAAATGGCGGATCCAATATGTCGGACAAAAAAATTTTAATTTTTAAAAAAAATAATGAAACTGACTATTCAAAGATTTTTTGGGTCGCTGATTACGAATATGTTAATGATTTTTCAACATTCGAAATGTCAGATCCAATATGGCGGACAAAACTTTTTAATTTTTAAGAAAAATTATGAATCTCCGTATACAAGGGGTATATGTTTATGTTAATAATTTTTCAAAATTCAACATGGTAAATCCAATATGTCAGACAAATAAATTTAAATTTTTAATAAAAATCATGAAACTTAGTATACAAGGATTTTTTGGGTCGCTGATTACAAATATGTTAATGATTTTTCAAAATTAAAAATAGCAGATCCGATATCCCGGACGGAAAAATAAAATTTAATAAAATTCGTTTGAAACTTGCTAGTCGGAGTGTTTAAAGTGAAGAATCCAATATATCGGACAAAAATTTTTAATTTTTAAAAAAAATTATGAAACTCTCTATGCATGGGTTTTTTGGGTAGTTGATTACGAATATGTTAATAATTCTTTAAAATTCAAAATGGCGAATCCAATATGGCGGACAAAATATTAATAGAGTACGTTCAAGACCTGTTATTCAGAAACTTTTGGGGTCGCTGATGATAATCTGTAGTCAAATTTTAAAAATTCAAATTAGTGGATCCAATACAGGGGACCCCGAAAACCCCTCAGTAACAAGTTTCAAAAGAATTAATTTAATTTTTATTTTTTCTTACGCCATATTAGATCTGCTATTTTTAATTTTGAAAATCATAAACATATTCGTAATCAGCGACACAAAGAACCTATGTATAATGAGTTTCATTATTTTTCTTGAGAATTACAATTTTTGTCCGCCATATTAGATTCGCCATTTTATTTTTTAAATAATTATTAACATATTCGTAATGAGCGACCCAAAAAAACCCTTGTATACTAAGTTTCATAATTTTTTTTAAAAATTAAAAATTTTTTTTCGCCATATTGGATCCGCTGTTTTGAATGTTGAAAAATCATTAACATTGTCACGTCCACGTAACTTTTATTTAATTAATTAATTAATTATATATTATTAATAAATAAACAATTTATTTTATATAGATAATTAAGTTTAATAATAGAACAACAAACTAAAAATAACCCTTAGTTGTTATTCGGAAACATATAAATTTATTATTTGTTTAAACAAATAATTGTTTAAACAAATAAAACGATTTATCTCATTAAATACAAATTGCGAATATTCTTATTTTTCAAATATAGTGTCACGTAACTTTTTGTTTAATTAATTAATTATCTAATGTTAATAAATAAACAATTTGTTTTATATAAATAATTAAGTTTGGAACAAACTAAAAATAACCCTTAGTTGTTATTCGGAAACATATAAATTAATTATTTGTTTAAACAAATAATTGTTTAAACAAATAAAACGATTCATTTCATCAAATACAAACTGCGAATATTCTTATTTTTCAAATGTAATGTCATGCCTGTGTAACTTTTAATTTATTTATTAATAATTCGACTAATGTTAATAAACAAACAATTATAACAATTATATATTATATTATATACAATCTTTTTGTAATCACAAATATATGTAAAAACATTGCATAAAGACTCAAGGATTGTCGCCCTTTCGATTTTGGTAAAGAACGGATCATCATGCAGCTACAGGAAACACATACAAAGAAGATCCAGCACACACACATCTCCTAGACCAAATATATACAGAGGGTGCTTCTCGTCAAAGCGATCGACTCACTCAAGTTCGTCTTTTGACAGGTCAGTCGGCACCCTGTAGACGCCGTCTGGACCGATCGAGATCTATAAGTACAAACTCCAAAAAAGAGAAAGGCAGTCAGCAACATAGTGAGCCACGCACTCCGTAATACAGTAAATCACAAAGCCGGTCGCCTAGCCAAAAATCGTACGAGTCAAACAGTGACAAGTTTTTTCAACCGGTCAGTCCGTCCAGTGAAATTCCAACGAGTATTTTCGTGAAGATACTTTTCATCCTCAACGAGTGAACCCGTTAGGTCAGTGACCGAACTACGTAGCTGCCTCATTGGATTAACTTCTCGATATTTCCAATTACGACAATTGGATCAACTAACCTAAACATCGGATTACAACAATTGGATTAAAACCAAAGGATTAAAACAATTGCCGGAGAGAAACCAGTCCCTGAGAACAATATTTGGAAGAGTAAAAGGTAAAAATCAACCAAAAAATCGAAAACAAATTAAATCCTCCCCATGTTCAAGTCATTTCAAATTAATAAATAAATAATAATTAATTTACAGATAGGATCAACAAATCCTATATTTCCAATTTCTTAAGGGAGCAATCCCGAGTCAGAATGCAATTTTGAATATCAATTATAATAAATAAATATTGTTAATTCAAATGTAATTGAACTTGTTTTATTTGCCAGCCCTGTCCCAGTATTGGTAATACCTTTTATCAAACTAAATCAGGGAACATTAGGGATTAAATGCTGGGGTAATAGCTAGAATTAATTAAAATAATAACTAATATTTTTATTAAAATTCAGTTAAGATTAGGACATAACATACCCCGCGTTTTGGTGCATCGGCCGCTGGTACTGGTAAATTTACAGTTTGGTTACAATTGGATTACAAAAGTATTCAGATAATAACACTTTCAAATAACAGAAGAAACAATTAATTTTAATAAATTAAAATTAATATTTTTATTATCCAAAATAAAAATTTCAGCTCTTATTTTTAATCAAAAATATAATTTTTTTTTTTTATTGTATTTTCTTTCAGCATATTAAATTGTATTTCATTATTTTATAAAACTGACAATATTTTTTTTGCATTAGCGACAGTGAATTTCTTTTTTTTATTCAAAAAAAGTTTTGTCAGACACTTTAGAAATCTGTACATTTGTTTATAACTATCAGTCTCCTTTTGGGTTGTACGTTCGAAATTAAAGAACGGCCACCATTGCACAAAGGGTAGGAGCAAAATTTAAACAAATTAGGAACGGTAGCTATACTTCGCGTGCTCGCAAGCTCTGGCTTTCCTTAATAAAACAAACGGTTCCTCTGATTAACCTTGTTGTAAGTGTGTAGCCACTTGAACAAGTGAAGAGGATTAAAATAAAGTGAAAACACAAAAATTGTAACGTGATTTTTTTTTATTTCACCCGACAAATTTTATAGTGCGCGAATACATGAGTTTACACAACACATTAGACTTCTTTTACATTATGGTTAGGAATTTTTAATTCAACAAAATCATATAGAAACAACAAATAGATGTCTTACATACTTATATGTTAAAATATAAACAATACTCAGGATCTTCATATAACTTTATCAAAGTAAAATCTTTCAACAAACAAGTTAACAACAATAAAAATAAATTAACTAATAAAAAAAAAAAAAAAATAATAATAATAATAATAATAATAATATTAATAATAATAATTATATTATTAATAAATTTATTTAACTGAAAAGAATTAATACTTACTTTTCGAGAAATATTTCTTATGTAAAATTTCAAATTGTACATTAACATAGTATTTACATATATTTAATATTACACATGATTCAGATTTGTTTTTCAAAATATATATAAAAATATTAACTTGTATTTTGAAATGATTTTTACAAATGTCTAATGAAGCAGATCCTACAATAACTCGTAATAAAAGTAGAAACAACCCCGATTTAGCAAAACTAGTAAATGAAAATAATAGATCTGCTTTTCAAGATAAAAAATCAAGGACTGATAAAACATTAAAATCTACTCCGACCACTAAGCAATCCAAAACTGACTCACCACATCCAAATAAAAGCATAATAATTAGTGGTAGTAGTAAAATTAACGAAGAATCAATCCTTTTTGATCCTGAACTATCAAAGGACTCTTTTATAAATTCAACATTTAATCCGAACAACTCGACAGTAATTGATAACGGAGACAAAACATTATTAGCCGATAATAAAGACGAAAATAAATCCGAAACCGAGCCTGAATCAGAAACAGACTCTGACGATTTCGTTATTGACAATTTAGAAAAATCAATTTCTAATAAAAAGGATATTTTAAAACCTTTAATTAAAAATAAAGATAAAAATAACGTAAAATCATTATTATTTAATTCTCCGGAACGTAATTTAGCCTATCAACCGTTAACAATCAATCATCAACAACAACAGACAATGGCTGTTTCCAATAATCAAACAATTTCTTTACGCGATGCATTAGAATTAATACCTACTTTTACTGGTGATAACATTTCCTTAGATCAATTTATCTCAGCATGCACCGAAGCAAAAGAAATGCTACCAACGACTGCGGAAGCAAATTTAACTAAATTAATTAAAACAAAAATTAGAGGTGAAGCAAAACAATGCTTACTAGATGAAACTTACAATAACATCAATGACCTTATTGATAGTTTAAAGAATGTTTATTCTCCAAATAAATCAATTTATCAACTTCAAGGCGAATTAGGAAGCATTTATCAATGGGAAAACGAAAAAGTAATTTCTTACGGGACTAGGATTCGAGAATTAGGAAATAAAATATTAGATACTCATAAGCGGATTAATCAAGGCGATGAAGATGAAAATTTTCTAGAAGGATTAAGAAAAGACACACTGGATTGTTTCATGAGAGGACTCAAATCAGAAATAGAATCAAGATTAAGCAATAAGGAACCAACGACATTTATAAATGCTATAAACGAAGCAATTGAAATAGAAAGAAAACTAGCAGCTACACTAGCATTACGTTCATCTAATAGGAATAGAGAAGAAAGACAGGAATCAAAACGGGATAAAGTTCATACTGTTCAAAATGATTTAACATGTCAAATATGTAACAAAAGAGGCCACAGCGCCCTTTTCTGTCGTCAATTAAACCAAAATACTAATTTTAATAATAGAAATCCTACACAAACTTTTAATAATTTTAACAGACAACAATATAATAATAAATTTCCACAAAATATAGTTAACCAACAACAACAATATCCAAATCAAAGGAACTTTAATCAACGACATCAAGCTCAGTGGCAGCCTCGTCAGAACATAGGTTTTTCTGAACAAACAAATAATAGACCGTACCAAAATATATTTAATCAAAGAAATAATTCAAATAACTTCAATCCTCCATACTCGAATAGAATTCAAGTAGAATACTTATATTGTAAAAAACCAGGACACACTATTAGTGAATGTCGAAAAAGAATATACAACAATCAACAACAACTTCAACAATATCAACCTCAAACACAACAATATCAAAGTCAAAATCAACAACCTCAACAAAATCAAAACCAACAACAACAACAACAACCACAATCCTCTAGTTTTCAACCACGAAACACAAGAAACCAGGGAAACTCCAAACCCCTCCCCACTCCGGGTGCAGCTCGGGAGGCTCGACAGTAAAAGAAAATGCACCTAGTAAAAAAATAAAAGAAGTAAAAGAAGTAAAAATAAATATTAGTACAGAAAAACCAATTCCCTCGATTATTACGGAAATAAATGGATTAAAAGAACCAGCATGCATGATGGTAGACACGGGAGCAGGTAGAAATTTAATAAAATTGAGTATTGTTGATCATACAGTTGAGATTAAACAGGATGAATTATTACGACTTACAGGAATAAACAATTTCCCAGTTTACACTCTAGGTAAAATCACACTAAATATTTTTGGTTTTCCAACAATTTTTCATTTAATCCCCAATAGCGTACCAATAGAAGAAGATGGTGTTTTAGGATCAGAATTTTTTATCAATAATAACGTTAATATTAACTATGCACTAAAATGTCTAGAAATCGAAGGTCAGAAATACTTTTTTCAAAAAGAAGAATCAATATTAAACACCGAAAACATTAATCAAAATTACTTAACCTCAAATGAAGAACCACACTTTGATACTTGTCAAATTAATAACATTACTGGTGAAGACAGAACTGAACAAATCAAAAAATTACTTAGACTAGATCACTTAGACGAAAAAGAATTATTTCACGTAGAAGAATTGATTAAAAAACATCAAGATCGATTTCAATTACCTGACGAACCACTTGAAGCCACGCCCCTTTTAGTACATTCAATTCCTACTACTGACGAACGCCCAATAGTGACTAAACAATACAGATTTCCCCCAGTACATAAAGAAGAGATTACTAGACAAGTAAATGAACTTTTAAAGAACAAAATTATTAAACCTTCTCAATCACCATATAATACACCTATCTTTCTTGTACCAAAAAAGTTAGATTCTCAAGGTCGACGAAAATGGAGAATGGTTTTAGACTTTAGAAAATTAAATGAAAAAACAGTTGCAGACAATTTTCCTATACCCAGCATTTTAGAAATATTAGATCAAATCTCTAATGCCAAATATTTTTCGGTATTTGATCTTGCAAACGGATTTCATCATATACCAATGGATCCAAGAGACTCACATAAAACAGCATTTTCTACCCCTTACGGACATTATGAATTTGATAGAATGCCCTTCGGTTTAAAGAATGCGCCAAGCACATTTCAACGTCTTATAAATATCACTCTGGATGGTCTAATCGAAAATGATCTCTTCGTTTATCTAGATGATATCGTTATTTATTCAGAAACTTTGGAAGAACATGAAGCTAAGATTAACAGACTTATGGAACGTTTACAGTATGCGAATTTACGTTTACAACCAGATAAATGCGAATTTCTTAAATCTGAAATAACGTACTTAGGACACATTATCGATAAAAATGGAGTCAGACCGGATCCCAAGAAAGTAGAAGCAGTAAAAGAATTTCCAATTCCCAAAAACGAGAAAAATATTAAACAATTTTTAGGTTTAGCCGGATACTACAGAAGATTCATCGAAGGATTTTCCCAAATAACAACACCTTTAACTCAGCTACTAAAGAAAGACACACCATTTCAATGGACAGAAAAACATCAAATTGCGTTTAATACTTTGAAAGAAAAATTATGTGAAGAACCTTTATTACAGCGACCGGACTTTTCTCAACCGTTTGTACTCACTACTGACGCATCGGGATATGCAATCGGAGGCATACTTTCTCAGGGAAAAATAGGACAAGACAAACCTATAGCATATACATCTCGTACACTTAACGATAGTGAAAGAAAATTTGACACTTATGAAAAAGAAGCTTTAGCCATTGTATATTGTGTACATCACTTCAGACCGTATCTTTTTGGTAGAAAATTTACCCTAGTAACAGATCACAAACCATTAGTTTGGTTTCAAAATGCAAAAGATCCATGTTCACGAGTTACTCGATGGAGGTTAAAATTATCCGAATATGAATTTGACGTCGTCTACAAAGCTGGTAAAATAAATGTTAATGCAGATGCATTATCACGCAATCCAATCGACGTTAACGAAACAAACAATTTATCCAAAAACAAAATTAATTATACACATTTTCAACGATCCAATAAAAATTTTTATTATTATGAAGAAACAGACAGTGAAGACACAAGCGAAGATGAATTAGATGGAGAAGACTCATATTCGAGCTCTAGTGAAAGTAGCGAAGAATCAGACGATGACTTTGCGAAGGAAGAAGAAATAAACGATGAAAGAACTGAAGAGAAAGAAGATACAAACAAGGACTTCAATAAAGAAGAATCACATGAAGACACAAAGGAAGAATCAAATAAAGAACCAAATAAAAGAAATTTATATACAGAATCTGATAAACAAGAAAAATATGAAATCATATACGATGAGTATGAAGATACAAAAAATAAACAAAATGAAAACAAGAAACAAATGAATGAAGAAAAAACAATTATACGAAATCTGAAAACGAATGACTTGGTAACAAAATACCAAGCAGGAGCACAAAACACTCAAAATTTTATAACAAAAAATCATGAAGAAAATAATGAAATTCAAAACAAAACATATACAAATTCCAAAATGAATGCTATGGTAACAAGAAACCAAGTAAGAAAACAAAACAATCAAAATAATATAAACAAAGAAGAAAGAAAAATTAAAGTAAAATCTACGAATATGAAGAATAACCAACCTAAAACCCCTTCGTCTCTACAAAGAGAAAGGCAAAGAAAAGGAGAGAATTATTCTATCATAAATAATGGAGAACAAATACCAAGCGAATATATAACAAAAAATGAACATAGTGAAGAATCAACGAATAACCAACCCGTGAAACCTTTACCTCTTCAAAGAAAAAGAGGAAGGCCAAGAAAAGGAGAGAATTATTCTATCATACGAAAAAAGAAACCAGCTATTAAAAAATCGAAGAAGTTCAGAAAATCGCAGAAAGATTCTTTTGATTCAGATCCAAATTTCACAACAAAACCATTACCAAACAAAAAGAAAAATAAAAAACGAAGTCCTAAATCAGAAACATCAAGTGAAGAATACCTTTTCTCAGAAGACAGTGAAGAAGACACATTAAACGAAATATTAGAGGATAAAGAAAAGGAAGATTTACATCATTCAACGGATACAGAAAATCGACCACCACCAGAGCCCCCTCCTGCAGAAATAAATATGCCGGATGAACAATTGATTAGAAACAACAATATTGTAGAATGCCGAGACCAGCTCACTATGCGAAAGGATAATTATGCTTATTTTACTTCAATCACAGGCGAACCAAGAGATAACGGATCAAATGCTCTTTTTAAAAGAAATGAGTTACCAAAATTAAAAAACTTATGTTTAGGAGAAGTTCACGAATATCGTCGTGGTAATCAGCATCATTTTGTGTTACCAATCGAATCAGAAATTAAACTTAACCTTACGGAGAAACTTAAATATATTAAATCTTCAATTAATTCTTTATTTTTGAAAGCAAAAGAGTTAAAAATTCGTTCAATTAGTATTGCAAAAACTTCTGAAATTAATCACATAACATGGAACGAAATTCTAGGGATTATGAATTCCATTTTTTATAATTCATCAATTAAAATCATTATCTGTTTAGGAATAATAAAATACGCAACAAAAGAACAACAAAAACAATTAATAGAGGAAGCTCATTCTTCGGCTCTAGGAGGTCATAAAGGAGTATCAAAAACTTACAACCGAATACGTCAAAATTTTTACTGGCAAAATATGAAATTAAACATACAAAAATATATACAAACATGCTTAAAATGTCAAATCAAAAAACTAGTTCGAGTTAAAACAAAGAATCCTATGGTTATCACAGATACGCCAGGCACAGCATTTGAGAAAGTTTCCATGGATATAGTAGGACCTTTACCTGTAACAGAAAAACAAAACGAATATATATTAACCATTCAAGATAATTTTACTAAATATTCTTTAGCCATTGCACTACCAAATGCACTTGCAAGTACCATTGCAGATGCTTTCGTTAAAAAATGCATTTGTATTTTTGGCTCTCCGAAAGCGGTTCTTACTGACCAAGGACGAAATTTTCTAAGTATTCTTATTAGAAATCTAGCAAAAACATTTCGGATTAGACAATTCAAAACAACTGCTTTCCATCCACAATCGAACGGATCTCTTGAAAGATCACATCACGTTCTTGCAGAATATTTAAAACAGTTCGTAGATAAAAATTCTCAGTGGGACGACTGGCTTGAACTAGCCACGTTTTCATACAATACTAGTATTCATGAAGGTACACGTTGCACTCCATACGAATTAGTTTTTGGTAAACTAGCTAGGCTACCGTCAAGCGAATCACCAGACGACAATGAAAAACTCGAAACTTATGACGAATATTTAATAAAACTAATAACTAAACTACACGAAATTAGAGGAATTGCAAGAGAACATTTAGTAGCTGCGAAAGAAAAATCAAAAATATATTACGACAGAAAAATCAATCCACAAGATTTTAAAATTGATGACGAAGTATTTTTATTAAGCGGACCTAAACCAAAGAAATTAGGAGACCAATATTCAGGACCACATAAAGTTTTAGATATTTTAGGCAAAGGAAATGTTAAAATAGAAATAAAAAATAAACCAAAGGTTGTACATGTAAATAGATTGAAGAAATCAAAAATAAATTCAAACACACATAAGTAAAACAAAAAATTCAAAAACAAGTAATAGAACATACCACACATCTAAGAAGTAATAAAAATTATACTTTTTACTTCAAAATATTAGTATTTTTTCTAAATAAATATCCTTTTCTTTGTACTTTTCCTTTTATTTTTTCTTCTCTCCTACTCTTAATTAGAAATATCATTTTACAGAAATGTCTGCCAGATCGAAGACATGGCTAGCCCTTATAATACTAATATCATGGAGAACATCAGTACAAGCCATCATCGGTTATGACTGTGGTTCAAATCAACTTAACCTCACAACAATATCCCTTTTGGAAGTAGCAGAATGTGACATACCTGAACCAGAGGTAAACGTTGAACAGAAATACGTCCAACTAGTACAAATTAGCGATTTTACCCGTACTAAAGTGAAACAATGTAAACTGGAGGTCGATAGAACAATTACACATTGTGGAGCATTTTCACATGCATCAGTAGTAAGAAATGGATTAAGTGCATACATTCATGATATTTCATACGATCAATGTAACACTCTACATCAAGGCGGAACTATAACATTCGGTCAAGACGCAAAAATATCAAAATTGAAACCTAATCATACAACTTATCATAGTATATTAATAGCAGGATACACTGACACAGATGGAGATTGCACAGGAGTTCAATTTACAGATCCATTAGGGACCTGGGACAACGTTGTTGTACAAGGAGTAGTAACTGTAACATTAACCGAATACTATGCAAGTGTTAATTTAAATACAGATCGAATTCACTTACAATCTGGTATCACATGTTCACTCTCAGATACCAATTGTTTTGACATGGAGGGCGGACAGACATTTTGGAACCCTTTACCTCAAGACATTTGCCATCTTAATAAATATGAAGTCTTATATGAAGGTTTTGTTAATAAGACTTATGAAAATACCACTCAACATGCAGAAACAATTTACTCTTTGAATACAGAAGATATAACATTTGCATTATCACAAAGAAGTCTAAACCCAGTTTGCAACTTAATTATGTATAGAACAGAACACCCAAAATTATTAATTGTAGAAACCCAACCAGGAGCATCAATTTTACCAAACAAAAAACCTACTGTACAAAATATGGATCTTTTTACCTACGTAAACTCTAAATTTGTGTATGTTGAAAGACACATTCGTACTCAAATGAAACAATTATATCATGACATATTAATTCAAAAATGCGAATTAGAAAGACAGGTTCTAAAAAATACATTAACATTGGCAGTCCAAACCCCAGATGAATTTGCATACAATTTAATGAAAGGCCCAGGTTATATGTCAATAATAGCAGGAGAGGTCGCACATATAATAAAATGCATTCCTGTAGAAGTAAAATACCGCGAAACAAAGGAATGTTATCTACACTTACCCATTTATAAGGGAAACGACACACTTTTCTTAACACCTCGAACACACATAATAACTTCTAAAGGAACTGAAACTAATTGCAATTCCTTTATTCCATCAATGTATTGTTTAGGACAAAAATGGTACTAAATGCTTCCTAACCCAATAGAAACAACTAACCCCGCTACTATTAGGCCCCTAACAAGCGTTACATGGCAATACACAAATCCTTTATCATTAGCAACCAGTGGCGTATATTCACAATCCGATTTAAATAAATTAAAAGATCATATAATGTTCCCAGCAGAAAAACCAATGATTCTAAATAGTTTAGTTCGCGGCATGACAGGGTTACCCACAGTTAATCAGGGAATATCTTTAATGGGTTTACTAGACGAGAAAACTATGGAAAAAATTGCCCAGTCAACATGGAATAAAATTTGGACAGTATTTTCTAGTTTTGGTACTGTCAGCGCAGGATTTATAGGCGTTGTCATTGTAGTACGAACAATTAAATTATTAATCGACACATTTATACATGGCTATGCCCTGTATACTGTTTTTGGATGGTCAATCCATCTTATTGGCTCAATTTGGGATTCAGTTACTAATTTACTATTGCATTTAGGAAAACAAGAGAAGCCGACAAAAGAAGCCGAAAGCCTAAACCAACCACTCTCTGATAATCAAAACAAAAAAACACACTCAACAACAGAATCAGAACCAGTAGTACAAGAACTCAAACAAGGTAACAATCAGACAACAGAAACATACATATATCCGCAAGAACAACTAACACAATTAAATTTTAGTCAAACTAATCCATATCGTATTTAACTCAAGCATGAATTCGATGAAACCTACGGAAAAAGTGCAGGAAGCACTGATATCAATGGGATTGTCGCCTTTAAAATATATTTATGAAATTAGAAGGGATACGAACAATAAGTTACTTTTCGAAATTTCTGTAGCAAATAAAATATTTCAGTACACTGCAATGGGGCATGATCCAGATATGGTGAAGGAGCATGTAGCACGTAGTTACCTTAAAACCTTACCAATCAATAATAATATCCTTATCACCTCTCTTCCTACAGTTGATGTTATTCGTGAACTAAAGAATATTTGCATAAACTTAAAAATGCATGAACCAAAATATATTTATCTTTACTTTTGTGCGACCAAAAGAAATCATGTCATCACTTGTAAAGTAGAAGAAAATAAAGAAAATGGCGTCGCGAACACAATCAGAGAAGCCAAAATACAAGCCACTTGTAAAATGATTCATGAATTGTACAAAAAGCAAAACAAAGTATTAAGTAACATTACAAGTACAATGAACAATTTATCCCTAAATCCATTACCTTCTACTAGTACTTCACAACAAAACGAAGAAAGACCACCTCTATTACCTCCGAGAAATAAAATCAAAACAAATCCTCTTCACTCCCACAAACCTAAAGCATGTCTTCCTCAAACAAAATCATACAAGAAATGCATGAACTGCGGATTTCGATCACTAAATCCTTATAACTTCACATAAACATGATTAATTTGTTCCAGCATGTCTCAACAACCTCTCAACCTCACAACACAAAAATCTGCCGAATCATCCTCATCTCCTCGTAAAAATTGTGTATTTTCAATACTACATAAAGATTTACCATTATCTCATTTTAAACCAATAGAAGGACAAATAGATGTACTACAAATTTTACGATATTTTACTTTTGAATATGGTCTTTCAACGCCGAACATTTCAATGGAAATAGACAAAAAAGAAACATTTTTAACAATATACACAGTATATGTGTCGGTTGGAAATAAAATAAAAAAGAAAAAAGCATATTCTCAAGTAGTAGCAGCGCAATATGCAGCGCTAGACTTATTAAAATTTTTTGTTAGAACTCACGATCTCATTGATGATGAAGATCCCTTTTTAGTAAACACTTCAAAAACGCGAGAAATAGGAACACAAACTGATCCGCGACCTAAATTAATACAATGGCACAACTATTGTAGATACTGTTTATATCACGGTCACACTATTAGAAATTGTGATTCATTAAAACTAATTCGAAGGTTCGAACCTCAGAAACCAGTATTCTTTTTAGCACCGAACCAAAATTTACACAAAACAATTGGAATCTTACGCGCAAACTACTCAAATAGTAATATAAGCAAGATTAAAGAAAGACTAATCTAAAATTTCGTTTGTTTTAGTTTCAAGTCTCACCAAGGTTCCACTTGCATGACCAAAAGACATTCCGAAGAAAGCAAGATAAATTCAATTTCAATTATTTTCTTTTCTATTTTTCAAAGAAATGACCAACATGCTAAGTATGAAATTCGTTTCCATCCTTCTCACACTTCTTACTTCTATTATTTCTTCACACTCTTATAATCAAACAATCCTAGCACCAAATTCCACCATTATTTTTGAGTCTATGGGATTTATTACACCTTTAAATGAAAAAAGACATTTTTTAAACTCCATTGAAATTTATGAAATTTTAAGATTTGGTAGACTAATAATTCAAACATTTAAAGAAGTAACTACACATTGTTCCAAATTCTGCCCCAAAGATATTATCAAGGAAGAAATAATGAACAAAGAAAAAGAACTAATATCAATTTTAAAAGACATCGAAGATATTTTATATAATAGTACAACAGAATTAATCTCTAACAGTCAACAATTTTATCATGTTCTAGACAAAATGCACAACACAAACCTTTCCACAATAATCGAACAAGAGCAACAAATCTACGTTTTCCCCGCTATCTTTTCAGAAACATTTAACAACAACTTTCAAATTCAAGATACACTTAAAAGTTTCAAAGGCTGGCATAGTAAATATTTAGACCAACAAGATAAATTTTATGTATTATTTTCCATATCATGGACTAAATACTTAAGCGAACCAATTTCCAATTACATAATTTACATAAAAAAGATCTTAAATATCCTAATATTAGCAACAAACAATAAATGGCATCCGGTATTACAGTCATCAATCCCTCAAGAATACCTTTTCAACACTGTTTCACACGAATTTTCTCTAACAAAAATATTAAGATACTCAGAAACAGACGTTTTTACACATAAAGACAAATTATTTATTGCTCTTTCAGTACCTTATTCACCGCAATATAATCTTTTTAAATTACATGCAATTCCAATATTTAACACTTTCAATAAACTATACCCTCTAATAACACAAATAGATTTAAAAAACTCACTTTTAGCTATTTCTAAAGACAATAAAACTTATTTTTTCCTGGACAAACCAAGTATAAAAAATTGCCACGAAACAACATTTGGTAAAATTTGCCCCTCTTCCCCGGATATTAAAACAACAACTGAAAATCCTACTTGCGAGATTGAACTTTTTATGAAAAAACATTCAAATCTATGCACATATAACTTACAAACTTCTTTTAAAGATTCATGGACCATATTAGAAAATTATCAAGCCTGGTTGTATTCAATTAATTTTCCCACAAATATTAGAATTCGTTGTCCACAAAAAAATAAAACAGAGTTAATTATCCAAAATAATGGGATATTAAAAATTAAACCAGAATGTGCAGTAGAAATAAATTTTCTCATTTTACCTAAGTTAACTAAAAAGAACCAAGAAAAACCATACTTAATTATCAGAGAAAAAGATTTAAATAATTTTCGAAATAATCATATAACTTTGTTTGAATTTATTTCTAATTCCAAATTACGCATCGATTTTCTTTTGAATCACTGGAATAAAACTAAACAAATTATCCCACTAAATGAATTTGAAGAAAAATTACTCATTATGGCCGAAATTCAACTACAATCAAAAAATTTAATTTCGAGAAAAGAATTTGATAACTTATTTTTCAATATTATGATAGCAGTAATGATAGTGAATATCCTTCTATCTATTGTTTTAACACTAGCAGCTATTTTATATTATTTAATTAAGAAAAACTATTTACTTATTAAATCAATAAAAAATGATAAAGAAATAACTTACCAAGAATTAGATCCATTGAAAAAAGACGAACAGTTTCAAATTTTTTCACCAAATCCAAAACGTAAAAAAACCAGATTGGAAACTTGTGTTTGATAATATATTTTTACATTTAAATCCTAACTAACTATCTGCAACAACAAAAAATATATATATATAACAATTCACGAATCAAGACAAATATAAAACAAAATATGAGTAGTAAACTCACCCTTTTTAAGTCATCTCCTATAACCTTATATTTAAATTTATCAAAAATAAAAGGCACTGTCCAGTCACCCCCATTTTTTTCATTTACAATATTTCTAACACGTACTGCACGTTTTTGTAGTCCTCGTTTTGTTAAATATAACCACTCCACAGGAAAACTAACAAATTTCATTTGAGCGATTCGAAATCTTCGTCTTTTAAAACGATACATATTTCCATCCTCTTCAAACCCTATCTCGTTTTCTTTCAACTGCAAATAAAATATTTAAATAAGCAAAACTTACAATATTAAAATTAATGACTAATCATATAATTCAAGATCTCGTACCAACTTCATCTGTTGTTTTTCAAACATAAAAAAATTTCCGTCAACAGAATAAATGTTTCCGACAGAATTATTCACTGCGAAAACAATTTTTTTTCTTATAAATGTTTGTTGACCAATTGGCAGTCTAGTCCACCAACCAAGACCATATAAAATCTCATTTTTTAAAGTCATTACACAAAACCTGTCATCACTATCACGTTCCTCCCAAATTTTTTTCTCCCATTCAACCACCTCGAATTTTTTGATTGAATTATTGGACTCGAGAGAATCATTTTGCACCACCTCAGGCACAACTTCCTCAACAAACAAATCATTATTTTCACTCACTTCAGCAACCAATTCTTCTAAACTTCTTAAATTGGTTACATTTGCATCATTCACGTTAACATTTGCTTGACACTCATTTTCACCAGAGTCATATTCACTCAAAACATTTAAGGAATTTTCTTTATTAGCACCAACATTTTTCATTAAACTTGAATCCAATTCTTCACTAGTCGATAATAAGTCTAAGTTCCAATCAATTTCAACATCTGTACTTTCACAATTTTCACTTAACTGAATTTCATTTTCACTCTGTCTTAATTCTTTTATCACACTTTGAAAATTTTGATAATCAACGTGAGAACCACTTGTCAAAATACAATCTAGTCCCTCGTTTGTATTTAAATCAAAACTTTCCTGAAGACTTGAACTATTGGAATTTTCATTTGTATTATCACTAAAATTAAAATTTTCATATGAAAAGTAAAAATCTATAATAACGTTTCTGTCTTCCATGGTAAAATTTTTCTCTACAAGAAATTCACTCACGAAAAGCCAAATTAAGACTGAAAACCCATTTAAAGCCATACTTTTTTTTACCCCAAAAACTTACCTCTTACAGGACAAATTTCTTCAAATTATAGTTCTCAGAGAATCTTAGATAACGAAAGACTAGAAATTTTTTCTTTAACACAATTGAAAAGACTCAATAAGACAATAAGACGAGACCTGCAAAGTATCCTTGCCTTAACCTAGTACACTAATAAATTTTTCTGGACATTGATACCCCGTTGCGTTTCCTTAAGTGCATGCCTACTCTGCGACAACCATTCTCTAAACTTGTACTTCTTCTATTAGGTAAAACACGTACAAAGAAAATTAAAAGAGTACTTCAAATTAGAGAAAAACAAATGAAAATTATTTCAAGCTGTAAACAAGTTGAAGATGTATGTAATAAATCACACTCTTTAAATCTTCTTGTAATAATACAAAAACATGTATGAAAAGTGCAACCAGACAGGGAATAATCATTTAGCGTTAGCATATTACTTTATTTCACTTATATTTATATATATATTAATTTTTTTTTAGCATGTCAAAAAAACAAAAAAAAAAAAAACAAAAACAAAAACAAAAAAATAGCATGAAAATAGATTATATGTACTCAGCAATCAATACTTACCTTTATTTATAGTAGTATCGGTATGTATGTTACAGAACAACAATGGCTGCACATTTTCGCATTATCAATGCCGAAGCCGTTATTAGCCCGGCACAATTATTGAATGAATTAAGCATAGAATATGATTTTACTGTACCCGAATATGAAGTGGAGAAAGTACCATTCATCTTAGCACCGAGATATAGAGTAAATTGTAGAATTTTTAAAAATTCTACAGAATTTTTCACAATCAGTAAAGAAGCCCCCAATAAAAAAGAGGCAAAACAAGATGCATCGCGAAAAATGCTAACTGAATTAAATCGAAACTTCATATTCAGCGAGAGAAATGGGTTGCACGAACCACGATTAGATATAAACAACGAAAATCGCACGATATTGTTTAAATGGACAGGCGCATGTGAACGATGTTTTGTCAGAGGGCATAGTATTTACGTATGCCGAGGGCCTACTAGAAATAAAAACTTAAGATAATAATTTGATTATTAAATTTATATTAGACTCATATATTTTTTCTTTTTCCTTTTTTTTTTTCTAAATTTAGATGCTACCTGTAGAGAATAATATCGAAACCGGAGAAGAGGGTAATAGATTAAAAAAAGCGTTTGTTACAAGAAGAATTTTATCACTTTTTTATTGTATTATGAAATGTAACGATTCCATTGTATTTTATAATGATTATCGTGAAGAGCTTATATGTGAGGAATGTTACGAAAGCAAAGTTTCGGACGAAGGGAAATTATTTTGTAGAATTTTTTATTCTACCCATTTCGCAATAAAAGATATTAATAATTTGTATTGTCAAAGATGCCAATTGCAACTATTTTGCATAGAATGTCGGGCTAATTCGTGCAGAGAATGCACGATTTTCATTTTAAAGCATGCGACACTTTTTCACTCAGAACTCAAAGGCGTCCCTCCTATTTATGATCCTAGATATAGTGAAAAATACGAACTCATTGGTGAGGATTACGATTCTGAAGCCGAAACTATAATTCTCGAATAACCTTCGCATATATTTTATTTTACAAAAAATAACTTTCTTTTATAATATCAAACAAAAATCTTATAAACGTTAGAATTGTAACGGTAAATTTTTCAAATAATTATGTAAACAAATAAGGGTTAATTAAAGTCTCTTTTCTTTTTATATCGACAATTTTTGTCAACTTTGTTTTCCGCAATTGTCGATTCTTCAAGGGGGGGAGGTGTCACGTCCACGTAACTTTTATTTAATTAATTAATTAATTATATATTATTAATAAATAAACAATTTATTTTATATAGATAATTAAGTTTAATAATAGAACAACAAACTAAAAATAACCCTTAGTTGTTATTCGGAAACATATAAATTTATTATTTGTTTAAACAAATAATTGTTTAAACAAATAAAACGATTTATCTCATTAAATACAAATTGCGAATATTCTTATTTTTCAAATATAGTGTCACGTAACTTTTTGTTTAATTAATTAATTATCTAATGTTAATAAATAAACAATTTGTTTTATATAAATAATTAAGTTTGGAACAAACTAAAAATAACCCTTAGTTGTTATTCGGAAACATATAAATTAATTATTTGTTTAAACAAATAATTGTTTAAACAAATAAAACGATTCATTTCATCAAATACAAACTGCGAATATTCTTATTTTTCAAATGTAATGTCATGCCTGTGTAACTTTTAATTTATTTATTAATAATTCGACTAATGTTAATAAACAAACAATTATAACAATTATATATTATATTATATACAATCTTTTTGTAATCACAAATATATGTAAAAACATTGCATAAAGACTCAAGGATTGTCGCCCTTTCGATTTTGGTAAAGAACGGATCATCATGCAGCTACAGGAAACACATACAAAGAAGATCCAGCACACACACATCTCCTAGACCAAATATATACAGAGGGTGCTTCTCGTCAAAGCGATCGACTCACTCAAGTTCGTCTTTTGACAGGTCAGTCGGCACCCTGTAGACGCCGTCTGGACCGATCGAGATCTATAAGTACAAACTCCAAAAAAGAGAAAGGCAGTCAGCAACATAGTGAGCCACGCACTCCGTAATACAGTAAATCACAAAGCCGGTCGCCTAGCCAAAAATCGTACGAGTCAAACAGTGACAAGTTTTTTCAACCGGTCAGTCCGTCCAGTGAAATTCCAACGAGTATTTTCGTGAAGATACTTTTCATCCTCAACGAGTGAACCCGTTAGGTCAGTGACCGAACTACGTAGCTGCCTCATTGGATTAACTTCTCGATATTTCCAATTACGACAATTGGATCAACTAACCTAAACATCGGATTACAACAATTGGATTAAAACCAAAGGATTAAAACAATTGCCGGAGAGAAACCAGTCCCTGAGAACAATATTTGGAAGAGTAAAAGGTAAAAATCAACCAAAAAATCGAAAACAAATTAAATCCTCCCCATGTTCAAGTCATTTCAAATTAATAAATAAATAATAATTAATTTACAGATAGGATCAACAAATCCTATATTTCCAATTTCTTAAGGGAGCAATCCCGAGTCAGAATGCAATTTTGAATATCAATTATAATAAATAAATATTGTTAATTCAAATGTAATTGAACTTGTTTTATTTGCCAGCCCTGTCCCAGTATTGGTAATACCTTTTATCAAACTAAATCAGGGAACATTAGGGATTAAATGCTGGGGTAATAGCTAGAATTAATTAAAATAATAACTAATATTTTTATTAAAATTCAGTTAAGATTAGGACATAACAACATATTCGTAATCAGCGACCCAAAGAACCTATGTATAATGAGTTTCATTATTTTTCTTGAGAATTACAATTTTTTCCGCCATATTGGATCCGCCATTTTATTTTTTAAATAATTATTAACATATTTGTAATCAGCGACCCAAAGAACCCTGTAAACTGAGTTTCATAATTTTTTTTACAAGTTAAAAAATTTGTTCTGCCATATTGGATCTGCCATTTTGAATTTTAAAAAATTATTAACATATTCGTAATTAGCGACCCAAAAAACCTTGTTAACTAGGTTTTATTAATTTTAATTTCAAAATTTGCCATATTAGCGCAGCTATTTTTAATTTCATGTAATAACTATTTGATGTTTTTAAAGTTTGAATAGTTTATTGTGCCACCTTTTTGCATACTGGAATGACGTTTTCGGTTAGAGATTTTGATTTAAAAAAAAAAAACAAATGTCAATTTTTTCGTACTTTTTTGCAAAAAAGTCGCCATATTGGATTTCTTATTGGTCAAAAATGCAATCTGATTACGGAATCTTGTAGAGCGCACAGTAGGAAAAAAGTGGAATTTACTGTTCAAAACATTCCACAACCTCTTATTGTTGATCGATTTTCAACTTTTTAAAAAAAAAAAAATAATCGGAACAACATTCTGAACAAATCAGTGGTCTTTGATTTATTTATTTTTCTATTATTTAAATAATAATAAATTGATGAACCTGCACTGACTAACATATAAAAATTTGTTAAATTGCAAAACAAAAAAAGTCTTCTAGGTGCATTAGAAACAAATTGTAATAATTAACAACAAATATTTGTTTAAAAAACTATTGAAATAATAAATTTATTGTAGTTTTGATTAAATTTTATTAATCTTGAAGAATTGACAGATTAGAGTAATTGTTCAGGATTTTGTTCTGATTATTTAAAAAAAAAAAAAGTTGAAAATCGATCAACAATTAAAGGCTGTGGAATGTTTTGAAAAGAAAAATCCACTTTTTTCCCACAGTGGAGCGGTCTAAAAAACGTAAGAAAACCCTATTCCCATATTTTAGAAAAACAAATTCTACATGCAGTACTATTCCAAAATAAGTCTACGATTATTGTGACTTTTTGAGCATTAATGGGTTAAGTAAATAAGCAAAAGCGCTATTTATAATTAGAAATGTTTCTAGAGAAAATTCACCCCCTGGAAGCTCTAACTGTTACTACATAATACCATCCATTCTCTATGAAAAAAATTATTACATCTTATTAAATTTTTTAAAGTGAAAAAAATGAATTCAAAGATTAATGAAAGAAGATCTTAGTAACTTGGCTACTTGAAACTAGTTTTGTATTTGAATTCATCTCCTCGGAGGGGTCTTGGTAGTTTATATCGCGTCGTGAAACGCCAGCTTTGGTAAAGTCACGCCTTCTACTTGCTTCTATAGAAAGCTTTAAGAGACGATCCTATTATAGAGAAAGTACTTTGCGCGCTATCACATTGGCGGTGCCTTGCTTAAAGTCACTTCTTACGCAGTGATACTGAGTTATGGTACTCTGCCAAAGAGGAACAATGCGATAACGAAGACAAAATCATTCTCTCGAAAATAGTTAATAACTGACATTTAAAATCTAAAACATTATTCATCTAGATTCCACTTAGGATTAAAGCATATCTTGACTGTAAATAAGATAGAAACAGATAACACTGTTTTCAAGGAACCCTTCTCTTTTTTAGCATTTAAAATAAAGGGATTTTGGAATTTTTTTCAAAGATACAAAACAGTTAATGTTTATAAAACTTCAAGCTCCTTTTGTGTACTTCCATACATCAGTTAATTCGTATAAATTAAAAATAATTTTTCGAAAGTTTGGTTCATTATAATATTCAAAAAATGACTTCGATGTGAAAAATGTATTTTAAAACATAAACTTTTGTTATGTCTTAAACCTAATCAAATATTTGTTGATTTATTGAACGAAATTGATTAGTATTTTTATTATAAACTATAACTATTACTCAAACATTAAATCCCTCAAGTTTCCTGGTTTAGTTTGGTAACGGTATTACCATGCAATACCTACTAGAATAAGGCTGAATAAAACAAGTATCAATTACATTTAAATTTAGCATGTTTATTAATCTTAAAATGTTTTAAAATTATGTCAGACTCAAGATTGTTACTTTCTTTGAAAATTTCTTAAATATAGGAATTTTTTTAATTTTTTCCTGAAACAAATTATTAAGTTTATTTAAAAATCGTAAAAAATTAAAAATTGAGAGAATATTACTTGTTTTCCGATCTTCAATTAATTACCTAATATTTTGAGGCTCTATTTTTATTTTAGCGACTTAGCACTCCAATTTATTTGTAAAATTAATAATTGTTTTATGAAGATGCTGGAAAACTAGAATCGATTGTTACGGTCCTGGGGGTCATTTGATCCGGCGCCTGCGTGCTCGTCTGATCAACGGAGACTTGGGTCGATAAACTGTCAAGTATGGCATTCCTGGGTTGTAACTTAATCAATGAACATATGTATTAATTTTGTGATACTTTATATTTTGTCGACTTGTTAATTAAGAATAATTGTTAATTAATTCTTTTGAGAACGATTTTTGATTAATAAATATCAGTTTTTAAAGTTAAAATTTACACTTAGCGAAACTTTATTGTTTGGTGAATAAATAATGTTATCATTACAAAGATGAAGATGATTAAAAAATATTGAAAGGTAAAATTACTAAATTATTTTTTTTTAATCATGATTTTATGGATTTTAAAATTAAGACATTACATTACAGCATGTAATTTATGATGACAATTATACAATTTAAAGAAGTTAATTGTTATGATTGACTAATCTGAAATTTATTTTTTTTTGTATTTATAAATACTTAAATTCGATATTTTATTTTACTTTATTTTTTTTTTATTCTCTAGTACTTTTGTACGAAAGGGCAATTATTGTTAGCCCTTATATTATTGTAAATAAATAAATAAATAAATTTATATTTGTTTAAACAATATATGTTAACAAGAATTTTGTCACATTTGTTATTTTATATTTGTTTAAATGAATAATTTGATTTGTTTAAACAAATAATAAATTTAGTAGGAGCAATAAATATTACTTAATTTCGATTAATAACTAAGGTTTATTTCAGTTTATTGCTTAACCATTATGCCTAATTGTTTATATTTCGATTTATTATAATAATTTATTAACATTAATTAACTAAACAATTAATTAATAATTAAGAGGAAGGGACACTTTCAAAAGCTATGTTTCAAAAATAGTTGTAACTACGTCAAAAAAATATTTACAAAAATTCTAATTATAGAATCAAAAACAGTATAAAATTTCACACAAAAAGTTATGATTCTTTTATATTACAAATATTTATAACATAACAAATAAAGCTGCTAAATTTAAATACATTATCATGCTGATAACAGTCCATAATCTTGTATTTGTTAAAAATTGCATATTTATTTTCCGTTTAATTTCTGCTTTGAAGCTACATTGATCCACAGCCATATTGGACTAATTTGTCGGTTGGCTTCATTCAGCAATTATTTGTATTTAGTTTTGTTTCTTTTTTTCTATTTTTTATACTCTTCTCGTATTTGCGTAAGCAAGATAAGCACATATAACACTGGAAACTGCTTAGTATAGATAGATATTGCAAACTGTTTCATTTATAAAACTTGAAAATATTTAGAATGTCTTAACATCTTGCTAGACGTTTTGTGAGACTATCTACGTAAATATAAAATGAGATTGTTATTTGTACATTGCGTTTGAAATTTATGATTTCATGGAATTTTTTTTATTTTAACATTTTATGAAACTATTCTTTTCTAAGATTGTTGTTTTACCTTATAAAAAATAGATTTACTAGATTGTAAAATTACAATCCAAATAAGGATTATAAAATCTGAAAAAATGTTGAAAGAGCGGCTAATAAAAAATTTTAGTGATCTCATACATTATATAGTTACGATAATATTTTATATTCGGTATACAAAAAAATTATTACTATTATTGTATAACTTATAGAACATATTTTCAAAAACTTCTCAGCTGTGAATTAGTTTTAAAAAATTGGATTCTTTAGAACCTGAAAAGAAAAAGTCTTAAAGCAGTTGGCGCCATGAGCATTTCTTACATTTAAGTAGTATAGCACAACGTTAAGTCCGACTGAACTGATGTTAACTGACAACGATTTTACTCATTAGGACAGAAAAACGAACTTTGACTACAAAATGGTTGTTGGTATAGGTATATTTTAAGCAAAAAATGTGCATACAATTTGTCGACAATTAGACTAAGATAAAAATTTAATATCTGCAGATAATAAATAAAAAAAACAATTTAAAGCGCTTAGTCACTTACTTTTGATTTCACTGGCACAATATAAACAAAGAAATCATAGCATTTAAATTAAGAAGCAAGTTAAAAACTCTTTTAATATCTGCATTTAAAACTATTTTAACAATGCAACTCATTCCCTTTGTGCGAAACAGACAACTTCATAATTATTGTACATATACTACGTATAAACTGAAGCTTTCATTCACACACACGGAAAGTTTAACATGTTTAGAACATGTTTTACATGTTTTAGAATACAAAGAAACTTATTGTTAATTTAGTGTATATCTTAAAGTATAGAATTTGACCTCTTAATTTTATTATAAACATCAACTATATTTTTTTACAAAAAGTATTTTCTGACAGAAAGAATTTTTTGTTAAAAAGTATTTTCTTACAGATAAGGTAACTGTACCAATACTCGATCAGTACCTATAGTCGATCAATGATGATTTAATTAGCCAAAACTAATTATAGTTTTATTACATTGGTAAAAATAAATCTTGTAATATTCGAAGTAGTATTTGGCATCAATACTATTAAACTATTAATTAATTTTATCCAATTGAATCAACACTGATCGACTATAGGTACTGATCGAGTATAGGTACCGTTACCTTAGTATTTTTTGACCAAAATGATTTTCTGACAGAAAGTATTTTTTGACAATAAGCATTTTCTGACAGAAATTATTTAAAAAAGAATTTTCTAAAAGCAACATAATTCTCTTCCAAAAATAATTAAATTCTAATATATTTTATTAGATATACTTCCCATTAGCACATACCTGAACAGCACCGGATGCTCCAGCAATATTGGCAAGGTTGAGGAAGGCATTTTTACTTTGCATCAACCTTGCCAAGTAGTTGATCTCATAAAAATACGCATGTCAAGTTGTAAAATTTTTTATCATCAAAATAAATATTTTTCGAAAAAAAACCTTGAACCAAATTAACCTGAATCCCATTCAGCCTAAAACCAACTTGCTGAAAATGCATTCAGCCTAATCCCATTTACCCTAAATTGTATTAAGCCTAAATCCCCTTTAACCTAAAATGCATTTAGCAAGAAACCCATTTAACCTAAAATGCATTCAGCCTAAATCCCACTTAAACTAAAATGCATTCAGCCTAAAACCCATTTAACTTTATTCCCATTAAACCTAAAATGCATACATCCTAAATCTCATTTAACCTAAAATGCATTCACAGATTAAAACCCATTTATCCTAAAATGCATTTAGCCTAAATCCCATTTATTCCCAAAAACATTTATCCTACATCTCATTTAACCTAAAATGGATTCACTATAAATCCCATTTAACATAAATCTTATTTAACCTGAATACCATTTAACCTAACTCTTATTTAAACTAATTCCTATTCAACCTAAATCCCTTTTAACCTCATATGCATTCATCCTCAATCTCATTTAACCTAACATGGAACCATCATAAACCCCATTTAACCTAAAATGCAATCAGCCTAAATCCCATCTAAACAAAAATGATTTTATTCTAAAACCCTTTTAACCTAAAATGCATTTAGCCCAAATTCTATTTAATCTCAAATGCATTCATCCTAAATCTCATTTAACCTTAATCCCATTAAACTTAAATCCCATTTAACCTTAAATGCATTTAACCTAAATTCCATTTAACCTAAAATGCATTCAGCCTAAATCCCATTTCACCAAAAATGCATTCCGCCTAAATCCAATTTAACCGAAAATGCAATCAGCCTAAATTCTTTTTTACCTAAAATGCATATAGCTTAAAAAAATTTAGCCTAAATCCCATTAAACGAAATTTATAATGTAAAATTTAGACTAAACGGGATTTAGGACAAATAGTTTTAGGCTGAATGCCTTTTTAGATTTAATGGGTCATAGTCTGAATGCATTTTAGGTTGAATGAGATTTAGGTTAAATGGGATTTAGGCTTAATGCATTTTAGGTTTAATGGGATTTAAGCTAAATGAAAATTAGGTTAAATAAGATTTATTATGTTTAATGGGTTTTAGGCAGAATGCTTTTTAGGTTGAATGGGATTTAGGTTAAATAGGATTTGAATTTAATCTATTAGATTTTCTGGTTTTTATTTTTTTACCCCAAAAAATTCAGATTCAACATTTTTTTTGGATTGTGTCTTCTAAAATTATTTTTATTAATATATTTTTTTAAATTTATTGCAAAATAAGGAACATAACAAAATTAATGCAAAAAGATTAAAAGCCACCTAGCACAAAGTCAGTAATATAAAAAAAAATGTAGGTTTTTCAATTTTTTTGATCCGGAAACCAATTTTATACTTATATAATATAACAGTTATACGATATTTTTTGTCAAATTATTCTAAAATATGACGAAATAACAGGTAATACTCAATTATAGAAAGTTTATCAGCAGTTCATAAAAAAATGCATAATTTAAAAATTTTCGATTTTTTGAATTTTTGAAAAAAATGTATATCTTCCTTTCTTATCAATATTTTTTTAGTCTGTAAGTTTATAAACCTAACTTGGGTCAAGACCTAACACTCTGCCAAATTTGGTTTCAAATGGTTCAGTTGTTTCTATGTGATGCACGAACAAAGGTTCAGTGACATACATACATACATACATACATACTTACATACATACATACAGACAGACATGAAATTTTTTATGGGTATATTTGAATTCCTTGATGCTTAAAACGAAAAATCATGCATGAAATTTAAAGTTCTAAGCAATGTACAGAAAAAACTCTGATTTTATTAATATAGATAGATAACAAACTTTCTAATATTTGAAAAGATTTTCTGAACAGAACTGTAAAAAACTATTTTTTTTTATTTTGGGCCTTATAATGTCCTATTTTTATTTTTGATAAAATCTAAGTCACCGACCTATAATACACCCCTATACCAAGTTTAAATGCAGTTTTTTTGATTAACTGATTTTTCATTTTATTAAATAAAAAATTTTAGATTCAAAAATTGATATTTTCTATTGTTTCATCTAAAATTGTTTTTGATATTTATTTTGTTAAATTTATATATTTATAGCCAAATATGTTGTAAGGAACATTAAAAAGTTAATTCAAAAAGATTAGAAGTAATCTAACAAAAAGTCAGTAATTTAAAAAAATTTGGGTTTTTTAATTTTTTGAAAAATTGGCATATCTTCCGTTCTAATTAAAATTTTTAAACTTTCTAAGTTTATAAACCTAACTTGGGTCAACACCTAATATACCACCATATTTCGTTTAAATCGGTTAAGTCGTTTGAATGTGATTGACGTACAAAGTTTTGTGACAGACAAACAGACATACAGTCAGACATACAGACAGACAGACAGACATGAAATTTTTTATTGTCATTTTTGGATTTCTTGATGCTCAAAACAAAAATTTATGTTAAAAATTTGAGATTTGAATCAATGTACAGACAAAACTCTGATTTTATTTATAAGGAGATTAAATGTAAAACTTTATGTTAAATGTAAAATTGCACTTAAAGTAAGACACAATGCATTTTTGAAAATTTTAGCAGCAAGTAATTTTATTATTAAATTAAATAAGAATAAATCACTTTTGTCTACTTAACAACTCAAAGAATATATTTTGAAAATTGTTGTGTAAGAATTTATTATATATACACGCAGTAGACTGTTCTGAAGTCAAATGAGAACTAATCTCAGTGACCTTATTAGAACCCGATTGATCTGAACCTATTAAATTTAAAAAAATTTTTCCAACACATAAAAAGTTGGATTTTTCTTCAACTTTCAAGTAGTGTAACCAAAAAAAAAAAAAATTATGTTTTTTAATTTTAAAAAATGCATTTTTTTAAATTTGGACCCTTTTAGAATATATTTTTTGGTATACTTCAAAATGTTAAGAACATTTAACAAATAGATTTAGAATGGAATGGTACGTATTATTAATTAAAATTAATTTTCTAACTCTGCTGCTATTCCCATGTCCTGCACTGGGCACGTTCAAACTCCAAAAAGTTGTGAATTTAAAAAATTAATTTAAATCAATAATACTTACCATGACATTCTAAATCTTTTTGTAAAATGTTCTAAACATTTTGAGGTATATATAAAAAAAAATTATTCTAAAAGGTTCCAAAATTTAAAAAAATGCATTTGTTTATAAAAAAAAAAAAAAATGCATTTGTTCAGAGTTATATGTGATAGAAGATAGATCTACTTTTAAAAACCTAAAATTTTGAAAATTCATAACTCAAAAATTCGTACACTTGAACAAAAATGAAAAAATACGTATCTTTTATTTTTCATAAGAAACAAATAAAAAATAGATCCAATCAAATTTAAAATGTGAACTGTAAATTTGATATGGAATCGCCCATTTGAATCATTCAGTCTTAAATTCTTAAATATTCTGAAGACTATTCGTTTCTCGTTGAAAACTTTTTTACAAAAGTTGATGATTGCAAAATTTGAATAACTTTTTATCTGCATCTTTTTTAAGTTTAACAGTTTCAGCGACAAACTCGAAAACCCAGTTTTAACTTTCAACTTATTTTTCGAAGTGTTGAAATTTACCTTTTCATTAAACTCTTTTTAACGCTTAAAGAAAGTGTAAAAGAAATGTTGACACTTAAAATGTGGACGGCACTTACTTATTTTACGATAATCAACAGTTTTGTTCCCTAATATATCATAGTTTTAAACAAATCCCAGAAAGAAATTAACACCCTTAAGCAACTTCAATTTTAAAGAAATTAAAAACTAAAATTCGGGTCTTCTTTATTGTAATTAATTAGTACAATTTTTGTCATTTAACTATCAATATTCTTTTCAAGATTTTGTGCTTTTCATGCTAACAGCTACTTTTAGTAATTTACATTTTTGTCACTTTAAAATACGTTTTGTCCTCGAAGTAAGAATAGGAAAGTGAAAAGCGTTTGTTTACTAAGCTTTAGATATGAAAGCTTCGTTCATGAAAGTTTCTTAGTAATTGCCCGAAAACTCTACTTCATTCCGTTTTGCGCTCTACTGAGTTCACAAAACAATAGTCTTGATATAGAATACTTAGCTTCTTTTAAAGCACACTTTGGTATAAAAGACACATTAAGCATATTTTTTGTTAGGAAAAATTCATTTTCAGTTTTATAGTCTCAAAAATCTCTGAAACCTACCTATCATAATTATTTTACTTTTCTAAATTTTCCCAACTTTAAGGAAAATCATATTACAGAACGTTTGTTTTAAAAATTAAATGTGTAGAAAAGTGACTGGAACAGTTTTATTCGTTAATTAAACAATTTTATTTTCTGACGTGACGTAATATTTAACAACGGTAATAAATTTCATAAAATAAAATTAAAAGCAACAGAATATACACACTGAGAAAATGTGTGCATGAAAATTTACATTAAAATAATTTAGAGGTGGGATATCTCGACACTTTTGTGAGGGATACATGTTTATGAATAGTATCTAATATTCTAGATTAAGAATATTTAGCCTATACAAATTAGAATTTCTTTTTTGTCATTTGGAAAACATTAAAATGTTTTTAATTTAAATTTTCCTTTATAAATAGAAGCTTTAATAGCGTTTTCTGGAGTCTTGCTTTATATCCAAAACTTTTTTAGATGAAATTTGTTTGATTTTACGTGTCATTTAAGAAACAAATTAGGGGTAAAAAATTTCTAAAACATTTCAAAAAGAATTTTTTTTAGATTTTTAAAAATCTTTTATTTTTGACATTTTTGGTCGGGATTCGTTTTTATTCATTTATTCAATCGCCTCATGTTAAAAACCGAACACTAACCTCGTCTTTTAGATAATTTCCATTCTTTCAAAAATGAGCCATGTTGTACCAAAGGGAATAAATATAAGCTAATTAAGAATGACATAGTGTATTATTTCTACAACTACAAACAAAAATGTGTATACATTTTGTCCCAAATAAATCACAAAGCACTTCTGTTTTATTCACATTTACAAATATGTCACTTAACTGCTTTCCTACTTGTCCATCTGTCCACTTGAAATGTTATCTAAAATGGTACGAGGTCTTAATTGGTTAAGCAATGAATTAACACTCGATCCCATAAATATATCAACATCAGGTTTAAGTTGTACGATTCGCAACCAATCCACTACTTGAATTCCTGCTAGCTTGCAGCTGTCAGCGTCATTCGTTACATGCGATATACATATTCCATCGTCTTGTTGAACTCAACTCTCACAACTTCACCAAGTAGTACTATCTATTAAATTGGATTAGATCGCAAACAAATATCACTAATCGTAAAAAAAAGAGAATATCATTAAACAACGTCAAAACTTTTGCTGAAGTTATTTATTTCAATCAAAATTAATAAGCCATGACTAACACATTTATTTCCGGAGAGGGGGGATAAGGAGCAGCAATAAAACCACGATTTTTAAGTTGCAGTACAAATTAACAATTTTATTTAAAGAAATCAACTTTAGAAACTTCACAAAAGTTAAATAGCCGTCTACATGGCATGGCCGTATCACAAAGGCTACAAAGGTTATAAAGATTAAATGCACTGAACACCGACTCGAAAATTAACGAAATAGTCGGAGAACCTACTGCATCTCTAAAAAAAAATTAAAATTATTACATGAGCTCACCTGGGAGGGCACGAAGAGTCGTGAATGGAGCCCCGTCCAGTAATTTTTAGTTACATTTTTATAAAGTTTTAAAAGAACACGATGAAAGGTCGAACACACTCGTTCAAAATAATAAGAGCGAAAACGCTTCGTCAAGATTTTACAATGCTGCGACATGTGCGCCACTATGCCGCTAAAGCGAATCACACATCAAAGTTTTCGATAAACATTACCAACAGATGGAACTATCGAGTGGCGATCGACTAGGGATGGAAAAGAGAACAAAAAATTCGACTTTCGAGTTTGTTCTACTGTAAGATAAAGTCGACTGTTAGTCGATTTTTGAAGAAAAAGTCGACTAAAAATTGACTTTCGACTCGACTCATCCTATCTTATAATGGTAAAAATAGAAAGTCGATTTTCGGCTTTTAGATCAGTACCCTTAAAGCCGACCCTGAATAAGACTGTTGATTTGATTGTAAATAAAATCATAAATCAGACTCTATTGGCGGTTGTGAAATTGGAACATGATTAAAGGTATGCTTTCGGGTCGGATTTATAGTTTGACTGATCAGTGGCGGATCCAGACAAGGTTTTTGGAGGGGGTATTGCATGAGAGAGAAAGAGATAGCACTATAATGCTATCTCTCTCACTCTCATTGTTAAATATGAGGCTTTTGGGGGGGGGGGGTGGGGCCAAACAACCGTGGGCCCCCCCTGGATCCGCCAATGTGACTGATAGTTGGATGTAAGATGTGACTAATAATCAAATTTAGATTCTGATATAGTAGCGGATTGAGGTTCTGATTAGCGCATAAATATGTGGTCGCTTATTATTATTAACATGGATATTATTTATAAAGAGCAATAGATACTATTTGTGTGAAAACGATTTGTCGACAAAAATAATTTAATTTGAATTTTAGAAATATGACAAGTCTCTTCTTAACCTGGGCACCAAAAGGTATTAAGGACGTGGGGAATGACGAGGGGAATGGGTAATTTCGCATTAAATAAAATTTCTTCCGCACCCACCGTCTTGACAATCGTTTTCCGACATTCCAATTAATACGAAATCGTCACGACTTTGTGTGTCGTCGGCAACACGAAGGTGTTTATTTTATTTTAATAGTTTATTTCTTTTGTGTCTTTTTTATATTGTGGTTGTGAAATTTTTGTTAAATATTTATTTTTATCCTTTTAAAGTGTGGCGATTTTTTTTAATATGACGATTTCCAACCAAAAGAGGACGTTGGGTGGATTTTTATATAAGAAGAAATCAATTTCGCACAGACAGTTAAACATCAATAAGATGTAAACAAAATGTGGTCCACTCAAAAAAGAAATGGTGCTGTTGGGAAAATAATTTAAATTTCTGCTCAACAGTAACAATGCTCTCAAGTAATCTCCCCAATCGTCAAAGAAAACGAAAAGGATGTCGGGAACAATAAGTTTTCTATTTGTTTAATTGTTTTTTTGTCTTATTTTTTTTTATCTTAACTTCATTTCAAATCAGGCAGGCTAGACCTGTTCGGGACTGAAAGTAATTTTTGCCTTCAAAATGTTTTATAAAGAATTTTAGACGATACGTATTTTTTTATTTTGCTGAAAAAAAATTTTTTTGGAAGTTATAAGGATTTTAAGTTTAAAAGTGGGAAACTTCATTTCTACAAAATTTAGGGGGAAAATCTTTAAAGTGTTAGAACTTTATAAGTAATTAAGATAATTTATTTATTTCTTCTTGCATCTGAAAGAGCTTTTGTTCGTCTTTCCAAATCCATTGGAAAAATTAAAAAATAACAAAATGGCGGTCATTTTACTAAAAAACTTAAAATTTAATTTACTCAAAAAGTCCACCTTTTTTTTTGCTCAAAATTTTTTTGGGAATTGTGGTCATAAGTAGGAATATTTTCCATAAAAATTTAACTTGTGCCCGATTATGGTACAAGAGAAAAATTTTTTTTTTAATTTTTTTTAATTTTTTTAAAGAAAAACATAATTTTTTTTAAGAAATACACTGGATATGAAAAAATTTCTCAAATAAAAGTTGTTTGTCTTTAAAAAATCTAAAATAATGTCTTCTGTCATTGTTCTCTATTTTGCGTTTTTTCAGTCAATTATGGAAAAAATTGATTAAACGCTCACATTTGTTGCGTTTTTAATGTCGGTATCAATATTTTTTTGATTTAAAAATTTTTTCATCCACAGTAACATATAAATAGTTAATTATCTTTGCTGTCACTAAAGTTACAATTGTTGACAATTTTTGTGTTCAATAAAGTAATAGCGAGTATAAATACTGAGACGTTAATGAGTTATATATTATTTTTGAAAAAACCAAAGGTAATAGTTACATGATTTTTGCATGTGAATGTCATAATTATTTTTGTTTAAAGTTCAAAAGAGTTTAATAACAGTGAGTTTTATCGATTTTTTTCAAAATTCACTGAAAAAACGCAAAATAGAGAAAAATGACAGAAGACATTATTTTAGATTTTTTAAAGACAAACAACTTTTATTTGAGAAATTTTTTCACATCCAGTGTATTTCTTGAAAAAAATGATGTTTTTCTTGAAAAAAAAAAAAAAAAATTTTTTTTCTCTTGTACCATAATCGGGCACCAGTTAAATTCTTATGGAAAATATTCCTCCCTATGACCACAATTCCCAAAAAAATTTTGAGCAAAAAAAAAGGTGGGCTTTTTGAGTAAATTAAATTTTAAGTTTTTTAGTAAAATGACCGCCATTTTGTTATTTTTTAGTATTTTTTAATTTTTCCAATCGATTTGGAAAGACGAACAAAAACCCTTTCAGATGCAAGAAGAAAAAAATATATATGTCGATTTGGTTTTTATTTAAAACTCTTAGTAATTTTTTATTTATTTATATATATTATCATCGAATAATCGTTGTGTAGAAAGTATGCGTGTGTCGGGTATACACTGAGAAAATAAGTTGACTAAATACAACCTTTTTTTGATTAAATTTAGCAGAGAGAGGTTGTTGATATAGCACCTGCAAAGCACTTAATTGATTTTAGCAGAGCATATGCTCCGGTATCCTAGAAGTTTGATTGTCATCGCCGGTGTTTTGTTTGTTTTGTCCTGAGGAACCCTAACCTAGAAATAAAGCTGCTTGGCTAGATGCTTATTTTCTCAGTGTATTATATTAATTTTATTTATTGACTTCGAATTTCTATTTGTTATTTTAATTTTGACTAAATATAATTTTATATAATTGACGATAAATTCTGACTTTTATTTTAATTATATTAGTGTTCTAACTTCATATCTGTTATATTTTTTAACTTTTATTTATATTCTTTTTCAATTCTATTTTAATTTAAATGTGCGATTATCAAGATATAGTAGTAAAAGCTTTTAATCGTTACAGTTAGAATGATTTATTGGACCTGAAAAGGTCCGATTGTTTAAAGGAGAATTGAAATCCAGACTAATTCTGCGAGTCTCACTTTAACTTGATTAACGCGTCCCGAAATTTTTAAAAACTTTTTCGACAGCGACTAGACTACACTCACGACGGATGACACAAAACTGAACAGTTGCCGCGAATTGTAACTATTGTCCTCGAACGGGCTACAGCTACTGTTCTCGGGAACCGTTTAGTCTTGTGTCATCCATCGTGAGTATAGTCTCGTCGCTGTCGAAAAAGTTTTTTAAAATTTCGGGACGTCGCAAAATAACGTTAAGTATTCCTGACGTTATTTTCACGATGTTATTTGTATAAGTTGTCCTTTTTCCTGTAATAGTTCATGACGATTGTGACACGCAACGCTGAATCAAGATGGCCGCCATCAGTGTTTTGACAAGTTGTAAACGACAGACGACGATTTCGTCTTTAAGTCCTGGCACTCTTGTGAGAACGGGACTCACATGCAATCTCAATCAGGATGGAATTCTTCGTGTCAATGTTATGAGCAGTATTCGTGCATGAAGAAAAGAGTTATAAAAATAATTAATGTTTGTCTTTCAAAAGAAGAATTTGCCCGGTTCAACAAATCGACAGGTTAACCAGAAATTTTAATAATATTATTTAAATAATTAAATTCAATAAATACAATGTTGGATTAATACGTCAAAGTAAAAACAAATACTAAATAACAAAATCTTATATTCTGCTAAATAAAAATAAATATGAATTAAAATGACTTTTGGAATTTAAATATTATTTAAAATTTAAAACTATAAACTCAAAATAATGAAAGGCACAAATCCACGAGTTTACATTCGGCTGAAAAATAGCCTGGTAATGATTGCAGACTGGTGTGTAATCATAATTTTATTTAAACAATTAATATATATTTATTATTATTCAAATTATTATATCGATTATTATGATATAATATTATGATAATTATATTTTTAAACTAATTAAAAAATATTGTGTGAGGTAAATTTATACCTCATCACAATGTTTTATAACATTTTTAAAGAATCTTTTTATCGCGCAGATAATAAAAAAATAATTATTATGAACTGATTAAATAAAATAAATTAAGTTTTGTCATTCAGAAGTATTTAAATTTACAATTTAATTCGAAAAACTGCAGATTATACAAATGCAAAGACTTTTAAACACCTTGTAATGGATTTGTTAAATATTCCTTTACCATCTTTTTTGGCGTACAATTTCTGACCCTATCGTGATAAAATACAATCAAATAAATATGTTTCGACGCTGTAATGTTTTTTTAATTTTGCAAGCTATTATAACGAAGACTCGTGTGCCAGCTTGCAAGATCGATGTGGAATTCCGAACTGCACGCTATGTTAATGTTTTCACCGTTAGTCTTTGCACTCACAAGCCTGAAAACTCTATTTAGCATCAGTTTGTATGATCAATCATTTAAATTATCACGTTGTTTTATCACTTATAAATGTCTAAAAACATCATACTTGTTGGGTTACCTCTGATAGTTATCTCTTGAATGATGCCTTTTGTGAATTCAAAACAGCTGATTTAATTATTTTAATTATTTTCGATAGAAAAAGTGAAACATTCATTTGCAATTAAAATTGTAAACATTTATTTTGTTATTTTGAGTCTACTAACTTGTTCTAGTAGCAAAATTTTAAAGTAACTTATGTGAAATGTCACATCGTGTAAAAAAAAGGAAACCGTACACAGACAGAGAATTTTGGCGAGAAGTCTGTCTAAAAGAACGATGTCTGGGTTTGAAATGCGGTGAACATGAATGTCGACAAAGAGGATGACGAATGCAGAACGAATACATGATGTTTTCGCACGAGTTGCACGTTATGTAGCGCTCCGCATTTCCTCTCTTTTTCCGCTCACTCTTAGTTCTTTTGAAAGCAAGAACAAAAATCTGACTAAGGTTTGTATCATTAACAACATATATCGTTGAACATTGCTAGTGGGACTTTCTTCAAGAAGAAGAAAAGATTATTATTTCGCCGGAGATCGTTAGCAGAACAATTTCAATTCATACTTCAAATAGACAATGCGATATCTTCATATGCCGGCACAATTTGTTTACAAATTAAGGGCAAGAGAAAAATATTTTCATCATTAATTTTTCAAAAAGCTGCATAGAACTGAAATTGTATAGTAGGTAAGTGATGAAACAGTAAGAATTTTTTACAATCTAACAAATATGACTCAACCAGCTATTTATTGGTGTAATACATTTTTTTAACAACATGAATGGCATTGATAAAATAAAAATCTACTAATTTTTGTCTACAATGCTTTCATTTTGAAAGTTAAATGTTCAAATAAATGTGTTGTCATAGTATTAAGAAAGAGACCTAAATAGCAAAAATTTTTAGGTCATATGTTATGCACATTTAGTTTATTTTATCAAATAAACCGTTTTATTTTAGCTTGAAAATGGTTGAGGAGGAGGAAACATCTTTGATAATAATTCAAATCCTTGTTTGCGTGTGAATCATAATCCACTGAAACAAAATATAATTTTATTGACAAGGAAATGGTTGGTTTAAGAAGTGGGTATTGATTTATACAAACTTACTAAGTTAAATAAATTGAAGATCTTTAGTTTGGTCCCTGAACTCCGAACTATATTATTCAGATTCGTAATTATTAAGGTTTCTAGGAGTCAAAGGAAAAAGGGTTTAGGATTAGAAATTCAGAATATGATGACCGAGGATTAAGGATTACATTCTGCTTTTAGATCTAAGTCAAAACTTATTTAAGGTTTGTATTTGTTTGAAGAATTGGTACTTGATAAATTACAATTGATGAATTCCCCGAAGCCGCACCCAACATTTTAAAAATCGTGTTCAACGGATTTGTTTAGTTTCAATCACGACAAATTCTGACTTTAATATTATCAAATTAATGGATTGTTATATTTCATAATTTTCATAGTTTTAGATATTATAACTTTCTCAAACCCGATGCGTTCAAATTTCCACAGACTTTATTCGCTGTACACTTTTCTGAGAACTTTAAAATAAGCATGTGAAGACAAACTAGAACTTGGTTGCGACTTTGAAACTTTGCCGAGGAGCTCTTAAGAAAAGGACCGACTCTGAAGATGTCGGCTGAAGAACTCAACCAGAGTCCTATGATGTTGGTTAAGAGCTCTTAGAGAAGAGAACTGTCTTCAAAGATGCCAGCCGAGAAACTGATTTTTGGTTTCGCTCAATTTTTGAAGAAACCTCGGTTCTCTGTGGTTTTCATCCCCTTCAAGATTTGAAAAGCCTCTAAAGGTTTCTTTGGTAAGTGGACATGGTTGCAAGGTCAAAAGTTACAAAAATTACCTAGGCTTCTCTTTTCCAACATACAAAATGCAAGGGTGCATGTGACCCTTTCATGCGGTAGTTTTCCCCTCTTATTATTTAACTTACCCATACTCTCAAAAACTAATCAATACTCAAATATTGATTTAAACAATCTAAGAATGAACTTGTGAATTTCATTGACATGGAACTAAGTAAGTCACAGGGACGTGACATATGCTTGCGATTTTTAAAACAAAAATACACAAAGAGTATCATGATTTACTCTTCATTCAGTCCAAAACATTCAACAAAAACTGATTTTAATTTTACTTAATTATAAGGGAACTTTTAATCAAGGTAAAACTATCACTGAACAAAACCTAAAATTTGTTTATGTCTAGGTCCCTTTCTTTATATATTCTCCACATTGAGACACGTTTTTGATAATTGTAGATTTTATGACATTTCAACAGAAGCAGAATCATAAATTGAAAATGTACGCTGCTCGTGCTAAAATTTATTAAACTGGACCACAAGGTGTTACTGCAGCAAAACTTATTGTTAGAAGCAAAAGTAAAACAAGGAAGATATTCTGTTTTGATGTCTGGGACAATTTATGCTGAAAATTTATATTCATTTTCAAATAATTTCGGATTTAAGTACATGCTGCAATTTAGCTAACAGGATTTATGGTTCACAGGATATCGTGTCGACTTTGCAACCAGCTGACTTCTACGAACTTAAACGGATAAGGAGAGCCAAACACAATTGAAAATGTTACTGCTCTAGGAAAAGTTGTTTTGTCACAGCTTGCCCGCATTTCAACTTTTGGTCCGCTGTTTGTATATAATCAAATCAGGCTACAAAGTTTCAAATCTATACTTACATGTACATGATTTACTTAATAACACAGAGTTTTCTTAAAAAATCAACTTTAGGACTAAAAATTTGCAGAAAGTAAAGCGATGAAATATTCAAGATTTAAATCCGCGTCACGAAGGGTAGAATCTCTCTTTAGATGACGAGAATATTAATTAAGCCCGTCAAAGAAATGAAGAAAGCACCTTTCAGGAAGAAACCATGAAGGTTCACACGACATTGGTAAATCATCGGGTGCATAGTAATTGAAGACAGGATTACTGCTACAGCAACGATTCAGCAACCCAGTTACTTATATAGTGAAGCAATTGAATTTACTTTCAGACGGGTCAAACATAAAATTTAAAATAGGCAAATTAATTTATAAAAAAACTATTAAACTATTAATGAGGGTCGAATCCATACGAGAATTTTGGAGAGGGTCATTTCTCTGAAAAAGAAATTATACATACTGACAATTGACAATTAAAATAAAACGCGAACCTGATATCTTCAGGATGTTTTACCGCCAATCGTCAGAAATGTTTTGAGTTACTTTATGTCTTGTTGAGCAGCAACTGGTTGTTTCGGTTCGTGTTGGATCACCTTCGGATATTTCCATGAAAAAATGTGCGAGAAATTGTTAAGCTTCATATTAATAGTAATTAACAAAACGTTGATTTCGAAATTAATAAAATAAATGCCCGGTACCTTGGTGAAAGGGATTCTGCCCGTTTACAGTCTTAGTCTCTCTGCGTTTGGACTAAGTTTTATTTCATGCGCCATACTTGGATTACTTCACTTATCTATAATTTTCGTCCGTCCTACCAATTTACAGATCTGTTTCGTATTTTGATGTGTCTTATCATTACAAAATACTATTTCTTATGAGATTTAAATGGAACAGTCTAGGGTAGCATAAGCTGAATATCTTGAGGATATCTTTGGGACATCCTTAGGATATTCAGAAGATGTCCAGGACATTTCCTACCAAATCGTCTGATATCCATCGGATATTATGAGTGCTGTTTACACAATGTGAGAAAATATAAAAATATATTGATTAAATTAAACGTGCGTGAATACAAGTTACAATTAATCAACATAAAAAAACCACAAATCAAAAGTTTGATATATATTAACGCCGAGAGAATTAGCGATACTTACTAAGATTTTTACAGAAATATTTGGCCTAGAAAATGTTGAAACCGAATTTATTTCAACATTACTTATCCTTGCGAGTCATAAGTTTTTTCAGTGACAAAAGACAACTAAAATATAAAATATATAGCAGGTCACTTTATACATAAAATATTTTTGGAACAGCACAATATTTGAAATAAAAGCAGAATTTCAACGCCTAATTCTACATATTTGTAGTTTCTTAATCACTTTGAATTATTTCACTTTATAACCGAACGCGACGGTAATGTGTTACTGGAAATTCGGCTGTAATCAAACAGTTGATTGAAAAATAGAGAGTAAAAGCGGACAGTTGTAGCGTGTGAGTTGGCCCGCCTATTGACAATAAACGAAATCATATTCAATATTAAAATTTCATTAACGTCCTCATCATTTTTCTATTTATTCTAATTAACGACTCCGTGGACGTCAATTGAAAAAACGAACATAATTAAGGTTTTGGAACCGTAAAATAACATTTTTTTGCAAACTCAATTGTACAATAAAAAATTTTTGGAATACAATTTGTAAAAATATTAGGTTTTACTCTTACAGCAAAAAGATATTCCTAGATTATCGTATACTTATTTGTCTGGATTATAAATTTGCAGAAAACGTCTTGGTTAATTCCTGGGGCATACTAGATTTTACAAGATTTTTTTTAAGATAAAGAAATTCTGGACAGAAACTTTCGTTTTTTAATTTTGATTAATAATAATAATAAATACTATTCCGTATTAAATACTAGCATTGGATTAGTAATAATTGAAATAATGAAAACAATGTTCTAAAAATGTTTTTATATGTAATTATCTATTGTTTATAAATGTTTGTATTTGTTTTTAAAGACAAATAAGTATATGAAAGCTGTTCTGTTAAGATTAAGTACTTCCCCAGCGAGTTGCCTGTTACCGTGTACGGTAATCTGGCGGATAGATTACATGAGTGTCACCGCACGCGGTAGCAGGCGACTCACTAGGGATTTAGCTATTAAATTTAACATAATTTATAGTATTTCTAATCTTGAAGTGATTACCAATACATTTCATCATCAATAATTTAAATGAATTAATGGAAATCAGTTACTACATATAGTCAAATTAGACATCAACGTATGCTGTTTCAAAATTTCTTCTAAAAATTGAAGATAGAAGCTTCTTCAAATATTTTTGATGATACTTGTTTAAATTAAAATTCAGTAAAGAAATTGATTTGAAATGAGGTTAAATCAATGAGCGAACTAAAAGTATGAGAGAATATTTATTTATTAAAACGTCTCAAACCTAGCGCTCTTCATAGTTAAACTGACTTTTACGATTTATTCTCCGCATTGCCCGATTCCTCGTGGAAGTTGATTTGGAACTGATAAATCATAATATTTTTATGTAGCTTTCAAAAAACCCTCTCTTATGTTTCATATGCTATGTAATTGTTATTTTACTTCTTCTTAAGTAGCCTCAATATTTTGCACCTTTCATTTAGAAGTTTAATAAAATAAAGTGGTATGTACTGTGACGCATTCTTTCAGATTATGTTTATTGTTTAATTTTACTTATTTAGATTTTTAATATTTATTAAACATAAATAAACAATATAAAGATAAATACACAGCGCCAAGTTCTTTTATTGAGAAATAACTAAACGACAAAAATAATAAAATAATAGACTAAAAAATAATTCAAATCAAAAGTAGTATAAGCAACAAGCCTACGACTAACTAACTTTTCGGAGAGTGGGGAGTAAGGAGCAGCACAAATACTAATTTAAATTTTCACTATTAATCGACATTATTAATTTAAGATATGTTGAAAGGATTACAAAATAGTCGTCCACATGGCACGGCCCTTACAAAAGACGCGCACTGAACACTGACTCTATTATTAACAAAATATTCGAGAACCGACTCCATCAAACAAAATAAGAAAGTTAATAATGGAGTTCACCTGATAGGGTACAATGGCCACGAACAGAGCCTCGGCACTTATTTTGTTCCATCTGTACAAAGAAAGTTTCCAACTAAGTATTAAACAATATACGACCAAACGGTTGAACACACCAGTTCAGAATACCACGACAGCGAGAAGGAGTCGTTGTCAAGTCAATATGCGGCGATACATGCGCCGCGGTGTTGCTCTTACGAATCACATTTCAAAATCGAGCGGCAATCGACCGAGAAACGTAAATCAGGTGTAGTGGATCATCTTCTGGTCCAGGCACTCTTAAGAGAACGGGACCCACATTCGGACCCATGTGCTAGAACAAAACTCCACATCGGAGTCAAGCAGTGTTCGTGCGTATAAAATAAAAGTGCAAACATTTAATATTTATTGCACAAAACAAATAATTGTTCGATCTCACAAGTTGGCATGTAAAAACCGAAACTTCAAATAACACCATTATTTAAATATTTAAATTAATTAAATACGGTCAAAATATAAATATATTTTATTTTAAAAAAATCTGAAATTGCACATTAATCAAAATAATAACAGGCACAAATCGACAAGTCTACATTAAGGCTGAAGAATAGTCTGGAATTAATTCCAGACTGGTGTGTAATAATTTAATTGAACAATTAATATATCATTTTATATTTTTAAATTCATTTAAAAATATTCTGCGAGGTAACTTTTTATCTTTACACAATACTATGACGTATTTTTACTATTTTACTGTTAAAGTTCTAATGTAATTAATTTTTAAATTAAATAAAACACTAAACTGAACTTCGGCAAATTATTTTATGGTTAAATAACTGGACAACAATGTTCAACAGTAAACATGATTTATTCATGCAAGGCAAAATACAAAACTATCCAGTCACATGGCTTGGACACTTTCGATAGTTTCACAACGCACACTAAACACTGACTCTAAATTTAAATATTTTTTTTTAGTCGAAGATCCAATTCCATCAAAACTAAAAGTTTCCTTTAAGTTAATTATTAACTTAATTATTAATTTATGGCTATTGGACCTTCAAGGTTTGCGCGATAAACATTACCGGCGTATGGAACTATTGAGTGATGATTGACTGACGAACGTCGATCAGTTAAAGTAGTGGTGGCGCTGACGCCCGATAGCTGAATCCAAGATGTCCGCACTCATTGTCAGTGCAGTGACAGGTTGACATTAACAGCTGTAAAAATCTTCTTCTGGTCCTGGCACTCTTGTGAGGTCGAAACTCAAATCCAATTTCCTGTGTTATGATTATCCCACGATGTTTTCGAAGTGCCATTGCATCGTACCTGTATGCACTAACGCTCGTTTGTCGTTAGAAGAACGCGCTTATGGAATAAAATACCGCAAAATATTAGAAATGCTCCCTCGCAGCAATCGTTTAGATACCTATTTTTTAAATATTTGCTGACATCTCCGACTCCAATCTTCGAAATAACATACACTTAGAAAATAAGTCTCTAGCCAATTTCTAGGTTAAGTGACTCTGAACAAAACTCACAAGATACCGGCGATTACAACCAAACTTCAAGGTTAACAGTAGCATTTAATCTGCTAATAATAAACAAAGAGCTTTGCAGGTGCTATATCAACAACCTCTCTGTGCTAAATTTAATCAAAAATTGTTTATATTTAGTCAACTTATTTTCTCAGTGTACTGGTGATTTTCAGTTTCATTGTCCAGGTTTTTACAGTTATTGTTATTTTGATTTAATTTCTCTTCTGTTGTTCCGATGAGTACTGTCGGTTGAATAATCTTGCAAATATAATTGCTAATATTTATAAGCGAATGTGGTTTTCCGACGAGAGCTGTTTTTTTCCTTTTTATTATTATTTCTACATTAAGTTTCTTCTTTTTTTGTCACTAAACTCTATTTTTCGTTTTTGTTTTTACTACCGATATGTTATTGTAATTCTACCCTTGGTTCTACATTATATAAACATACTCTGTAAAGTTGTTCCAGGGACAAAGTTCTAGGAACTTTGATTTAAATCAATAAATAAATCAAATTAAATTTTGGTACGTGGAGTTTAAGAAACAAAATTAAACATTTTAATAACTAAAATTCAAACGAAAACATTAACACAAATTGATCAAAATTAAAGTTTAAGTTAATGGAAATCAACGTTCAATTAAATAATATGAAAGTTCAGTAATTTAAAACTAGATTAGAATCTAAACTCAAAATAAAAAAGGCACAGATTGTCAAGTTCGCATTTGACTGTACAACAGGCTGAGAGACTTGATTCCAGGCTGGTGTAAATTTTCACCTCGTCATAGTACACTGTATTAGTGAATAATAATTTATATATATGTTACTGTAATTCTCGATTATTGGGCATTGTCGACAATGCCCACGGTCACTGGGCATTGTCGACGGTGCCCGGGATGTCTAAAATATCCTTATCATTCAACTTTTCCCGGCAATGTCGACATTGGCCTGTCCAACTTGGGCAATGTCGAAAATACTAAATAATAGCTTTATACGCAGGGCCGGATTTATATATAGGCAAACTAGGCAACTGCCTAGGGGCCCCCACCAAAAAGGGCCCCCACCAGCTATAAGATTTTCCACAAAAATAACTTCGAAAAATATTTTTAGGCATTTAAAAATCTGAAAAAACCCAGTAAGAAAAAGAGAAAATTAAAAAATATTGAAATTTTATGATTTTCGAAGAAAAAGAATAACTGTTCAATCTTTTTTAATACCCTTTTTGTTCAATCTATTCGAATCCGGTGATATCACCAACTTTTATCGAAAAGTCAATTTTTACTAATACGTTTCTTAATATTTTACAATCCAAATGAATCCCTTTATAACGAAAAAATAAAATGTATATATTTTAATACCCACAGTTCATATTATTGAATCCAAATGAATCTCTTTATAATGAAAATAAAATTCAAATAAAATGAATATTTTCGAATACCCACTTTGTATAGTATATACAGTTCTTTAAATTTGTATAACATTATTTCTTCATGTTTGATTTTAATAAAATTAATCTAAAAAAATTGAGAAAGCTTAGTTACATATTTAAGAAATTGTTTTTTACCTTATATTTGATTTAGAGAAAACAAATATTTGAATATTGTTTAGTATAACATTTACTATTCTGATTATTTATATAGGTTACATGAATCTGAACTGTAGGTATTCCAGAATATACCTTTTTTCATTATAAAGGGATTTATTTGGATTAAGTAAATCTGAATTATGTGTATTAAAAAACACTCATTTTATTATTTTATTTATAGGAAAAATCATTTCGAATAAATAAATCTGAACTGTGGGTATTAGAAAACATACACTTTTTTTCATTATAAAAGGGTTCATTTGGATTAAATAAATGTTAACTGCCGGTATTAAAAAATATTAATTTTTTTTTAATTATAAAGGGATTCATTTGGATTTAATAAATCTGTATTGCGGGTATTCTAAAATATTCGTTTTACTTTTTTCTATTTTTATTAGAAAGGGATTTACTTGGATTCAATTAATCTTAACTTGGATATTACAAAATAATAATTTTTTTTTTAATTATAAAGGGATTCATTTGGATTTAATAAATCTGTACTGCGGGTATTCTAAAATATTCGTTTTACTTTTCTTTTATTTTCATTATAAAGGGAATTACTTGGATTCAATTAATCTTAACTGTGGATTTTACAAAATAATAACTTTATTTTTCTTATTATAAACGCATTCATTTTGATTGAAAAATATTTAGAAACGTGTATTAATAAGGATTGATTTTCGAGTAAAAGTAGATGCTACCGCCGGATACACATGTATTGGACAAAAAAGGTATTCAAAAGTATTAACAAATTTTAATACTTTTCAATTCCTCTCTTATTACTGGGACTTTTATAAAATAATTGTAAGTTTTTAGAAATTCAAAAAGCCCGCTCATTAAAAAAGTGTCAAGTTTTGAAACTGCTTTTTCGACTTGAGTAAATTTCGGAAAAATCCATTCCTTGCATAGGCCCCCACCAGCGTCTGCCTATGGCCCCATGCTTGGTAAATCCGGGCCTGTTTATACGTCATGATGTATACAAAATTAATCACTTAATAACGGAAACAAACTTTACCTCTATTATATTGCAATCAAATTTCAACAGTTAATTACTCTGTGGTATAAAGACAAATAATTTCGATTAGTTTGAAACTAACTTTTCCTAAATATCGACGCGAATTTTATATTAGTAATAATGGATATTTCAAATAAGAATATTCGATTTAATGAAGTTTTAAATGACTTAATATCTAAAAAAACGCAACGACAATAGTGCATTTGTTTCTTCTGAGGAATATGAAAGGTTTGTTAAAAAAGTGGAAAGTTTGAAATTGCAAAGTAAGAAGACTTCAAATGAATGTAGATTTTTACGAAGATTTGACACAATTTCTGTAAATGCTCAACAGAAATTAATTAAGCCTATAAATAGTGGGAATGATAAAATTCTGTATTATGTTAAATATGAAGACTTATTTGAAGTTTTTTGGAATACATATTCTTCGATTGGACATGGAGGCAGAAATAGAATGGAGTATGAGTGCAAAAAACTATACTGCAACGTGACCAGAGAGTGCATTATGGAGTTTTTAAAATTGTGCGTCGTGTGTCACAAAAAAGTACCAATAAAAAGAGAGGCCTAGTATCCAAACCGATTTTTCATTCGGCTTTCAACTCCGGCTCAGCTCGATCTAATCGACGTATTTTTTTATACATAAATAACATTGCCCATAAGTAAGTGGGCATTGTCGACATTGTCCGGGCATTTCCGACAATGCCCGGGCACTGTCACATTTTACTCAATTTTGTTAAAAATACCCGGGCAATGCCCAGTGACCGTGTGCATTGTCGACAATGCCCAATAATCGAGAATGACCGTAACATATATATATATATAATTTTATGTAATATAATATATTATAATATATAGGTTACGGACGTAAGAGTTACAATTGTAGTAATAAATAACTTAATGAATTATATTCTCATCATTTTCTAAGCCTAATATTATCAGTTTCTGTAAACAAAACCTGATGAGTTTTGCTAAATATTTTGACCAAAACCACCCATGCAATGCAAGTCCGCACCGGTGTAATTGGAAAATTTTCTGGCTTGTTTAAAAAGAATAAAATTCTAATTATTTTTATTTTTCTTTATTTTAATTGAAGTTAACTGACGTTGTTCTGTATGTAAAATTAAAACCAAGACATTTTAATTTCAGTTCTGTGTAATATCCCGTACAATTATATCAATTCGAGTATCTAGAGTTTTAATTATTTGACCTTTCATACTGTTCTTGTAATTACTAAAAATTAAATTTGTTTTAACTACAGATTGTGAAGCTAAACCTTCAGCATCTAAGAAAAAGACTGGAATTCTAGTTTTATTGTCCCTTTTGAAAAACTCTTCATTAGGCATCCCGGATATTAATAAAGCATCTAAAATTTAGATCGATTACTTTAATCTGATGTTCTTCTCAATATTAATTCGTAAATAAATTATAATACTGTATACAAAAGTGATTCCAACAGAATTACATAAGCATTTCCTTTTGTCTCACAAAATTTAGTTATATGGTAATTACGTTACTGTATTTACCAAAGATTTTGTCATTTGCACAAAAAGGATTATTGTAATTTATGAACATAAACATCAGTAGTTATATGTGTTAAATTTTTTTTCAGACGGATTTAATATATTTATCTACAACTTTAACACTAGTTTTAAAAAAAAAGGTATGAATAAAAAATTGTAACGCAACTCCATTTTAATCCCTTGATGAAATCTCGCGTCGACTGCTAAGCTGGTAGCGCATGAACATTTATTTATCATCCCGTGCTTTGAGATTATTTTGTTCGGTTCGCTTTAAGCTCCGGTGAATAGAGAAATAGAGATAAACGAAGCTCGAAGCATTTAACGTGGCTTTCGTAATGCAAGCAAAGCGCCATTCGTCTTCGCCGGTTTTGTCTGCGCGTATTTTTCATGCGCGGCCAAAATATTGAAGCGGACATTAAAATGCAACGAAGTGAAACTGTAAAACGTTTTGTCCCTCGAGGCAACAGTACAGAAGTACATGTATTTCTAGTTTTTTCTCTATTCAAAAATCTTGTACGAATTCATCAATAAATGACACGTCTAACAATAATAAATAAAACTAAACATTGTTATCAAAATACATAATTTTTTCAATTTTTTTAGTTATTCCCAAAAGTTTGACAAATTAAAAGCTTCTGTTTATAACTGATTCAGCCGTATCATCGATTTTTTAGATTGCATATTACTATTTTATATTGAATGTAAGCAATGTTAGAATGTATGTACTTGGAAACTGGACTCTTTGATGAAATTTTTTCCAACGAAGTTGGTGAAATGCGAGAAACATAATCGCTAGCGGCTAAAGCCAATGGAAACCTGCACTAATTTCTATGATGTACACTTCGCTGGCCACGGAAAACTCATTTAAACTAACAACATTCGCACATAAATCATTCATGACATCTAGATTCCAAACACCTGTATGTGTCATTTCGAACCTTGGAATTTTCATAACAACATTATCATTGCAGCCATGAAACTGAAAGCTTTAGTTGCGTCCATTTATCAAAGTGAAATTCAGCAAATAAAAGCTAATTCCAATATTGCTTGAAGAATGAATAAAATCACAATATTTATAAAATTTTCTTTTCAGGCGCCTATATATTACTTTATTTTAAGAACGTTAACTATTTTAAGTTGTGTCTGACAATTTTTCCCAAAAAAGTGTCCTTCATTATATAATTAAAGAAAACCACGAAGTTAGCTCAGTTGGTTAAGGTCCTGGACTCTACGGTCACGCTAAGTCAAGCTTCAAGCTTGCTTGGTTCGCGCCCCGGTGAGCCTGGGATTTTTTCCGGCTGTGAGATAAGTTCAGTGGAAGGTAAAGACGTCGAGGTATAATGATATGCACTGTCGATAATCGACCTGTGCAGATCACTAGAACTCGACTGTCGATAAACCGGTTGTACTCAGGAGAGGTTTTTCTACAGTTTTTCCTCTCCCCTGGCAAGCAAACCCAATATACCGGGTGGTCCAGGCAAATGCCAGTACTTCTAATTTTAATCCGTTCTGTAGACGCAAAAAGCACTTAGAGATAATATATACAATGTACTGAATTCTGGGAACACTCTACGGGAGACACTCATTGGGCCTGTAAGGTCGATAAAACGAGTGTATAATAACTAAAAAAAATATATATAATTAAATAAATGTTCAGAGTTTGACAGACTTTTTTAAAAGTGAAGTATGCATTTTTTCTTTTTCAATGTTGTTTTCCAGAATTACCGTCTGAACCTTCGATTGTTTGATTTACTAGAGCTGATAGGCACAACATGAGTGACTTAAATAACAACGTTTAAGTTAACATCACCTTCGTCAGACTCTTGCCAGCGTCCCCCCGAGAGACTTTTTGGCACAAGAAAAGAAGGAATCAATTCTACTTTTCAAAGAAAGAATGTGCTCCGTATACACGGAAGACAATAGACCCAGCAAGGAACGAATTCGTCAAAATGCTAGATGCAGACTCACCCAAAGGCGATAGCGATGGAATATAAGGCCTTGAATAAAAACAATACGTCACTAATTGACTCCTCCTGGAAGTCCAAAGAGTCTTAAGGTCCCAAATAAGGGTATCTGAGAGACATCAAATGTAAATGGCAATAAGTATAAAGCATGTGCTATATGTTTTAAACTTCATACCAGATGAGCCAAATATATGTACTAGGTTTATTCTAACTTTCAGGGCATCTAATGTGCTGGATAAAGTATCTAGCAAGCTATACACTTTTCATGTGTAGACTTACGATTAGGAAAATATATCTTTCTATGGTGGTCTTCATACCCACCAACTTCTAGCAAGAGCTAGAAACCACTTTTTTTAGGTTGACAAACTTGAATTTAAAAAGCATTGACTCCGTAAGTCTAAAGGACCCCAGTTCTACCTGGAATATAAGCACCTTCACTTTTTCCTTTTTTTCTTTCAAGCTTAGTATTTCTGCAAAGGTCTCATCTAGTTTTATCTTCTTCTTTTGCGTAGTAACATGTCTTTTCCCACTCCAGAACAAGACAGTTTACGGTCTTCGTCTGAATGCGATGATCCTTTGCGCCTAGTGCGCAACTCGATAATGCTCTCAACATTATGCTGATAACATAAATCATCCATGCCACCTATTTTTTAATTTTGGAAACCCACTTGTTTAGATTAGCAAGACCAATTTCGATATCCGTATACACGGTCTTCTGATACCCGACATTATTCCGTATCGTATGTAACGAGAATTTGCCAAATCCTCGTCCTTGTGAACAATTCACTCGGAGATCGACGAAGCCGACCGGAGTAAATAAAGGCCCGCGTCGCGATTTATCCGAGAAAGGGAAATGAACCCTCAGACTCAACCACGTCGAGAACCTTTGTAAAATATTCGAAACTTTGAGGTTAGCTAAACTGACAATTACTGATGTCTTGTCATTTTAGTTATTTCACTATTAAATAACAGCAAAGCATAGCCCTGGTCAAACTCAACGAAGTAAACACCGACAGGAAGCAGATTACCATGGAGGAAGCCTGAAAGACCAGGAAGTCTTTCTAGTCCGGGTCTCAGCATCCAGCTTCTCGGAAAAGTCAGCGAAAGAGACACTCACGCACGACACGTGTCAACAGAATGAGTGGTTTAAGCAAACGCTGTTAGTGAAACTAACCTCTGCTCCATCGATGTTGTCAACACATGACACGAAGATTGTTGACAACGTGAAGCAGACGATCGAAGCTTGTTCTAATAAACTCGCGCAAGCGCAGATTTTGCCACAGTGGCCAGGCTTGGTCGACTTAATGTAAATGTGATGGCAAAACATTTTTTGGACGTCAGCGCCTCTAATGATAGTATCAATGAACTAAAGCCCGTATATGTGTACACCAACTTGCCTATGTGTTGCATAACAATTTATGTGTGTACAGCCAACAGCGCCTCTGATGATAGTACTAGGTACTATCTTAATTTGCCACAAAAGAAGGCAAGTCGACCCAGCCTGACAGTGGCCACAGGGCGGCACCACCTCCCGGCCTGCAGAGTCACAACCACTGTACGAACTACGCTAGCCAATCGGGCACGCCGCTGACCCACGGAAGAGCCAAAGAACGAACTGAGAAGCTCCAGTGGAAAGAAGCAAGAAACCATGGACCCTGGGCGCGTTTCTGGCTTTAGCGCGTGCTGGTTGTTGACCCAAGTGAGTATGTTCTGCAAGCGGGTGACTAAAACTCGATCTAGAGGAGTTTCCAGGACGCTGCCGATCAGCGTGTTTATTTATTATTAAATACATTTTTAAATAAAGGCGTTAAAGGAGGCCACACTTTTCAGGACGCGAAGTCTGGGTGAAATCGTCCACCTGGCGTGGTGTGGTCGTAGCTGTCAGGTTATCATTGTGTTTCAAATGGATCGGATAGACGTCCAGAACCGCCATTTTGTTGTCTCACTATCGTAACTGAAATTCAAGTTTACTTTAAGTTAATAACTAGTCGAGAACGAGAATGCTCGTTACACGCATTTAATGTAGATTTAATCTTAGGAAAAGGCCAACCTTTCTTTTCTCCATCTGATCCAAATATCCGCCTTTTCTTGCCACTAACCTCCATTAGTTTCTAAAGCTTTTCTTTCGTCACTTTCACAGCTCTGCTGATACTCGACATATTTTCTCGACTTGACGAAAGTTGGGTTTCACAAATAGACCGCCTTTTATTCGTCTTGCTTCCATTAAGTTTTTTTTTCATTTTGGTTCGCGCTGGTTATTTTCTTTTTCCGGCAGTACTTATATCTAGGAGAAATTATTGATCCTCTTGTAAATCTTCTAATTGAACATTTGTGTCAATTTATTATATTGTGTATTGTATGATTCTATGTTTGACTTATTTCATCCTTGTTTGAAATTAATTTATTAATTAAAGATATCTAAATATAGAATTTATGATTAATTCAATTTGACTCTTCGAACAATATTTCCTAACTCTTAAAGCCACAAATAAAAGCTGCTGACAGTTTAGTTAGTTCTGCTCCCGGATATAGTGTCACCTCGCTGACTGCCAATGCGTGCGAAACTTGTATTGCCACATGAGAATAATGTACCATGTTGAAATATATTTTTTACATGCTCAGTATAGAGACTAAACTCCGCGATAGCCGGGCACCAAACTAACCAGTGTATCAGTGGCTTCCATTGTGGCTTGGAGAGCCTAGATATTGCGTTTGTAGGAAGCAATTCGCTTTGTAATGTGGTAAATTAATTTCATTGGCGCTAAATATTATTGGTTCCACGAAATAAATAAATAAATATATGTATAGTTTCCTGTTAAATCGATTTCTATTGTTAATCGCCTATGAACACGCAATTGTTAATGTCACGTGCAGGTGACAATTCATTAATAAACCATAATACTATATTTTTTATTTTATAAATAATAATATATACTGATTGCTAAAACCATGTTCCTTTTTCAAAAATTGAATTAGTAATTTTATAATTGTAACAAATCATTTTTTTGCACATTTAATTTTTTAACATATTCCAATTTATAACTATTTTCCTTTACAAATTGGTTTATAATAAAAATTTCAAGACCAAAATTATTTTTAAATATCAAATAATCTTCAGGGTAAAACTAATAACATGAATTCATTATAATTGACTTTACAGTGAAATAATTCCTTTTAATTAAATGAAAATTTTAATATCAATGAAAGAAAAATAAACAAAGACAACTCATAAATGGTCTGGTGATTAATGAGGAAATAAACAGACCAATTTCAAATATAAAATTAAATTTATAGCATAATTTTAGTCATGATTTTACTACATAATTTGATAACAATGCCAAAAAATTAGATTATAAATTATAATATTAAAGAGCAATAATCTTTCAATCCATTTCGGTCCCGAGTTTCAACGACCATTACAAATTATCGAGATTCTAAAAAATTCATTCACATATAGCACACGAGAAATACTATACATACACATAAAAGGCACAAAATGTATTAAATATATCATAAAATAAATATTTAGATCAATCAAAGATCAAGAACGCATATAAATGTTTGCAACAATTGAAATAAATTTTTGCGATTACAGAGAGAAGTAAAAAATGATAAACAAAGTTAACTTAATACTAGGAATGCAATCTTCAAAAAATTTCGCTTTACTTTTTCATGAGTAAATATTGACAAAAGAAATAATGTAATATCTGTGTTTCAACTGATTTGTATTTTTTTTCTAATGGGTTCTTGTTGACCCGTGTATGTATTTAAATAAATAAATAAATGTAATTTAACATTGACAGTTATTTAATCTTGATATTTTCAAAATTTTAATGATTATTTTGCAGGATTATGATACGTTCAACTTATGATTTGTCAAATCACACGCCATAATAATCTTATCGAAAGTATAACTCGTTATGCCGGTGTTATAAGTCGGATCATCTCGCTTGAGCCGCTTTTCCGTTTGCCACGTCACTGCACACGTCTAAAACGAGAATTGAGAAGCAAAAAAGACTTTGCACCGTCGGACTCGAAACTCAGGCGTAGGGCGCATTCTGAATTCTGAGCAGAATCGTGGATAACGTTAGTACGGATCAGCGGTATCTGTAACCATGAAGCGCTTTTATTGAATCTCACTTTCTTCTTCGAAACAACTTTTCAGTTGCTAAAGCTCACTGCATATACGTGAAAAATAATCTAAGTGGATAATTTAGAGTTCTAGAGTTTACATTCTGATAACGTTTTACAATTTAACTCTCTAGTGAGAAGATTTAAGTTAAAAATGTTTTTATTCCTTTGGATAATTATTGTTTGAATATGATTTAATGGCTCGGATATTGTTTTATATTGTGTGACGTGATAAAAATTAACCTCGCACATTATTTTTAAATTGATTTAAAAATATAATTGTAATAGTATTATACAATATAATAATTGATATAATAATAATAATAATAATATATTAATTATATAATATTAATGACGATTGCACACCAGTCTGGAATCAATTTTCAGGCTGTTGTTGAGCCGAATGTTAATTTGTCGACTTGTGCCTTTATTTTTTTGAGTTAACATTCTTAAATTCTAAACAATATTGAAATTCTAAAATTCATTTTAATTTATACCTATTTTTATTGAGTTGAATTAAAAAATTTTTAAATTTAATGTTTATTATTATTTTGAGATTATCCTGACCTGACACAGGAGTTTGGATGTAAGTCCCGTTTTTACAAGAGTGACTCGACTAGAAGACAACTTGACACAACATTGGGTGAGGCCATATTGGTTTTCTGTCCGGCGTCATCGCCGCCACCGTTCTCAGTGATCGACGTTCCTCGGTCGATCGCTGCTGCCACTGAAAAAAATATTTCCGTGGAACTGCAATAATCATGGGCAGATTGGCAATATTTTATTGCTGTTTTGGGAACTGCCATACGTATTTGTGTTTTAGCCATACGACTGTGAGATGCATCACTTGATATTTGTGAAACCGCGAGTGAAATTGTAAGGTTAGGTAAAATCGACAGTGGCGCACCGATGTATTATGTCAAACTCCTACATAACCTGTCAACCATAATCAAATGTCTAAACTGATCACAGTATTTTTTTCAGTGTGGATAGTTCCATCCGCTGGTAATGTTACCGTGTGAACTTTGATGTTTAATTTACGAAAGCGACGCGGTGGCGTGCATGTCGCAGCATAGTAAACTCACGATAAAGTGTTCTTGCTCTCTTCACTCTAGACTGCACTGGCACCGGTGCGTGTCATCGGCACCTGTGTTGTGCAAATTATTATTTAAAAACTTTAATTTAAAGATGTAAAAATAACTTTACATCTCAAAGTAAAATGGCCGAACCATGTGACCGGCCGACTCTTAACTTTCGTAATTCTTTCTAATTCATCTAAATAAGTATGTTCACTTGTGATTAAAATTAGATTGTGGTTTGTTGCTGCTCCTTATCCCCCATTCTCTGGACTTTATTTGTGTTAGGAAGAACTTTTTATTAACCTTTTTAATTAATAAAATAACTTGGTGCGTACGTTTTTATTTATTTATTTGCTTAATTTATTTAGTTTAAACACTAATTCAATTAAAATTAAAGTATAATGTAATAAAAATGCGTCATAATTGAAGTAGATGCAAACAGAAAAAAAAGGTTTGTTATTTTTCATTATAAAACTTGATGTAGAAATAATGAGAGTAATAAACAACTAATGTGCATACCGTTAAAATTACTTGGTATATTTCAATGTCATCTCTATATCTCAATATCCGTCATGAGGCCATTCAGTATATATACTGATGCTTTTCCTTACGAAATCTATTTAATTTACTTTTCCCAGCGTGGAATCCATTTCACCGTCTTGTGAAAAAGCGACGAACGCGAAGCACAAGAACTTGGAAATCTAGAATGAAACTCCTCGGCGCTTAAAACTCCAAAGGAATAGTTCTTTTGTAACTTTGGTCTCCTTTTTTGTCGCGAATAATTTAACGAGGTTCGCCAAAGACAGGATCCTCTTGTATCACTCTTTGAATCTAAATTCTGGTCTAAAAAATAAATCAAAAGTAAAAATACAGATAAATCTTTGTGTGGAAATTGTTGCAGTGCTCTGTTGAATATTTGACAATATTGACTAATTATTAATATCTAATCGCTTGTTAGCTAATAAAAAATAAACTGCAAAATAAATTAATATAATATAAGAGGTAAAATTAACTTCATAGGTTGAAATTCAGGAAAAGAAAATGACATAGTATTAATTTGCTTTAATTAATTAAAACCAATTTTATTACAGTATTTCAGTCGGTTTTTATATCTCACATAAATCGTTTCATTTCGTCTATAACGTACTCAGTCTCGTGTTTTAGGATTTCGTAAATCCTGCTGGCGATATTTGCATACCAAAGACTAATCCGTACCGATTGAAATGAAAATGCATACCTCCCATGAATATAATTTTCTTAGGCGAACGGAACAAAGCTCTTGGAAAGGGGTACGATTTATTCACGTGAGAAATCCCGGTCCCGCTTCCAACGTAAAAGCGACGGCTCCAAAGGGTTTTGTTTTTAGACCAGGATAGGCGCGCTTTCGAAACACTCTTGTGCAGTGAATCTTGAGAAATGCGACGTCTACCAACTACGTCTTAGGGTAGGTGGTAGTCTGTAGAGGCTCAACATGAAGTGAAATGCAAACTGTAGCGCCGTTCTGATCGCTTTCGAGTTTCTCTTCTGTTCCAAGAGATTTGAAGTTTTAAGAAACTTTTTTTATCGATTGAAATTGAATTGAAAAGTAAATTTTTAATAACTGAATTTAATCCTATATGTGTTATTACGCTATTTTTAAGAATTTATTCTTTTTTGATAATAATTTTTACTTTAATTTTAGTTCAATTTTTATTTAAAATTCAATTTATATATTTAAATTAAGATTACTCCCAGCTAGAAGCGCCAAGTTATTTTAAGATCCACAATAATAACTAAAGTTTCCATTAATGACTATTATAACTACCTCAAATAACATTTTTATATCTCGGAGAGAAACGAGGTCGGGAGCAATAACAATTGAAACACAATGATTTAATAAATATGATTTCAACAAATACTTAGTATGTTTAATATTAATAATTTATATTAATAATTTAACTTTAATAATTTTATATTATTTGTGTTAAGGTGTTTTCCCTGACATCACTAGACGTTGATTGCTATAACACAATGTAAAAAACCCAAATGTTTTTTCAATAATAATAAATGAAATAATACATAATATACCATAGTTTTGTGACGACGACGTAACACTTTTTATATTCATATCGTATTAATTTGAATTACATCGAATGAATGTCAGATTTTTATTTTCATTTATTTATTTTGAATTAGAAACGTTTACTTAATTGTTAGATACAAAACCACATAGTAGGTTTGATAAATTAATTGTGTAGTGTATAACTTTTGAAAACGGTCAGTATATATACTTTTTATTCTTTTTGTTGCAGCTACTGTTCTGTGGCCAAGGCAGGAACAACCCTGTCCAATTACAGGGGATTTTTGTATGAATGGCGGAACCTGTCTATTTTTCGAGACCGTCGGTGAACCAGCCTGCAGGTAAGAAAACTATTGTATGAAGAAACTTTCATATTTATTTCATAATAAAATATAAACTGCATGATTTAATGCATAAAATACATATAAAAACTGTATGAAACTAAGTATACTGGTGTAAGTAGAAAAGTAAAAAAATTTTTTAATTACTTACTCACTTTTATACTTAATTTTTAATTTGAGTTTTAGTACTTATAATTAAGCAGAGAATATTTCAGTTTAAAATTTAAAAAGGAATCAACAACTAAACAAATTTAGTTTAAAAATGTACCAAGATATCTGAAGATTTTCATTTTTATTTAAAATTTCTAGAGATGATGGTCCGCAACAGCAATCTTCAATTAAGAGGACGCCTAAGTGAAAAAATTACAAAAAACTATTTTTATTTTATTTTGGTATCTAAAAGTAGACTCAGTTAGGAATCGAAGAAGACTATTTACAACCTATTCTGATGAGTAGAAGTAGCTTAATTAAATTTATAAAGCTGGGTACTTTTTTCTTAAAAATAATAATTTTAGAAGTTCGTCATTAAATGATGTAAAAATGCTTCAATTAAATTAATTGTATTCAAATATAATTATTTTATACTAAAAATGAATAAATCAAAACTCCATACGTATTTGTTGACATGATTCAAAAATTCAAAATAACGGATTTAATATGGTAGATATGGCCGAAAAACTTTTGAAAAGTCTTCGAATTCGCTTGAGAATCGTTACTTTGGAGTTTCCAGGGACGCTGATTACGAATTTAAAATTGTATTTTAATGCCACGTCCTCGTGACGTTTTATGTTTAAAATCTTATTAATTATAGAAATATTATACTTAACCTTTAAATATGTTTGAAGTCAGTATTTAAAATTTCGTGAAAAAGAAACGCATGCTGTGTTTTGTTGAAGAACCCACACGAATTTCGGGTACAGAGTTTTAAGTTCAATACCTGTGAGTTAGCTAGACCAAACCAAGAATAGTTCCGAAGGGGTGAACTTCCACTTTTCTCTGAAGGAGACAAACTCTCGCGCTTCATAGCTATTACTCCACCGTTTTCATGCCAACGAAATCGCTGGCTACCACCTTTTGACTAGTTCTTTTTGTCTATAAAAAGAGTTCCTCAAGCTTGGATGTTCAGTTCTCAATTTGCCACGGTCAGCTTCAGTTCTCAATTCGCTACGGTCAGCTCCAGTTCTCAATACGCTACGGTCATTTTCGGTTCTTGACCTGTTACGGTCAACTTTAGTTCTAAGTTAAGTGAACTGTGCGTTAAGAACTCCCGGCATAGCTTGTCGGTACAAACAACTATGTAAACGTCTCTGAGATACTTCTGATAATTTCATTCCTAAATTTAATCCTTTTCCTTGAAATTCCAAAAACTCAATCCTTTACTCTCTACAAATTGAATAACCCTTTAAATCAATCCATTCACAATAAATCTCAACCCTTGCTTCAGAAAAATAACAGTTGTTAAGCGTCAGCAACCCACGATTGAACATTTACATCCGGAATTGTCATTTCATCTAATTATTTGGAAGAACACTCATACACTTGAGTAAAATTGGGATAGCTACGAAAACATAAAAATACAACCTGACTATCACAGTACGAGCCTTCTGTTTGACCCAAGTATCTTTCCGAACTTGCCTGGACCTTTGCTCTTGCCGTCAATGCATTGTCAAGGAAGACTGCAGGTCATGAATCTCTCCCGCTGCAGTCACTGGGTGCAGCTTCTATCCCACAGTGGATATTTAAGAGACCAGGTTCAACCACTGTTTTCTTTAAAGTGAGGGTAAGAATCTATGTTTTGAGTATTTTCGCATAAATCCCTTATCCTGTCTAATAAATTGTGATTGTTATAGTGTATGACGATTGCAACCAGGATACAGAAAAACAAGGGATTCTTACCCTGGTTACCCTCATAAATGAATTTGATAAAATAAATGTTTAAAATTGTATAATTCATCAGTTGCTTATTGTTCAGTGGACTTTCTTTTCCCTGTTCCCTTAGTTCAAAGCTCTCCAGCTTTGTAAATATATCAGGGGTTTAAAAATTTAAAATAATCAAATTGTAAATGTCCCTTCCAGACATAACATTAGTATTTTAAAATGACGGATCCAATATAGCTGACAGATAACGAATTTTCATCGAATTCGATAACTTTTTTAAGAATTTGTGTGCCATATTGGATCTGCTATTTTAAAGTATTGAAATCCAATGTCAGATTCGTAATCAGCGACTCCGAAACCTCCAGGTAACAAGTCTCAAGGAATTGATCTTAAAAATCTGAAGTAAAATTCATATTTAACGGACAAAAAAACCATTTAGTAACAATTTTCAAGCGTATTTGTTTAGTTTTTTCGATTTCTTTTTAATCCTCCGCCGTATTGGATCCTTCATTTTCAATTTTGAAAAATAAATATCAAATTCGTATCCAACAACCTCAAAAACGCCCAAGTTAAAAGTTCCATGCAAATTCAGTTAATTTTTAAAAATGTCATGTCGCTTAAAACTTTGTTGTTATTTGCGATCTATTCTTTTTCTTTAGTTAGAAAATCTCATTTAATATAAATTAAAGAATTATGGAATTTTTTCACATAATTTTAATTACATTCCATTACAACAGCCGTCAGGGTAGCGATGAGTAGTCTGCAAATGTAAACATTCAAGATCGTGTCTTTTCTTTCACAGAACCGTTTATCACTGTTTTCCCCTTAATCCCAAAATCTAATGTTCATCGGCTCTGAATTTTACGTCACAGATTCTCTCTCTTCCTGACTCTCGCAACCACTTATCAAGTTTTCCGCTAACTGACTGCAACTGTCAGAGTCTCGACTGTATAACCAGAAACTTTACATTGGCTGAATTTAACACTTTGGGCTTGGCAATAACTTATCGCGTCACAGCGTGTATAAAATATAGTATTCTGTTGTATTTACAATTTAATATTTTACAGGAATTTTATTCTCTAAATATCAACAATCTTCCTTGGTTACGGGTAATCAAGAATTGGTTGTATTTAATCATCTTATTTCTTTTATTCAATCCTACCTACATGATATAAAATTATAAAAGATCTAGACTAACTAAATTGATCGGAAGAACAATCTGGCAAAATTTTAATCATTTGATTATAATTTGATTTATATATTCACTCTTGCACTTAATGGTTAATTTCGTTTACGACCAATTCAAAAATAAGACAAACACGACTGACTAAAATTGTGCTCAAAAACAAAAAATGACCATAAAAAATTCATAAGATGGAAATAAATAGAAATTTATTTTATAAAGATACATTTAGATTTGGAAGATTGATATTTTCTTCTCTCATCTATATTGTTTTAGACATAAATTCATAAATGTCCTAAATGTGAAAAAATTCACGTCCTTTACATTATAACACCCAAAGAGCTGAATCTGAATTTTTTTCTTAAACAGAGGAAACATAAACCCTAAGAGGTCCCCAACAGGGTCGATACATGTTAAACATGTTATGAATATTAACAATATTCTTATATACAAAACCGTTCTAAAAGTTATATGTCATCAAGAAACTGTATAATTTTTCATATTAATAAGTTTTTAATGAAAACACGTTTAAACTTTTCTACCACAATGGTTTTATCTTCTAATATTTTATAGCAAAAATAATTACCACCTTCTTTTTTCTTTTTTTTAATTAATATATGAGGTCGTTATTCAGTACAAAATATTAACCTCAGGAATTTGGCAATGCGAAATTGCTCTGTTATTCTTTTCACTCAATTATTATTTGTTTTGTGCGTGTAACAGTAACATAGTATGTTCATTTATAAGGATAAATTTTCGTCTTACTTAAAAACTAATCTGAAGTTAAATCTGGTTTTGATATTCTGTAATGTGATAAAGTTCTAGGGCATTCATTCTCTGTTGCGTTTTTCCTCAATGACTCTAGTTTTATTTTATTTGCTTTTTCTTTATGAGAAGAAGGCTTTCTTATTAAATTTCTTACTCTTTTCTGATTCTTTTATACTTTTCTCCCTGTCCATTTTCATTTAAAATTCACTCAGTTTTCTTTCTTGTAATTATACTTGCATTTTCTTCTTTCATTCTTTTTTATCAGAAACGTATTTAAGACTTAATCTTATATATATGTATATACTCTACATATCTTTTCTTTGCTTTTCAACTAGTACTTTTTTCCATTATAAAATTTACTATTCTATTCTACTTTTTCTTCTGTCTCGCCTTTTCCAAAACATAGTTCATTATCTATCTTTTTATTTCATTTATGATAGTTTCGAGCTCTCAATGTTCACCTTTCTTTTGTATTGAATTTAATATACATTCCCTTTGTAATTCATGACATTTGAAAAACTATAAAAAAAACTATACTTTAAACCTTCTATTCTACTTTTTCATATTTTTCTAAACATCTTTTGTAATTTTCCTATATTTTATATGTATATGGCCGAATCCACAGAACCGGTCGATTTCATGTTACTCACAGATTTTTCTATTTTAGAAGTATCATATTAATCTTTTTCAAATTTCTACCAATTTATAGTATCCCTGATAACCAATTAAACTAAGAAAATTGTGTAAATGCAAACCTTTTCGTCTTATATAAAAAATAAAATAGAGTTAAGTTACTTAAAAATTCAAATTTGTCGTGTTATTCTAGGTATCAATTTTAATTCTTATGGGTATAACTTGTTCGGCATAGATTGAAACAATTCCAAATGATGGTGAATTATACTTTACTTAGTGTAGAATCTATTGAAGGCAGAAAAAAATATGTGCCCTTAATTAAAAAGAAATGGTAGTCGCTGAAAGTAGCGTTACTCATTGTTTTAAAATAATGAAATACCTATACATTTTTGTAAATATTTTTTACGGCGATTATTCGATTTGAATTTTTCAAATTGGTACTTGTTGTTTTTTAGCAGATGAACAAATCTAGGTATAATAGAACAGTGTGCGATTAGAATTAAAGAAAATATTACAAAAATTAACACTCTATGTTTGATCGTGAACGATTCAAAACTTAGCCTTTTTTCAGGAGCACAACTACAAATTAAAATATAATGAATTAAAAACATGTGTGATTATTTAAAGACATTATTATAATTTTTATATACAAACGCCAAATTCTATTTTCAACTTATAATGTCTAAAACTTAAAAATAAAACTAAAGTTAAAAGAAATTTAACTGCATGAAGGTATTTATAAATATGAAAAATGAAATAACCATTCAGTTGTTTTATTTTCAAACTTGAATCAAAATCAATGTCAATAATGTCTGTTTATTGGTTCATATAATTTAATTTGCAAAAAAAAAAAATCAATGCTAAAATGAAATTATAATTTATTAATTATTATGTTAATTGTAAATATAAATTGTATATAAATAATTGTATTTTATCATATTTTATTATTCAAAATGTTTTGCAAATATTACAAATATATATGCAAAAAACAAAAGAATGAAGTACACATTTTTCATTAAAATTTTCTGAACAAAGATTACATAGGTATTTTCGTTTTTGGCTTTCAACTCAAACGGCATTAAAATAAAATGGATCACGCAAGAAGGTAATTGTTCTTAAATACTTTTCAAATAAAATAAACCATAAATGAAAGGTGTGCTCGTAATTTGAAAATTTTTATTTTTATAAGTGAAAATCGACCGGTTCTGTGGATTTTCCCATATATCTTTTAAAATTTGTTTTGAATTCATCTTTTTGATTTTCCTCTTTTTGTCGTATTTTAATTATTTAAGATTTATAATTTTTATGTGAAGATGAAATAATAAAGAACATATTTTCAACCATTTTCACTCATTGTTAGTTAGTACAGATATAGGATTTGAATAACACATTACACGAATTAAATTTAAGAGCTTTCAGAAACTAATTTTGAGGAAATCTCAAATTATGAGTATTATTTAGAATAACAAAATACAATACTTTTTACTAATTTGTCAAAACTAAATTTCAACCAAATATTTTTCTGTTTTTTAACCTCTCTGTACGGTCGCCTGGAATCCTAGATTTAACTGACTTTGGTCTCGAAAGCTTTTAGATTTCTGTTCCTCCCTTCTTCTCAATGCACTTTATCACTATTCTTACCTTATTCCCCCCCCCCCATTTTGAAAATTTAAATACGTGACCTTTGCAATCAGAGTTATTTGTCCAATAAATTTCTTTTATATATGTATCAGCTTGACTCGGCTATCTTCTGATAGGAGTTCAGAAGGTAGTTTATAATAGTATTTTTTCATGCTCGTGCTCCGGATGCTAATTAGCCGCCGAAGGCGAGTAAGCATAGTCATTAACTTGGAGTACGAGGTTTGCGCCAGAAGCTTTTGGTGTCAAATCAGTGTCAATGGCATTGCAAACCAACTTCATAGTTTTTTTTGTCACTTTGAAAATTTGATAAATATTAGAGGTGTTTGAATTCAGGAATGTCTTTTCGCTGTACAAATAGTCTAGTTAATTGAATCAATTTCATTATTTATTTTCTAGTTAACTATTTCATATCATCGATATTTCAATAACATCCACAACTTTCGTGTAATAAATTCATCCGAAATCTTTCTGCCAATTTTCAGGATAAATCAAAAAATTACATGCATCACAAATCTCCAAAATGCTTAGAACATTAAAATAATTTAATTAATAAAAAAAAATTATCGTTGCTTTAGAACCATCTGTAGGCACCAAACATTAAGTATCCGAAAAACAAGATAAGATATATCTCGATAGCGTGGTTTCAATAATTTAGAAATGTCTGTTCCCACTTTCTCAACTCAAAGTTAATGTATCAAAAGTAAAATCAAATGTAATGTTTCAAATTTTATATCTTTCGGTTAAAACAGCTAAGCAAAAAAAAAACACATATAAATTAATAACTCAACCAAAGACGATTCAAAAGGACTGGAAATACTTATACCACTTATAGGCTTACATCGACGCATTTCTCTTCGAAATGTCCTTATCTTCAGAGTTCATTACATGTGACAATATTATCGCATCGGAATCCTGAACTGATTTCTGTTTACTTACTAAAACTTCAACTTGACAGTCGTTAAATTTGTCATCCTTGTACTCTAGTAAAGCCGGGAATCACATCCAATTCATGTGCTAGGAAGTACTTCCTCAGATGACTTCGGACTGGAAGTGGACCACTGCCACCTCATCATTGATTTTAGATATTCATCAAAGGTACCGAGATTTATGTGTGCCGAATCGTAAAGTTTGCTCTAAATGAAATTAAAATGAATTAATGACAAGCTAGTATTCTTGGTCGTACATTCTCCTTATCTAATAGAGAAATCTACTGACTAGATTTTGTAACTCTTTTTTTTCTGTTTGAACTTATTTATAAGCTTAATTTACAACTTTTCTTCAATTGTTAATTTATTAAATTTAATAAACTTATGTCTGGATTTTATCGAGAAGCACAAAGTTATTATTAATAGCTCTGTTAAAGGGAACATATTTAGAATTAAATAAGATATGACTAAACTGACTCGTTTATTTGAGGTTAGAAAAGCGTAAATGTGAAAAAACCCCTGACGATTTAGCGAGAATCAGTTGGGAACAGGACTTGATTCCGTTTTGATTCACTTTGATTCCGGGTAGAATTTTGCTATTAATTAATGAAAGTTAATTAAATAAACCATTAATAATAAAAAAATATTAATATTTCAATTGGTTTTTAGAATTAAGCTTTATTAAAGCTCAATTTCTAAAATTGAGCTTAATTCTTCTAAAAAACAATTGAAATATTAATATTTTTTCATTATCAATGGTTTATTTCATTAAATTTCATTGATTGATAGCAAAATTCTACCCGGAATCAAAGTGAATTAAAACGGAATCAAATCCGGTTCCAAACCGATTCTCGCTAAATCGCCAAAGACGATATTAATTTTTAACACACTTTGATATTATTTATTATGGCTTGTCGAAAATTTTATTAAACTTTTTGTACGACTGCTTTTCGAGCAGCCATATATCTCATGAGCTTTTACTACTTCACAATATTTATTCAAAAATCTATTTCAAAAAAATCAATCTCTAGGAAAATTTCATATCATCCAGAACAGACGTTAATTATTATTATTATCATCATTTTCACTTCAATTTAGTAAAAAATCACTTCTCAAAGCACATGGAACTTTTGCTAGTTAGTATATAAAGAAAGTTAAAACACTTTATTCCATCGATATAACTACGCGTACGATTATTCGACGTCATCGAAATGTTATATGTTTGTAGTTTAGGCTTAAAAGTTTGCGTAATGTGTATATTATTGTTCGTTACACAGATTTCGTCAAATGCCACTCTAGAGATAGAAAATACTTGTAACTATACAATTATCAAAAGCGAACTTGCATCTGTATCTCTGACCTGTCAAACAAATACAGCCATTTTTCTTTTTACTGCACGCGCACCCCATGTTTCTAACACACGTTTTATAATTCTTGCAATTCTTTATTTTCATTTCTCTAAAATTGGAAACAGATACAAAATTCTAAGAAATAAAGTTAAACTATTGGTTAGAGAGGCTCGAAATGATTTTAATGCTAATAAACTTCAGGGATTGACAGATCAGAGGAGTGTTAGGAGAGAGCTGGGGCATCTTGACATTGTATGTGGAAGGGAAGATGATTCTCTTTTAGCTTTTAATGTTAATGATATTAATGCTTACTTTTTATCTGTTTGTGGAGATGGATCTCTGATATGATCTATAATGATTCTCAATTTTTCTTTAATGATATATGTCCTTCACAATTGTTGGATGCTCTTTACTCTATCAAGACTGAGGTTCAAAGACCTGATGGACTTTCTATTAGTGTTATCTTAAAAGCTATGCCTGTACTTTTCAGTCATGTTCTTGCTCTCTTTAATCAGTCTTTGTAAACCTCCGTCTATCCTGATGAATGGAAAAAGGTTTTCATAAAACCTATTAATAAAGTAAAGATTCCTCAGCAACTTAATGATTATAGACCTATTTCTATTCCTTATTGTCTTTCTAAAGTTCTAGAAAGACTTGTATTCAATCAATTAATTAAGTTCGTTGAGTCAAATAATATTCTTGATCCTTTCCAATCTGGTTATAAGAGAGGTATTAGCACTCAGACCCTTTTGCTAAAGGTTACTGATCATATCGCTAATGCTATAGATGAAAAGAAGGTAACTATATAATGGTTTTCTTTGATTTTAGCAAAGCCTTTGACATGATCCCTTATAACCATCTTTTATTAAAACTTAAATCTATTGGATTGTCCGGCTTTGTTTTGAAGTGCTTTGCTTCCTACCTTTCCGGTAGAAAGCAGGCTGTTCTTGGTTGTGAAAGCGAAATGTCCAAGTAGGGCCTAATTGGAACGGGTGTCCAGCAGGGATCAGTGCTGGGTCCTCTCCTATTTTTAATTTTCACTACTGATCTGTGGCGCGTTCTCAAGCATGTCAAACACAAACATTTTGTGGATGACTTGCAAATCTATTTACATACTAGTATTGATCAATTGAACGAGTCACTTGCTCTGATTAATGAGGATATTAAAGCTGTTTGTGAATGGGCTGAGGCAAATCATCTTAAAATTAATCCGAGCAAGACTTACTTAATGATCATTGGATGCTCTTGGTATGTAAATAACATTAATCTGAACGAGTGTTCTCAGATAAGTATTGATAAAGCAGTTATTCCCTATGTACAAGCAGTTAAAAATTTAGAAGTTATTTTTAGACCTACTCTTTCTTGGGTTAAGCACGTTGGTCAAATATGTAGAAGAGTCTATGCAACACTTAATCTGCTAAAGTCCAATAGAAAGGCTCTCAATATCAAGCTTAGGGCACAATTAGTCTCGTCTTTAATACTGCCTCACTTTGAATATTGATGTGGGGTTTACAATCTCATAACAGACGAACTTAATTATAAACTTGAAAGACTTTTAAACACATTTATTAGAATTATTTTTTATTGAAAATGTTATGAGCACATTGCTTCTTACCCGGAAAGACTGGGGTGGTTAAATGTAAGAAGCAGGCGTCTCTTGTTTATCGGTTGTTTGATGCGTGTAATTATTAATACCAAAAGCCTTTCTACCTATATGAGAAGTTTTGTTTTAGAAATCAGTTAACTGATAGACAATTGAGACACACTGATACACTTAGGGCTTCATTATGTCGAACTGCGCAATATAAGAGCTCCTTCATTATCACTGCGGTAGATTTACGGAACTCTCTTCTATCAGCATTAACAGAAATTAGGAGCCTAAATTATTTTAAAGCCACATTACGTTGTTATCTATTTTCAATTGTGGACTGATACTTTTCTCAATTTTATTTTATTAAGTGTGTTTGTTCTTATTCCTCGTTTATTATTTTTTGTTATTGTTAAAAAGTTTATAATATCTAAATTTATTTAATTCTTATGATTATATTTATTTTATAATAAATGTATGTATTTTTGTATATTTTTTGTATATTCTCTATGCTCATAAGCTACACATTGTACTTCCTATTTCTGTTCCTATGGTATCCTAGCACAAATAAATAAATAAATAATTATGTGTTTTATAAAGGATAACTGTTTAAACTTAAAAGTAGGATTTCTCGCATGATTTAAATGGGTTATAATCTGTCAAAAAATCTCTAATTGAGTTTAAGGTTCCTATTAAGTTGAGTTTTCCCCTGTTCTGTGGCCATGACTGCCCTCTTTCTCTCTCTACAAGATGGAGCTTGAATCGTTGGTGGGAGTTCTCCCACCCTTTTGGTCTGTCAAGTAGGGCCTGATGTGATGGCAGCAGTTCAGTTCCGTTTTGGCTTCCATAAAGTCCACATCGTGCGCGTTATCTCCAACAGGTTTTCTTAACTGGTTCTACTACTGATCCGTCATTGTTTATATATACCGAGTAAATAGTTGTGACGTATTCGCTACAGTGTAATCAAAATAAACTATATTCATTTGAACTAAAAGTGCTGTGAGTTTTTTGTGCAACACCACCACTAGGGTGCCCAAAAAAAACACGACTTTTAATTTTCTATAATGCTACTACTCTAGCTTAATTAAAACTAATGTAAATAAAAATTTCTCTTCGTGTAAAATTATCTTCATGTTACTGGAGAAATTTCGATTTTTGTGGTAAATTTGGCCCCAAAATGTAAACTAAAAATTTTTTTGAACGACAAAAATTAATGGAATTTTGTTGTGCGATAAGAAATGTGTTAGAAAAGTGGTTGAGAATTAATTTATAAACTTTTAACAGTTTTTACTCAACCAAAAGTGTTAAAATTGTAAATAAAACCAATCTAGCAGCTATGGAACATAGTTAATAATTTTTATAATTGCAATAATGAAAGTAGAACTTAAATTATACTATAAAAATACATATATACGACATGTACAATTTCTATATATTTTTCCTGTAATCTACACGTAAATCTACATCAGGGAAGTCCAAGCGTCACTCATTCCATGCTCCGAGTGACAGTGTCACTCATTTCTCTAGGTCAAATTCTGCCTCAAAAAGCCTACAATGAAGACTTTAGTTCCGGTCCTAATAGGGGGACCTAAGCCTTTTAAATTGTATTGACCCTATCGAGTTAAAAGCAATAAACTATATGAGTTTAATTATGAGACTCATAAAACCCAGGACTGACTGGGGCTGTTCGTCGTACAATAGCCCTTTCTCGGATTTTCGAACATCGACGAAAACAATTTTCTGTCACTGCTGCTACCGTAATGTCATTCCGCACTTGCCGTTTGTGGACACCCCTGATCTACATACATGTTACCAAATTGCAGCATCCTAAGTCAAATAGTTAAAAAGATTAGGGGGGGGGGGGACATGGTAATTTTTTTTGCATTTTAGGCAAAAAAGTGGTTTTTGCTAGATTTCGGCATGTTCATGAGCTCGAATCGCATTTTCCATATCATTTTCGTAAATCCAACGTGAAAATACATATGTGACTGTCCATGACAAAACGTGCCTTAGCTCCAAAAAATATATTTTGATTTTTTAATGCCAACCAACAGATGATTATTTGCTCTTTCATTTCCAAAAAAAAAAAATTGTTGTTTTAAAGAAATTTTGGTTCATTAAGCAAGAAGCGTAGGCACGTTACATTGACTTCCAATGCATTGCAGAAACTTTAAACGCTCACCCTGTAAAGTTGACGTTTGGGAGCTAAGGCACGTTTTCTCATGGACAGTCACATATGTGTACCAAATTGGAAGTATCTAGCTCTTATAGTTTAGAAGTTAGAGAGGGTGCGAAAACGGACACACATAGTGATTTTAAAATGCAAAAAAATCGGGCAAGTTTGAGTTACACTCGCACTGAAATCGAGGGTTACGTACACAAAACAAAATAATTTTTAATATATTTGATATTCTTAAATATATAAATATATTATACATATTGTATATAATATAATATATAAAATATAATATATAATGAATTTTTCATACAAAATGGACCACCCCCCCCCCCCCCCTATCTTCCATAATATTTTACTTATAGAGAACGTGATGGTGATTGCGCTGTCAACGAAAAATCCAGAGATTTTAGCAAATATCCATAAAAAATACTCAAAAATCATTTTATTTCCTTAACAACGCCATGATCAACTTCTACAATCATGTTCTCTACCATTTTTCTGTAATCTATACGTGAAAATACATTTGTGTACCAAATTTGAATTCTTTAAGTCTAATAGTTTGGAAGTTCAGAGGGGGGATACGACCATTTTTTAGCATTCTTTAAAAAAATCGTCTTTTCTGCTGAAAAACGCTATGATAACAGCCTGCAACGAGGTTTTCTATAGTTTTTCTGTAATCTGCACGTCAAACTACATATGTGTACCAAATTTCAGCACTCTAAGTACAATAATTTGGTAGATAAAGGGCAGGAATGGTACACATTAAACGCATTTTTTCGAAAAAATGACCGTACTCTCCTCTTATCTGCCAAAATATTTGACTTAGAGAGTTCAAATTTGGTACAAAAATGTAGTATCATATGTAGATTATAGAAAAATTATAGAGATAGTTGTGGTGATAGCGCTGTCAAAGAAATGGCAAAAGTTATCAGCCAAAAAATATCAAAATTTCTCAAAAATATGTTGTTCTAGACTGGTGTGTATTTTATGTTTTTAAATTAATTGAAAAACATTGTGCGAGGTAAATTTTTACCTCGTCACACTGCATTCACTTGGTTGCAAACAAAGTTGTGTTTTGCAGGTTCTATTCTATTAGCCTCACCAGGTAAGTTTTAATTAAAAATTGGTTGTATGCAACTATCTAATTTTCTCAGTGTGACGATCCTCAGTTCTTATCGAGTAAATATGTTAATAAGTCCGAAAATACGGTAAAATGATCATTAGGACTTCAATAGGATTATATGTCAAACCAATCAGGGAAAAAACCTTTAAATCAGATGTCAAGTTTTTTTCTGGATAGAGCAGGGGATCTAGACGAAGTCCGGTGTAAGCTGGCATCAAAAGGTGGGATGACCGAAATTTAATTGTCAGGATTGCACGGCCATCGCATTACACACAAGTGTAATAATAAAAAAGAGGCCAGTATAATTAGTATAATTTGTGGTTGAGAACACTTTGAGGCTAATGGAAATGGTTTACCGCAAAGTTCTCCAACAAACTCGAGGTTTGTCACGGCTTGTCTACCTTTATGGCCTGACTTCGTGTGTGAAAACTCATCGGCGCTTCTCTCAACTATCAGCTGACCGACACTCCACGTGCACAGGAAGTGCGGATTCTCCTTGTGTTTCGCGTCTTAGAAGCTTAATTGACACAAAGTTCAATTTACAGTTACGTGTTTTATTTAGATTAGGAGTTCTCAACTGTGTTCTTCACTCTCTCTGGCCTTTGGTTTCTGAGACCGCTGAGAATTCAAAACGAGACTCTTTGAAGAGAGATATAAACTAGTTTCAGGGAGTGTGTAGCAATTTTGGCTATTATGTAATTCAGTAGACAGTTTTCTTGCTTGCGACTGGGATGTTCCCAAATTAAATAAACAAACTGCGTGGATTGGTGAAGAATTCGAACTATAGAAATCATCAACCCAATTTCGAAGCTGCCATCATCATCATTTTTATGACATGGTTTCTGATCTCTTCATTTAACTGCGACACAACTGAAACTACAATTTAACCCTCAAGGTACGGACTACAAACGTGTAACGGTTCGTACGGACATGAGTTTTCTATAATGTAGAAAACATTCATTACGGACAAATTTGATGATTATAATACAAAGAAATGGCAGAAATCAATTAGAAAAATTTTTGTTCTTAAAATTGACAAGGTTTTATAAAAGTCGTAAAATTGCAAAATGAAAATGAATTTCAGTTTGCGCAATTGCAGCAAATGTTTGCAACATGCTCCCTGCACATTGGCTCAGAGTCATGCGAAGAGACAGCTCCCCCGCTAATGGCGTTGTCTGTGTCGCTGGCATTATCAGTTGCTTCTCCTTCATCTTCTTCAACCTCACGATAAAGCTGTTCTAGATCAGCTATGCTCCTAGTTTTCTTTAGGAAAAAATTTAACAATGAATATAAAAAAGCAACACTGGAATAAATATATTCAATGTAATATTTGTAAATACATTGCAAAATGTGTATATATACGTATTAGTCAACAATAGTGTCCAAAATCCTTTGAAACCATTACAAAGAAGATCCAATTTTACATAAACACTTCTGCTTCACACTTGAATAAATTGTAATAAAATACCCCGAGGGTTAAATGGCCAGTTGAACGACACACTTTAACAAACGGAATGAGGTGATGAGAGCTGTCTCATTAGATGTGCGACCTGCGGCTGCACTAGCAATAAGAGATGTTATGTTCTAGATGGCGCAACCCATCGGCAATGGCCGCTTATCGTGTTTTGACATGTCGACAACTAACTTTTTGAATCGTCTTCCCGTCGTGCATTAAAAACGTTAATTAATTTTTTTAACTTTAAAATAAATTTCCATGTCCAATGAAATTCAACCGCGATGAGAAACACCACATTTCACATTACCTCAGAAAAAAATATTCAGATTTCTCTAAAGTCTATTGTCACAAGTCGGCAAGACTGCATACATATGTTAAAGGGATTATTTGAAGTGCAACGATGTTTTTTAAATTAACATTAGCTTAGTAAATTTGGAAAGAACTTTGTAGAATCTTAAAGCTGAAAATCCAACTTAGGTATAGAAAGCAATAAATAAAGGTTCTAGGGTTAATTAGTCTTTGCTTGGCTTCAGACGCGTACGGAAGCATAATAAAGTTCTTAAAAATATATCCTCTGATTTTGTACTAATATTTTTCATCTTACTAAATTTCATGTTGAATAAATAAGTTTCATTGTGTAATCTACGGTTTCCATTTATTTATAATTTCCTGAATATAAATTATCTAATGTAGAAACGTTCGTTTTGCAACAGGTTCTTATTGTAAATTTAAGCTATAGAAATTAGTATTTTCTTAACAAATGACCATTAATTATATAAACAGAATCGTAGACATTTTAAAAATATATAATTTTGTTTTTTTATTTATTAATTAGTTGAACTTTTTGGAGAAATTTTTTCACTCTCACAAATAAGCTAAATTCACGAGAGCCATCTTGTGACATTAACGAGATGAGCGATCAATAAAACGCATAAAAAGTGCAGCAACATCGTTTTTGACAGCAACGGCAGGATCTTATTTAAAAGGCTAAGCTCTATGTTCAGTTCTCAGTGTTGGGTTTCTTTGTGAATTTGAACTCCAAGTTAAATTTACGAGTCAACTACGTTTTCTACACAAAACTCGCAGAAAATTACTCAATGTTGTATACTGAGAGCGCAAGGTGTCAGCACGTGTCGGTAGAATTTCGTTTCACTAGGTTTTCTCTCTGTGCTTCAAAATGTTTATGACCCTTTGTGTATATCTTTTTGTTGCATTCTTACACGTCATATGGAGTTTCTAAAACAGTAAATATCATATTACAAGTGAAACGTATAATTAGCATAAGTTAAAATTGTGGTTTCAAAATTACTAATTCCGAAAGAAGAGACTAATTAGTCAAATTAAAGATGGCAAATCCAATAAGGGAAACGCATTTTTAAAAGTTGCATGTGACAAATGAAATGGGGCTGAGTTTCATCTAATTGTGAAAATGTATTCTCGCTCTGGAAACCTAACCACGTAGCATTTTCATATAATACGAATTGTCAAATCAGGATGAGCGACTTACAGACTGAATAATTGCTAAAAAAAAGTTCCTCAAACTATCATGTTAAAATATTTTAGGATCTGCTCGGCATTGTTTTTTCATGTGTTTGAGAATTTTCCTCTGTGACAACTGGATATTCCAAAGTCGAAATTCGTAGACCTTCTTAACATTTTTACCATTTTATTAACCATTTGACATCCAGAATTTTACAATATACATGCAACTTCCCTAAGTATCCTAATGGAATAATCTACTTAAAGATTAATAAATCAAAATGAAAACTTAAAAAAGTGATGTAAATTCAAAACAGCATTTTTTGATTGACCATTTAAAAGAGCGCTTGTTGATTTTTCTTACAGATTTTAAATAATGAGATATAGCATCAAATGTCATGCAAAAATTTGTACATTTGGTCCTGTTTTATTTTCCATGAAAATAAAAAAGGGAAGCAAACAAAGTTTTTCTTATCTATTTACAATAAACTGTATAGCTTATTATTCCATAAAATTATTTCAAGTTCAATTTCAAGATATTGTTTGTAAAAAGATAGTTTTCTTTATTCTCAACTTTGATCATTTTCTAGAACAATGAGGTCTAAAGAAAGTTTTATCAGCCTCAAGAAACTTGCTTAGTCTGGACCTTTTTATTAAATCGCCATCTAATATTGCCGATAGGATCTTTTCGGCTTTAGCCTAATACGATAAAACTCTGGAGCTTACGACTTTCTGAAGGACTTTAATGTAACAAATATTCTTGCCGGCACAAAACAGAAGCATTTAACGTCATGTAAAAGTAATACACGGAAAGAAAATTAATTATAAATTTTATTAAAATTTTCTTTCCGTGTTGCAGAAATACACAGCAGAAACTTGCTCAGAAATAATTTTGATAAAGCTGACATCTTTGTTAATGGAAAAAAATGCATTTAATTAGGAATGGGCTGAGGAAAATTTTTGGCATTCATGCTCAAAAAGCATATTATATTATTACTCCTGAAATCTGTGTGGTTTTAATTAAACAGAATCAGTTTTTACAAATAAAAAGACCATTTATAGCTTGCGCTAGTTTTTTCACCAACCTCCGAGCTTTTTCCGTCACCTGTTAGAAATAGTTTTTATACATATTTGATGTATAAGGTAAAAACTGTTCTAATAAATAGCGTAAAAAATTTTTTCCACAAAACAAAACTTTTATGTGGGGGAGCGGGCTCCAAGATGGACATAGTTTTGATATAATGCACTAGTATCCAAAGCGAATAAGATATGTTAAAATATGTTTCAAACTCGATAAAAGTACAATATATTAGGTAACTATTTTGAACCTTAACCTTTTTTAAAGCATTGATTATAATTGTTAAAATTTTCAATCTAAACAAAAAAGTGGCCTTAAGATGCACAACTTCTTAAAAGTCACTGATAAATGTGGTAAGTAAAAAATAAAAACCATGTAACAATTCTTAAACTAATTTTTAATCATTTTGTTATATTTATCAAGAAGTTTATTGCTGATAATAAAAAATTTCAATCAGGAGGCTCAAAAAATTATTGAAGAAAGTGTATAATCGAAAACATCAAAATAATAACAATAATATGACAAAAAAATAGTACTATAACATTAAGTACTTATTCAAAATAAAAAATGTCAATAATTTTAACAACTCAAGAAAAAACTGTAACAAAACTGTTTTAGACACAAATTCACGTGGTATGTGTAGAAGAAAAACAAACTGGTTTGTTTTCATTAAATCCTATATAATAAATCAGGCAGCTATAAGCCTGTTACGCAACTAACTGTTACGCAGTTTAAGACTGTCCGTTACGGGAGAGAGACAAAGACAGTAGGTAGCTTCAGGCTATCTCCTGCTTCAGGCCAAATTAAAAAACGAATAAATAAATTAGTTATTAAAAAACTCGAATAAAATATATAGGGGAGAGTCGCTAGTTATGAGACGGGTTTTATTTTTGATCTATAAATTGGAAATAGGTAAATTAAATCGTAAATAAAATACACCGTTCAAAAAGTAACTTAAATACGCAACTTTTATTCATAGAAAGTGTAGTGTTCAGATGAACTAGAAAAATTTTATGATCAATTTTCCGAGCACATCTTTTTAGTCAAAAAAAAAAAGGTGTCCAGTTGTGAGACACTTATAAAAAAACCGGGCAAGTTCGAGTTACACTCGCACTAAAATCGAGGGTTCCGTACACAAAACAAAATAATTTTTAATATATTTGATACTATTAAATATATAAATATATTATACATATTACATATAATATAATAAATAAAATAGAATATATAATGAATTTTTTATAAAAAATGGACCACCCTCCCCCCCTATCTTCCAAAATATTTTACTTAGAGAGTTCAAATTTTGTACAGGAATGTATTGTCAGGTGTAAATAACATAAAAATTATAGAGAACGTGATCGTGATTGCATTTTTAACGAAAAATCCAGAGATTTTAGCAAATATCCATAAAAAATACTCAAAAATCATTTTATTTACTTAACAACGCTATGATCAACTTCTACAATCATGTTCTCTACCATTTTTCTGTAATCTACACGTAAAAATACATTTGTGTACCAAATTTGAACTCTCTAAGTCAAATTGTTTGGAAGTTATGGGAGGGGGGATACGGTAATTAATAAGCATTTTTTTTAAATCGTTGGTTTTTGCTTAAAAACACTATGATAACGATCTGCAACAAAGTTCTCTATAGTTTTTCTGAAATCTATATGGCAAACTACATATGTATACCAAATTTCAGCACTCTAAGTACAATAGTTTGGCAGATATGGATGTGGCATTGTACACTTTTAATGCATTTTTGCTAAAAAAATGACCGTATCCCCCCCCCCTTATCTTCCAAACTATTTGACTTAGGATTCTGAAATTTGGTACACATATGTAGATTTACGTGTAGATTACAGGAAAATTATAGAGAAAGTGATGATTATAGCACTGTCAAAGTTATAACACTAAATTATGGCCCATATGTTAAAAAAATGCTCAAAAATATTGTTATTTCCTTGACAACGCTATGTTCAACACATACAATCATGTTCTCTATAATTTTCCTGTAATCTATACGTGAAAATACATTTGTGTACCAAATTTTAACTCTCTAAGTCAAATTGTTTGGAAGTTATGGGAGGGGGGATACAACCATTTTTTAACATTTTTTAAAAAAAATCTTTTGTATAACTCAAGCATTAAAACATGTGTTTTTGCGCCTATTTTTTGTACGTAAAGTGACCTTTTCTATGATTGGCTACTAGCGCTGCTAGTGCGCATGTGCGTAGTCCGTAAAAGACTACTTTTACGTACTGTACGCAAAAGTGGACTTATTCAAAATCTGGGCTTGCGCATTTATTCACTTTTAACAATATAGAGCCTTAGAACATCTTGTCATATCATTTATTATTTGAAATACAGTGCTGCCATCATTGTGTCACTTGTGAAAGTAATTCGGTATTATTTGTTTTTTAAACAGTTTAAATGTAACAGCGGACGTAACCTAAAAATTCTATTTGTTTACAGGTTGACAGGTCACTCACTGTCATCACTATTTTCGTGTTTATTCGCGGGCAAGCTTTTTCGCCTTGCAAAATTTTGTAATACTCGGCTTTGACTTCCGCCACTCGCCGTTGGCTCGTTGGCTACATCTAAGCCTCGTATTGACAAAATTTCGCTCTGCGAAAAAAGGCTTATTTTGCCTCCTCGGTACACAATGTACTATTTTTTTAGCTCAAAAACGGTATGATAACAGCCTGCAACAAGGTTTTTTATAGTTTTTCTGTAATCTACACATCAAACTACATATGTGTACCAAATTTTAGCACTCAAAGTACAATAGTTTGACAGATAGAGGGCAAGAATGATACAAATTAAACGAATTTTTGCTAAAAAATGACTTTATCCCCCCCTTACCTGCCAAACTATTTGACTTAAAGAGTTCAAATTTGGTACAAAAATATAGTATCATATGTAGATTACAAAAAAAATATAGAGACCGTTGTGGTGATAGCGCTGCAAAAGAAAAGGCAAGAGATTTCAGCCAAAAAATATCAAAATTTCTCAAAAATCTTGTTATTTTCTTGACAACGCTATGTTCAACCCCTAGAATCATGTTCTCTCTAATTTTCCTTTCATCTACACGTGAAAATACATATGTGGGCCAAATTTGATCTTTCTAGGTCAAATAGTTTGGTGGCTAGGGGGGGGGGGGGATACGATTTTCGACAAAGTCTTGCCAATAGGGTTCCGTGCGTACACTTGTGGTGTACGGAACCCTAAAAATGCTAAAATTTAAAAAATTTGGCATGAAACATTATGTCTAGAATAAATAACTAAATATATTGATAATACATATTATTATATACTAAATAATAATATTTATTCTTTGAAATATGACTATTAGTTTTCTTCATCGAAATCGCTGCCGCAATGTAGGCAAATGAAATAACTTGTGCGCATGTTCCCACACTTTAAATAATTGTTGTGTTATCAAATGTACGTAAGGAACTAAACTGAACAGAGCGCTTTATGCTGCATAACGAAAAGTATAGGCTATTCCAGATGGGCGGCGCCACCGTCTCACAACTGGTGACTTGCTGTGTCTCACAACCGGAAATTGGCGCTATTTTGAAAAAGGAAAAAAAAATATTTCCAACTGTAGATTGAAACAATGCAATATTGCATTACAAAATAGAAGGAAAATACTAAATAAAAATGCATAACATTTAGCTTTTCCAATTAATTAACTTAAAAAAAAAGTACTTTGCACATATTGAAAAAAAGTTTTTTAGTCGATTTTCACACACAGTGTTGGCATCTAACACAAACAATACATATATCCGCTTCGGTATACACGCAAAAGTTGGCTCGTATAAAAAGAAATGTTTTTATGTATAACAATCAGCCTTTTTATTTTTCGTGTTAAAAAAAATGGACTGTCTCACAATTGAAGCCGTCTCACAACTGGCGACTCTCCCCTAGTTATTGAAAAATTAGTAAATTGTACAATTGGCATGTAAAATATGGACAATTGGTTAATTGATTATTGGAACATTTGGAATTTATTAGAGCATTTGAAAAATTTGGATGATTTGTATGGAAAATTGGTAAATTAGTACAAATATATGCGTCATAGTATGAGTCGCTTACTATTTTTCTTTGATAAAGACAAATCAGAATTAACTCAGGCAGGCACAGAATTTAATTTAACATCAATTTTACACAGAACAATAAAAGAGGTGTCACACTGGACTCGTAAAAAAAAAATCGGAAAACGCCGACTTTCCGGAACCAACTGTTACCCGCAAATGCTCAACCAAGAAGAAAGATTGAGAGAAGTTCGTAAAAATTCGAACGGCCTTCTCGTCGTCGTTTTTCTCTTTCTTCGGTAGTAGGATCAAATTTGTCGATAATATGATTGATTATTCCACATTCGCTTGTTGCGCCGTGAGATGTTCCGTGATGGCCCAATTTAGATTCGTAGGGAGACAGGTTCGACCACGAGAGAGTAGAAATCACATCCGCTCTTTCTCCTTAGTAGCACAGCCCTCGGTTGTGCCCGTGGTAAAAACTTGGCTGCGTCTAAGAGTTCTTCCTTAGATTCGCCAAAATTAAAAACAAACAAACTGTCTCGGAAGAATGAAAATAAAATATAAAAGTCAAGCAAGTGCGATTTATACTCGCCCTGAAACCTAAGAGTTTCGTACGTACCTCCGAAATGTTCCAACTATATGACCTAGAGATCTGAAATTGGCCGTTAGGGGGAGGCATAAACTTTTTAATACAATTATAATGTTATGAGTTATAAATGTGTAGCGTACTCATACCATTACTATAGAAGCCGGCAAGGTTCTCTAAGAGAGTGGGTTTTTCCACTTCTCGCGCGTCTCTCTCCTTCCCTTCTTCGCAGTGGTGACTGACAGCGTACATATATTCAGTTTCGCTTGCCAATTGAGTCAGTTATCTGGCGGACAGGACTCGAGGCGCTCCTCGGTCCTGTGCTAGGTAACTTAGTAGGCTGTTGGACCGTGGGATTGTTGTGTGTGGGTGCTCCCGCCACATCACCACTATCCCAGAGTCAGCTGTCTAGAGGCCAGACTCACCAATGAGAGCGCGTAGGGATTGAGTGAAGGTGCTCTTCCCTCAAAACTCATGAGATGCATCCGAAACCGTTGAGGTTAAGGATCGCCTAGGCGTTCTCCAAATTAATAGAGGTACCCCTCTTTAGTTTGTCGAACAGTGGTGGAGGATTGAAACGTCTATGGGTGCTCTCGTGGGGTTGTAATCCGTGTTCTACTAGGTACTCTCAGTTTCTTGGCAAGAGAGAGAAAAATATAGGTGCTCCTGTTTGCTTTCTCTTTACCCAAAGTTATTGCACAGGGGTGGGGAGTGACATAAGTCAAAAATTATTAACGTATCAGTCTATGGCAGACCATTCGTTGGTCCACTGTTTTTTTTTTTTTTTGTTGACTTGCTAGCTTGTAGAGAAAACAAATATTGTAAATCTCGAAATCTAGAAAAGTTCTAGAATTTTAATGTAACTATTCTACTCTGCATCAATTAAGGTTTTGTTATTTTCTTTTTTGTAACATTTCAATTTTTAATTTTTAGAATAGCAATAGAATAGCAAACAGGCTAAGATTCAATTTGCTTTGTTACTAGAAATAATATTTTCAGCCAGATGGCCAAAGGTCATTTATTTTTTTTAGAACTCTAGTTGTAACTTTAATGATATTTTGCTATGCATGTGCATGTACATCTACTTACCAAATTCTTAACATTCTGGGTCAAAATCTGTTGAAGCTAAGAGGAAGGGATCACGCTTTTTTTTTTAAAAAAAGAAAAATTTTTTTCTTGACAATGTTATGACAACTGCCTTCAATCATGTCTTCCATATTTTTCGTACAATCTGCAGGTCAAACTACATATGTATATGTGTACTAAATTTCATTTCTCTAGTTTAAATACTTTGACCACAAGAAGGTCATCAACGATAATCATATTCTCTATATTTCTTCTGTAATCTCCACCCAAAACTATATCTGTGTACTTAATTTCAACACTCTATGGCAAAAACTATGGTAATCGGGGGACGCACTCTTTTTAAAAAAAAAAAAAAATTTTCCTCGACAAAGCTATATGACAATCGCCTTCAATTAAGTTCGCTCTATTTTTCGTACAATCTACACGTGACACTACATATGTGTACCAAATGTCATCTATCTAGATCACATACTTTGGCCGCTAGGTGGAACGGCATCATTATTCAAATGCAGTTTTCTGAAATTTTACGTAAAAATGCTCTGATCATGGACTTCAATCACGTTTTCCATGTCATTTTTATAATCCAATATGAGATTACATATGTGACGATTTCTGGTGAAAAGGACCTTACGCGACAATAACATTAGACTCAGTATTCCGTTGCGCAGTGCACGAAAAGTGAACCTAATGTTCTTGTTGCGTAAGGTCCCTTTTACCATAAATCGTCACATGTGTTCAAAATTTTAAGTCTCTAGCTCAAATAGTTTGAAAATTAGATGGGTGCAAAAAGGAACATCCTTAGTGATTTTAATAGGGTTTCCGTTTGAACGGCACGGAACCCTAAAAATTCGCAAAAAACAATTCTGAAGTCAATTTACTGAATGAGTTGTGGGATTCTCGTCAAATTCAATTGGACGGTATATTAAAGCAAGATTTGTATTTTCCAATTGAGATCATTCGAAACGCGGAAGGCTTCTTCGAAAAAGGAGAAGTTGCTGACAGAAGAGGCAGATAAAATCTGCCAGATATACAGGACTAGTGTCCATGTCGCTGTTGTCGAAGCAAAAGGGAAGTCTTGATAAAATGACCCTCGTCAAATCGTATATCGCTTCAATCAGCTATTAAGATCGATACTAGGACCGCTAAAATAATTTTTATTATACTTCAAATTAATTCAAGGCGACCTTGACTGTTCGAGGTGTAATCTATCTCTTTAACTAGAAATAAATAAAATCAATTGATTTCAGACAATATCTATTTGTCTATTTAGTATTGCACCTTACAACCCCTTGACTTCAGTTATAAATTTAACAAGTAAGTTACTTTCATATAACATTAAATTCTACATTAAATTATTGATCCTTTTTTCTTATTGACGGAAAAAAATAGTTTGTTGAGTTAACGTAAAGTTTTAATTAAAAGTATATAATAAAAGCAATGAATAAAAATTGAATTAAAGCTATAAAGAAATTCTAACAAATTCTAACAATTTGATTATTTATTATTTTCAAGCTTATTTAATTCTTTAACCGGAATTATTGTTACTACTAAAAAGCTGCGAGCCAGAAACAAAGTCTGCGCGCAGTGCCTAATAATATTACTGTAGCTTTACCGAGTCTTTCTATGTAGCAATTTTAGTTTATTAAAAATATTAAATAAAATAAAAAATTTCCAATATTGAAAAAGTTCTGGCACCAATGAATATCAGGCTTTTTACCTGGACTGATTTTGAAGCTGGAAATCCCAATAGACAGGAAAATTCGTGCATTTTGATGTGGAGGTCCGCACAGCCGGAAACTCGTTAAACAAATTTGGCAGCCGACCCGATCTGGTGATCCGAGGGATAAAAGTACCCAAGGGAAGTGACAGTCAGGTTAGAGATGAATTGATCCAGAAAGGTGGATGGAGCATGTACTGAACGACGAGACTTCCTCTTTGTTGACGAGGGTTTATTGGCTTTATCAAAGAATCAGGATGGTTGGAAAAACGAAATTGCAAATACATAAATAAACTAAAGTTTAAAACTACGTAATCGCTTTTAGGGTAAAGACTTTAATTTAAAAGGTTAACTTTAAATATTATCGTGTTGTAACGAAACCTCATTTTCTGAAAATAATATTCGAGTCACAACCAAACAAAGTAAATATTTCTTTGATGCATATGTTTTAATCTAATTGAAATAATGTAAATATTTAAATGCCAAAAAACTGTTTTTTACTTTTCTATGTACGTTGTTTATGTCCCAATTAATTAAAGGATCAATATCTAAGCCTAAAATTTATTCAGTGGCGGATCTACGTGGAGAGCAGTCGAGGCGATCGACCCCTCCGAAAATCTGAAACACATACACACATGTACATTAAATACATATTAGCCTAACAATGCGAATGGTAGGGAAAGGTGGATAATGAGCAACAAAAAATGAAAATCACAAATAACTTATTATACTGTAAACACGTTTATTTATTAAATAAGTTTTTAATTGGCTAAGGAATGAAGCTGTATCACTGAACGACCTCATAAAAAATATGACACTATAAGGACTGTTTACTTGAGATGGTTGTTTACATGTTCACTCTCAGAAACAACTTCACGATTTAATCAATACATTTTATTGAAGGTCAAAGAACTTATTGGCAATGCTTTAACGTTTCTACACTAACTATCTTCCACTAGACATAATTCCTCTGATTGAAATAATAGGATATACCATTTCTGATTGTCACCAAAATAGAAATGAGCAAACGAGCGCAGCCTCCTCCAATGTTCAATCTGTCGCGACACTAGCGCTGGGAGAGTTTACGGCACTACGTATTATCGACCAGTGCTGAGCCCATCACTCTCGATTTATATTGCGCAACCGTGTTTGTACTATTAGCACTCCAAAATTGCGAAAATTTATTTTACCGGGTACCAGGTTTGATGATTACACAGGACCACAAACTTTTTTTTTTACTTATAGAACCGGACCATGAATTCCTGCACCACTTTCGATCGCTAAATCCAAAGTTTAAAGAGTCTTGAAAATTAACTAGCATATAACTAGGGATACTTTCTGTGAAGTTATCTAAATTAGTCTACAAAGTAAATTGTAACACTTAAACATATATACACCAAAACCATCCCTTAAAACCAACCCCTATGGGAGATATAAAATTTGGGCATCAATATTAAAATCAGAATTTCTTAACTGCATCTACCGGCTACGTTCTTGCAGTAGTTTTCAAAACTCTAATATAACTATAATGTTTTATACAATGCAACTCTTAAATTACATTCCCCATCTGCCATGGTCACTAGGGTGTCCGTAAAAAAGTCGACTTTCGAATTTTGTTTACGGTACCCCCCAGTTTGGTTCCAATATAAAAAAAAAAAATTCTGTAAAATTGCAGCCTGATTAATTTATATCAACCCGTGCCAGCAATCGATTGAAATTTCCCATTGAAAATGCATGGTAAAAATGAACTTTTTTTTAAAAAATATTCATAACTTTTTAAATTTTTTTGCAAAAAATTTTCCAGAACTCAAAGTTTTTCCTTTTTAGCTGTATTTTAAGATAGAGTTTTTAGAAAAATTTGGTTTTCAAAATTTTCAAAATTGCGGATGTTCAAAAATGGGTCAAAAAATACATGGCAATATTTGCAACGTTTTATCATGTAAATATTAAAGGAAATTCAATAGATCTTCTTTTTAGAAGTTTTTGAAGTGGCTAATGAAGATTACGCTGTAGAAATTAATTTTTCAAAATTTTGGTACCAATATGGCGGATTCAAAATTTTGAATATTTAGGGTTTTCAAGAAATCTCCTTGAAACACCGTTATCGGGGTTTTCGGAGTCGCTATAAAAAATTTAATGCCAAATATCATTTTTCCAAAAACCCGATCCAAAATAGCCGATGTAAAAAATGTTTTTCACTTGTATTGAAATAATCAACTTAAAACACAGTTTCAGGAGATTTTTTATATTATTTATATATCCAATGTTATCTGTTTATGTCTTTAAATCCTAAAATGAATATTGGGGATTCATAATTTTCATTTCGTTATTGATAAATTGAAAGTTAATTATCTAGGAATAATTATAATATAGGTATTCAAAAATAGATTAAGTTTTTGTGTTTGGACAAAAAAATTTTAAATCTTAACGAAGGTTAAAATTTTGTTTTCTCAGTTTTTCTTATTATTGATGACAAAAAACTGAATAATTATAATCTAAAACATGTTAGAATTATATTTAAAAAAATAAAATTTTTTGAATTTACCATATTAGAACGGATTTTCTGAAAACTGAATTTTTGGCATGAGATTTATAAATTGTGACCCCGAAAACCCCGATAACTGTGTTTTTTAAAGCGTTTTCTTGAAAAATGTAAAAATTCAAGATTTTTAGTCCGCCAAATTGGTTCCAAAATTTTGAAAAATTAATTTTTGACATCGTAATCTTTATTAGCGACCTCAAAACCCCCGAAAAAAAGTCTATTGAGTTTCCTTGAATATTTATGTGATAAACACAGCAAATATTGAAATGTATTTTTTTGACTCATTTGTGAACATTCGCCATTTTGAAAATTTTGAAAATTAAATTTTTCTAAAAATGCTATCTTAAAATATAGCTAAAAATGAAGAAGTTTGTGACCTGGAAAATTTTTTGAAAAAAAATTTAAAAAGTTATGATTATTTTTTAAATTTCGATTGATTGATGGCACGGGTTAATATTAATCAACTAGGCTGCAATTTTACAGAATTTATTTTTTTTTTATTGGAACCAAACTGGGGGGTACCGTAAACAAAATTCGAAAGTCGTCTTTTTTACGGACATCCTAATGCCCACTCGTTGGTAAAAATACAAAAAACATAATTTTTTTAAATATGTTTCACGACTTCAGATTTATTTTAGGAATAATTTTAATAGTTAAAAAAAGGTTTTTATTCATGTTCAAACACAGTTTTTAAAAAAAACTTTTTTAGATAGGGGTTGTTTTTAGGGGTTGTATTAAATTAAAATTACATTTTAGTATTAAAACCTATCTCTAAAACAATCTAATAGCTAGTAGGTGCAGTTAAAAAATTTTATATTATTGTTTTGACGAAATTGTTTGTATCTACGATAAGGGTTGTATTTAGGGGTTGTTTTAAATATTACCCAGTAATGCCTCAGTGGTGTTAAGTATTCAAGTATCAGAAACTACCTCCACATCAATTCTAAAACTAGCAATGTGTTTGAAAAAAATTCTAACTAAACCATTTTTGTCAATAAACTGATATCGTAAATTGGGGTAGTAATTCAGGGGTTGTTTTGAATAAAAATTATATTTTGAGTAATAAAAATTTTTAAAACAATCACAAAAACGGAAAATCTATTTTAAAAGTTTATATTTTTATTTTTTTGCTAAAATGTAGATATCTTAGATGGGGGTTGTTTTTAGGAGTTGTTTTGAATGAAAATTACATAAAAGTCTTGAAAACTTTCCCTAAATCAATTGTGTATTCAGTAGATGCAGCTAAGAGATTCTCATTTAAATGCCAAAATTTTATATCTCCCTTAAGAGTTGGTTATAAGGGATGGTTTTGGTTCATGTCTATGTTTAAGTGTTACAGGGTACTTTTTAGCTGTAATTTTGGTAACTTAAAAGAAATTATACCTAATTGTATACCCGTAAATTTTTAAGACTCTTCAAATTTACAAACTAATATAGAAATGTGTGCATTTTTGCATTTGGGGTTGTTTTAGGGGTGCGTTTGAATCTTAATTGCCATACAATAGACCTTTTCATTTCACATCTTTTGTCTTATTTTCTAGCTCATGGAATAGCACATACATTAGAAGAAGACAGAAAAGTTAATTAAAAAGGACTATAAGTTTCAAAATTTATCCGTCTTCAATTTTTTCAATTAAACTAAAAATTTGCGTCCTAGTTTTGTGGTCCTGTGTTATCATTATTAGTTATAACTCATTATTATATGAATGATAAAACAAAAAATCTTTAACTGATTAAATTTAATTATGAGTAGCAATTACTTGTCGTGTCACAATACATAAATTTAAATAAATACAATACATTAATTTGGCTTCGTTTGCATTCAGAATTTTTATCATGACGAAATTTTTCTGTGAATAATACAATTCATCTGTGGGTATTTTAGTTATTATCTAGTATATAGAAATTATGACGCCTTAAGTAATGTATGTTCCTCGTACATGAATTGAAGCAACAAGCAGACAACCCGTTTATCGCATCTGCATACTATTGGTTTACCTCATACCTTTATACACACACATTTACTGTATGTATCCTTAACCCAACTCCCACAGGGTTATATGCAAACTTTTACACCCCACAGTGTACACTCATAAATCTCTCTTTTTTCAAAGCAAAACATCCCAGTCTAGCGACTCGTTTATTTCCCTTAGCCACCCTCTACTTGTTAACTTTACGTTCTTACCACTTATAACTAAATTGCTGCATAAAATATAACCCATAACGAAGCGCACGCGTTTTACAGTTGTGTCGTTCCACAGGGTACAAATTTTATTGAAACGTGGGTATCTCAGGTTGAGCTTTTCCTGAAACGTTCTGCAGTCAACATGGACATTTACTTGTAGAAAAACAAATAATCCTTGCTATTGTACAGATAAAGTGAATGACCGACAATTCGGTAGGACAATGTTTGTGTATATTTCCCCGTGCGGAACAAGGAGAAGTATTATAAACATAACGATGGTCAGGACAACAGGAAACAAGATATACAGTTTTATAAAAGAAACTTTTACACTTAAGTATATATAAAAATTGTTTGTTGATATTGATTAGTCTCTCTGCCTTTTTTTTCTTTAAAGGAAATAATGAAGGATTTTATTAATGAACAATACATATAAATTTATTTGCAAAGATATTCTTTGATCCATATAAAGAGGTTACAAATCTAATGTCACTTACTTCTAGATCATTATTTATAAACATATTTCTTTCTACAGTTAAACTTGACATTCAATCAAGATGTGAAACATATAATCCGTCTCTCTTATATCTACAAAACGAAAATTACAATGTGAACTACTCTTTAAGTTAATACACTCTCCTCCTAAAATAAGCCTAGTCTAATATTTGTTTAATAGTCTCATTTGCGCAAAAATGGTAACCATTTTATGAGGCATTTTCATTTTTAGATATTCCAGTGTTCCCTTATTCAAATTTAAATTCAAATAAGGGTAGATACATAAAGAAGAGGAAGAGTGAGCCATTTTAAGATCTTCTTGAAAAAGTTTGTCTTCGCATTTTTTTAACCATTTTAGTTTATTTTTTTGAAGCAATATTAAATCAAGTGATTCCCAGCTCTCCCTCTCCTCCAGTTCAACAAAAATATTTCTAACCTGAATTGACCAATAATATTTTACCTTGTTATCATCGTGTCCACTAAGTTCTCTTAATCTCAAATAACACATCATCTTTAAAAAATTTTCAATACAGTTTAGCACATATCCGAAAATGTGAACCGACAAATCAGTTTCAATTTTTATTGCAAATTTGGGAGTACATTTTGGTAGCTGTAATAATTTTTTATAAAACATATTTTAAATATTTTCAATTTCGTTAAAATATCTTAAGCTCCAAACTTGAGCCGAATAAAGCAGTATTTGAAAATAATGCAGATTGACTAAAAACGGTGCCCAAATAAGTATAAGTTTTAACTATTTCAATCTCAATCTCTCCATATTTGAAAAATATTCCTTTCTTATTATTATAACTCTTTCCCCCTCCCCCTTCTTAAAAACTACGATCTTAGTTTTATCAGTATTAACTTAAAGATTCTTCAGTTGACAGTACTCAAATAGTGCCACACTGAGAAAATAAGCCTTTAGCCAATTTCTAGGTTAAGGGACTCTGAACAAAACACACAAGATACCGGCTATCACAACCAAACTTCAAGGCTAACAGTAGCATTTAATCTGCTAATAATAAACAAAGAGCTTAATTGGTTATATTTAGTCAACTTATTTTCTCAGTGCAAAAGAATTTATTTCATTCTCCAAGGGTTATACGCATCAGCGTATGCTAAAATTAGCAACATTAATTAACAATACAATAAAAACTTTATTTATTATTTTTTTAATAAAAAAGTAAAATAAAAATTGTTTCTGACAAAAGAAATAAATAGGACAACTTGTTTTTCGGCTTTGTTATAAATCCAACACTTAGTTTTACTTGATCCATTAGCCAAAGTTTCGGCACTTCAAAGCTTTAAATGTGTGGTAGCAAAGTGTGGGTACTTTTGAAACATTAAATCGCTGCTCTGGTACCCTGAAAGCACCCATCGTTTCGCTATACTGGAAAGTGTAAAATACATTATAGAATTCATACATTAATTTTTGTACGGATTTTAATAAAAACATTTAACCACTTTCTAAGCTCTTCTTAATTTGAAGCATAATAATAAACTTAAAAATTAGTTAACTTTTATTAGAATGCACATTGGATATATGATATTTGTTAATATTTACAAATTTACATAAGGGAGTTTCCAATGCATTAAAACAGTCTTTTAGAATTTTCTACTCTCTAAAATTGAATAAGTGAAAATTCACTTATAAGATGTCAAAAGTCTTCCACTCTTTCAAAAAGTGCATATGCACTTACAATAAGTGCATATGCACTTATGATAAGTGAAATTTTCACTTATTATAAGTGCATATACACTTTTTGAAAGAGTGGAAGACTTTTGACATCTAATAAGTGAATTTTCACTTATTTAAATTTAGAGAGTAAACTACGTTATAAATACATTTTTAAAACATACCCTTTGCTTCTTGGTTTATTTTAATTAATCTTAAACAATTAAATCATTATTTTAAGTAGTCTAAGTGAATCTTATTTTTCTTAGTAATTAAGGTTCTTTAAGAACAAAATTAGTAAAAATAGGATATTAATGATGTTTTATTAGTATTCCGGAGGCCATGGATTAACTAGGGGACTATTTTTTTTATTTTTGAGTCACTTACCCGACTCACTTATTATCACGATGATACAATTATACTTATAATGTTTCATCACTATAATTTCTGTCTTCCTACATGCAAACTCAGTTTATATATGACTCTCTGATACTAATTTCAATTAAAAGATAATAAAAATTAATAGTTATGTACAGTAGAGTACTCGTTTGTAAAAAATGTACACTCTGACGGTGGAATCAAATTCATAACCATCTAAACATAAAAACCAAATTTTTTAACCAACATAAACATAGCTATAATAAAATTTAATGCATTTTTAAAACAAATTATGAATCTCGGCATATATTAATAATATGGTGGATTTTTTTTAAACTTTGGTTTAAAAGAAATTTGATTAAAGCAAAATTGGTTCCTGAAATATTTATTTTCAAATACTTAATTTCACCTGCTTTTTAAGATAAACTCCTAGCAATAGAGTAAAATAGTTTCTCTAGTCGGAAAAGTTAACTAGGCTTCTGTCATCATCTGACAAGACATGACTAGTTGGAATGTTACAGTCATAACCTGACCAACGACTAACTTTAAATAGGTATGGGTAAGGCAATTTCCGCTCTGTTTGTTGCGAATTTCACACTTTCATGTAAACTTATTATCTTTTGACAATTTCCAAGAATATTGATATTTAAAATTATTCTTGTTATTAAAAGCTATTTGTCCTAGTTAAACTACCAAAAACCGATACGAAGATACGATTTAAATGTAAAATAACAAGGACCCCAAGTGTATAGTTTTCAAGCGCATTTAGAATGACATTTTTTATGAAAATCGGCTTTTCAGACTATTTAAAATGTTCCTTACCTCATAATTTATTTTTATTTCATTTTTCGATAAGTTTATAGAGTGTTAAAATCAAGGAAAAAACCAAAAAATCATTAAGTGATATTACCCTTTAACCACAATTTTAACGCAACTGAAATGACACTTTGGGATAACAGCTGCACCACCAATTATTTTCCTAACGATATGGAACTGTGTCCATACCTCGATAGAATAGTGAGCGTGAAACGGCGCAACCAAATTTCCTCTAACGTTGAACTCACACTAAAAAAAAAAATACTGACAAAAATGAATTTTTAAAATGAATTTTAATATTCATTAAATGGAAGGTTAAATTTACGTGTAGTATTTAATGGTAAGCATCAAATTAGTTTTTAATTAACAAAATGAAACAAAGGATCAATAATTAAACCCAAATTTGTTTAAACAATTTTTTCAAAATATTGAACATAGAAATCTATAGTTGATATATCAAACCAGAGATAATTAAGTCTATGTAAAAGCCACAAAACAATTATTTTATGACTAAGAAATAATTTAATACATATCTTGACAGTTTATAAAAATATTAGAAAAAAAAAATCATTTTTAATTTTAAAATATACGCCGCGTTTGTGGAACCTCATTTCTGCTGTGTACATTCTAGCGCTCTGAATTTGAAATTCCAAAAAAATATAAATACAATTTTTTTTCAAAAAACAGTCAATATCACATCGAAGACAATTATTTAATTATCTTTAAAATTAGCTATGTTAAAGCCCGATTGGTTCAGTACAGCGCAGCGTTCTCAATCGTGTACACAAAATCGAAAAAAGGTGTTTCGAGAAAAACGCGTTAAATTTTTGGATACACGAAGATACTACATAATTACAACTTACGGCAATTTCACGCCAATCAGCGATTCTAGCTTTACACTGCAAAAACTTTTGTCTTCTAAGTGTCTTATTTTAAGACACAAGACATTAAGAAAGCGTCTTACAGTTATTTCAAGCTATATTTCATTGGTTAATAATTTTGAAAGATGCTTTTCATTGGTTTAAAATTAAGACACTTTAAAACGTCTTAAAAGTGAGGACAAAAATTTCTTAAAATAAGACACTTGTTTTTACAATGTATAAAGTTGATTTTCCGCTACTATTGACAAATAATAATAGACTCTCCGAACTCAGGTACAAATTTCCACCGAAAACGCAGGAATAAAAGGAACTGGCCGACAGTGGCTAGAGCCGTCTGATTAGACCAGCCTGCGCTTCCTGTTAAAAATCTTGTAACTCCGTAAATAATAAAGATATCGACTTATATCAGAAAAAAGCGTTACGTAATATATGGACGTCCCCTAATCAATAAAAAGCTAAAGATTTGCCCAATCGAGGAACCACTACAATTTTCGATGAGCTGTGAAACTATAATGCTGTAAGAATAATGACCTATTATGACTGCGGTTGTATTTGAGAGGCCTAGTAATGACCACTAGATGAAAGCTAATTTTCTTAAGTTAAGTTTGTTTCTAAAACAAAAAATGTTAAATGAAGTGTATTGTCACAAATTTATTTTTACATATACTATTTCCTTATATTAAATTCACCAAAGCAAAAGTTTTAATTTTTAACTTCAAAATTTTATAAATTAAATATATATATCTTTAAATTCCAAATTAGATAAATTACCTTCAAATTAAGTTGATTATAGAACTAACAATATAATAGATGTAAATACGAAGTGACTAATTAATTGACTGGCAAATGATGAGGAAATAGACAGACACTCGATTCAATATAAAATTTGCTTTATAATAAAATTAGTTCGTCCAAGTTTTAAAATACACAATTTTAATATTCTTTGCCAAAAACAGCTCATTCAAATAATTTATAACAATAACAATAAATTAGAATATTCATTCAAATTGGGGCCCGATTCGCAAAATTGATCATAAACAGATTAATATCATAAAATTATTTTCCAAAAACCGTGACTTCATTACATTAAATATACAAATTTTGAATAATCAAATAAACAGTAATAAAATCAGAGATTTATAAATAAAAGATCATTAATCACGAATTTATAGTTATATAATAATCTTTCAAAACATATAGTGTATCAAATTAATAAATATGACATTAAAAATCCATATTATAGCTGAATTATATTATGATATACATAAAAATCAAAATATCTCGACAGCGCTCAGCCTAATCACGGCAGCACTTATTTATTTAAAGAGTCGGATAAAATACTCATTAGAACGCTGAACGGAGACGATGACTCTCTCAAACTTTCCTTATTCTTTTCTATTTCTTTATCTTGGAATTTGGTCGGGAATAATTTTGAGCCTGTTTATCTCATTCAAACAACATTAAAAATGCCTTTGTTGTGGATAAATTAAATTTTTTGATGCTTTTGAAAAGAAACCTTTCTCTCTGAGCTTGCCCTTTATTCTTACTCTGAATTATTATAAACGCCACACTACACAAAACCTATAAAAGAAAAAACTTTAAATTTTTCACAAAAATTAGAAAAAATCAAAAAAGGAATAACAAAATATTTCGAGAATATATTACTTGAAATTATTTAAAATAAAAATTACCTTTCAATGTCTCTGACCAGTACCCAAGAGCGTGGCGTAAATGCTGCCGTCTTGAATGAGGAGCGAAAATCGAGTGAAGATGGCTCGTAGAATCAATGACAGCTAAGGTTCTCACAAATATGAACTTAGTGCTCTTGTGCACCTTTATTCAATACACTTTAAGGCTCAATTTATCTTTATTTGAATTTAGAAGTTTAGGAAGAAAGAAAATAATCGTCTCTGCTCAAATTAATTTTTGAAACCACCCGCGTAGGGAATTAACAATGGGTCAAATCAAGCAAACTATGGGCTAAATCGTTTGCCAATAGCATGATTTCACCCACGGTCCGACTATGGGAAATATCAAGCCAACCATTGCTTATTTTCCATACACTCTGTCAAAGACTCGAAAAGCTATAAAACGACAAAAAATAATGCCAAGGTAATTTTTCAGAACATAAAACACTAATTCCACTTAATAATCTTAATATTTCCAATTTTCAAAATTAACAACATCAAATAACCGAGGCCATGGCGGAAATCGTGACAACAATGGGCACAGAAAAAAGTTAAAACTCAAATCTCTAATCATTTTTTACAGTTTAAAAAACTTTCTAAACACCACCAAAACTGAATTCAAACATAAAAATTACATTTTTCAAATTATTAAAATATACAAGTCTAAGTCCAAAGGACCATGGCACAAATCGTACCAAACATGGGTAGAGGAAAAATTCATATTTTAATCTCCTATTTAATTTTTTAATTAGTTAAAATGAGACAGAACAACTATTTAAAAATTATAAAGTTGATACTAGTTTTACTTCTTTATTACGCAATGTTTCGTACGATTTGTGCCATGGTCCTTGGAATTTGCATCTTGTATATTTTGAAACTTGAGAAAAATAATTTTTTTGGGATAAATATTTCTTTGCTATGTTCTGCATCATTATTACTATTAAAAAAATTAAATAGGAGATTAAAATATGACTTTTTTCTCTACCCATGTTTCGTACGATTTGTGCCATGGTGCTTGGAATTTTGTGCTTGTATATTTTGAAACTTATAGAAAATAATTTATTTGTGCTAAATCATTTTTTGGCTATGTTCTATATAATTTTTACCATTTAAAAAATTAAATAGAGGACGGAAATTTGATTTTTTTACGTCCTATGTTTGGTACGATTTGTGCCATGGTTCTTTGAATTTGGTTTTTGTATATTTTGAAACTTGTGGAAAATAATTTTTTTGGGCAGAATCTTTCTTTAATTGTTCTGTATCATCTTTGCTGTTGAAAAAATTGAATAGGAGATTGAAATTTGACTTTCTTCTCGATCCATGTTAGATACGATTTGTGCCATGGTCCTCTGAATTTGGTTTTTGAATATTTTGTAACTTGTGAAAATAATATTTTTTTGGCAAAATAGTTTTTGGCTATGTTTTGTATCATGTTAACTATTTAAAAAATTAAGTAGGTTTTAAAAATGTAACTTTTTTCTTACCCATGTTTCGTACGATTTGTGCCGTGGTCCTTGAAATTTGCCTCTTTTATATTCTGAAACTTGTGAAAAATAATTGTTTTTGGACATAATCTTTTTTTGGCTGTTCTGTATCATTATTACTATTTAAAAAATCAAACAGGAGATTAAAATTTGACTTTTTTCTCTACCCATGTTTGGTACGATTTGTGCCATGGTCCTTTGGACTTAGACTTGTATATTTTAATAATTTGAAAAATGTAATTTTTATGTTTGAATTCAGTTTTGGTGGTGTTTAGAAAGTTTTTTAAACTGTAAAAAATGATTAGAGATTTGAGTTTTAACTTTTTTGTGTGCCCATTGTTGTCACGATTTCCGCCATGGCCTCAATTATTTGATGTTGTTAATTTTGAAAATTGGAAATATTAAGATTATTAAGCGATCATTCACATATCACGTGATACAAATTTGAGCTATTTTGAACCCCCTCCCCCCTCCTCGTGATACTTTTGCTATTGCTAAAAAAATTAATTTCCATGGACCGTGATATTTTGCCTACCCCCCTCCCTCCCCTAAAGATATCACGTGATATGTGGACGACCCCTAAGTGGAATTAGTGTTTTATGTTCTGAAAAATTACCTTGGCATTATTTTTTGTCGTTTTATAGCTTTTCGAGTCTTTGACAGAGTGTATGGAAAATAAGCAATGGTTGGCTTGATATTTCCCATAGTCGGACCGTGGGTGAAATCATGCTATTCATTGGCAAACGATTTAGCCCATAGTGTGATTGATTTGACCCATTGTTATTTCCCTACGCGGGCAGTTAATATGACTCAGTATTTAATTTACCATTTTAGTCTCAGACTAAGGTATTAATCTCAAAACAGACTCGTCCAACGTTTTTGCACGCAGAAAAAATTCAAAATATTACAATCTATTTACGTATTGTACATATGAAAATTTCAGAATATTTACTTCAAATTGTCAATCCTCTATGAATATCCTTGTTTTACGTTTTTATGTCTGCGTCAAAAGAATTTAAAAATGGTTTAAACCACTCATAAAAGAATTAAAAAAAGTAAAATTTTTAATTATGTTTTCATTTACATGTGCACGTACTATTCTTTAAATCTTAACAAATGAAAATTTACTGGTCTGAACAAAAAAGTCGATTATTTCGGTAAGTGAATTCTTTACTCAGGAAAATCTAATGGAAAATTGATTGGGTAGAGGCGCACTGCAGCTAAATGCTTTGGAAAGTATTGGTAAAACATTCTGTACTAACTATGTTCTACACATGAAGAAAAAAAAAGTAATTAAATCTGTGCTACTCATTCGAATGTATATTATTTATGGATTTAAATTTAAGTGTCAATTATATTTTATTTAACAGATTTCAAAATTTCAAATAATTAAAATTTTAACAAGAGTTGCATGAATATAATTTTCTAAGCTTGCAGCGCCATCTTCTTTCAAAGCTCGAACCAAACTTGAAGTTTTATAAAATATGACACTAAATATTTGTGGATTTTTCAGGTCGACAATTATTTTACAGTCAAATTCACAAAATTGTTAAATTTTTAAGGGATTTGAAATCTAGGGGTTTTTGGGTCGATGATTTCGAACATGAATAGAAAAATTCTTTATAACATCATTCTATAGAACGAAAAGATAAATAATAATATTTATGATGTTGAAACAATATTAGCCTAAACGGATATTGGGAAAGTTATTTTCAAATTCTAAAGCAAGGAAGAAATGGATTTACCTGAAAAAAGACTTTAAGATTAATTTTAAATAGAACTTTGGAAAAGAAACTTTGCTATCTTTATATGGTTTTCAGCTACCAGAAGGCGAATCATAGTACTGCGAATAACTGACTTTCCTCTACAAAACGAGCAAACTGTTAAATTTTCAAACTTTGATGAATTTACTTAGTTGGATTCTTCTTTTGACTACTGTTTCAATTTCTTCAGTACATAGACGGATTCTGAACACCACTTACTAAAGTCAGGAATTTAATTAATAAAAAAATCGATACTAATTAAATATAATGTTTTCTGAACCAACAATAAGGAAAAATATTGCGTTGAAATTTATTCAAATAAAAAGTATTTTACATACTTTATTCTGTTGGAATTTTACGTAAATATAATGCTCAATGTGGCATGCAAAAAAACAAAACTTTTCATTCTGAACAGTGAGTACGAATAAAAATTATGGCCTCTGATTGCAAAAAAATGTGTACACATAGCCCTTGTAGAGAATCGTGGCATCCATTACTCTTTCCCGTCGACGACATGGCAATCATTCGTGAAACACAAAAAATAAACAAAACTAACCACTCCTCTATACAATCACTAAGAAATAATCTGATAATAAAACGAACACAGAAAGTCTCTGAAGCTAACCAAGTGGTTAGTTAGCGATGTAAATCGATAAACAGTAATAACTTTTCAAATAAAAGATTTATTCAAACTCTGTTTTTAACGCTTCGAACCTGTTGAGGTTAAAAATCTAATATTTGTTCAGATTCAGTGCAATTAGAGAATAATCTATTCAAAATCGAAAACAAAATTATTAAGATAGTTAAATATGTCAATTATTTGTTTTTCTATGTTATAAAGAACCCAATGCTCTGCTCAGAACAGATTTCGATTCAAACATTTTTTTTTAGTAAAAAATTGATAGTAGTAAAATAAGTTGTGACGAAAATTCAAATTTAAAATGGCGGGTTTAATATTGGATCCGCAGTTTTGACTGTTTGAAAAATACTTCAAATTCATGATCAGCCACTCTAAAACCACAGAATAGCAAATTTAAAATAAATCCGTTCGATTATCAAAATATCACTAGCTATTTTAAATTTTCGAAAGCAGACTTCGTCCCAAAAACCACCGAGTAACAAATTTCAAAGAAATCAGATCGATTATCAAAATATCGTTCGTTATATTGAATCTGTCAATTCGAATTTTCTAAATCTGATGTCAAATTGATGATCAGCCACTTTAAGAACTTCAGACATTCCCATAAAAATAAAAAAATTAAAATTAAAGAAACATATTCAATATATTCGGATATTCAATGTTTCGTTAACTTGCATTGATTAAACATTAAAAGTTCAATTAATCCACGATTCAAATATACTAAATTTGAAGTAATTTAAAAATTTCTTCCATTTTTAATAATTATTTTCTATTATGATTTCAATTACTTAAACTACAATTTTGTACTATTTTGATCATTTTTCAATTATTTTCTGCAATTTTTAATTATGTTTAAATTGCTTCCCTAAATCTTAAATTTACCTTCATCATACTTCAATTATTAGTTTATTTTTTAAAATCACTTTTTCCATTTTAACTATTTTTCCTTCAAGATTGAATACCAATATTATTACCAATATTTTTCTCATTTTGCAACTATCTTTAATTTTTAACAATTTCCATAATTTCTGAATTAATTTCCTGAACTTTCAAATATATATCTCAATTTTCAATTATTTTGTACAATTTTCATTTCTTTTTATTATTTTGCAATTATTTTCTCCATCTTTTAATATTTTCATTATTTTTCAATTAATTACCTAAATTTAAGTTATTTTCTCAAATTTAGAATATTTAGATTATTGTTATCAGTTTTCCATGTTTTAAACGATTTTTCAATTATTTTTTTTTGCTTAAATATAAATTCTGAAATTTTTTTATTATTTTCTTTAATTTCTAATTATTTTCATTGTTCTGGCATAATTATCAAAAATGTCAATTATTTATCTCAAATTTCAATTATTTTTATCAATTTTTTATTATTTCTGCGATTTTTTAATTATTCTCTTTAATTAAAAATCTTTAAGTAATTTTGTGATAGTTTTCTTTTTTTAAACATATATTCTATGATTTTTTCAACTATTTCTCTCAAATTTTTTTACTGTTTTCAATTTTTTGATATTTAAATTGGTTTTAACATATTTCAATTATTACGTTATATTTTATTTATTCAATTATTTTCTTCCAATTTTAAATTATTTTTAATATTTGTCTATTATTTCCCTCAATTTTTAATTATTATTCTCATATTGTAAAATTAGTTTTTAAGATTTTAAAGGTCTTAAAGATGTTTAAGTATTCTTCTAAAATTTCAATTATTATTTCCTTTCAATTTTTCATTTTTTTCGTTTATTTGATAATTTCCAAAATTTTAAACTATTTATCTGACATTTCAGTTATTTTGTTCAATTTTCAAATATTTGTATTATACCTATTTTATATTATTTTCTTCAATTTTTAATTACTTTCGTTCTTTTTCATAATTTCCAAGAAATTTCTAATTATTTTCATTTTTTTTTTTTGGCATAATTTTCAAAACTTTCAAATATTTGTCTGAAATTTTAATTATTTTTATCATATTTCAATTTTTTTTCAGATTTAAATTATTTTTATCATTTGTCTATTATTTACCTCAATTTTTAATTATTATTCTCATATTGTAAAATTAGTTTTAAGATCTTTAAGTATCTTTCTAAAACTTCAATTATTTCCGTCAATTTTTTATTTTCATTTGCTTTCATAATTTCCAAAAAACTTTATTAATTATCGTAAATTTCAATTATTTTTAGTTTTCTTCAATTCTTTTCTCCAATTTTTAGTTATTTTCATTTTTTCAATTAATTTCTAATATCTTCATGTCTTTTTCTCAAATTTCAATTAATTTTTTTTTTTTTAAAACAGCATTCTGTAATTTTCTAATTATTTCTCTGAAATGTCATTTATTTTTTACAACTTTTCATTGTTTGTATATCATATTTCAATTATTTTCTTCAAGTTTCAAATTTTGAAATCATTTTACAATTATTTTCCAAAATTTATTTACTTCAATTTTTTTATATTTTCGCTTGCTTTATAATTTCCAAAACTTTAAACTATTTTTCTGACATTTGAATTGTTTCGTACAATTTTCAATCAATTTTAAATTATGTTCATCTTTTTTTCATTTATTTTCTCTAATTTAATGACCAAGTTTCGTGACAAAATATTCAATATTTTAAGAGAAAGGTTGCTGACAAATTTTGCCTATCCCAGTGACGTTATACTACATCACATGCCCTTAAGAATGATTATAAAAACGTTCTGTTCCTGTGGACAAGTAAATTTTTACAAACATTAAGCTGAGTTTTTACGATTTAAATAAGATTTTTGTTTTTGACATGTGTTATATAAAGATTTTAAAGCACTGTGTGTATCTCATACGAAAGTTGCATTTTTCGACGAATTTGATTATGCTGCTCGAGAAAAGCGAGAGAACTGTCAAACTTTTCAACAAGCGGCTTCTTTCTGTACTTGATGCACAATGTACTATTGTAACACATTGTGACAATACATTCAAATATATAAATATATATACAAATATATATGTGACGTGCTATGAAGAAAAAGACCTAAGAAGCAAACAATTGTAGGTCATGTTTATGATTCTTGGAATGAAAACTCACAAAGAGAATCAACTCTCAATTCAAACCATTGATATTTAAGTCTTCAGTCTATTCCAAATATTAAATAAAAATTCATTTTAATTATGCAACATAAAGAAGGGATTTATAATCGAAGTAAAACTATCACTGAACCTAACCTACAAGGTTTTTCTCCTTAGGTCACTATCTTCGTGGCGCGTCACACACACACATATTTATAAATACATATACGAATTATTGGTTACAAATATATATTTTAAACTATTTGAGAAAATTGAATGATGGATGAAAAAAGATAAAAGATCTAACCGACATTTTATTTAGATCCCTTCTCCATGATTCAGTAGACTTTCTTAGTTTGTAATAGATTGTTTTAATGAAGTCTTTTTTTTTAAATACATTTTTTAAATATTTCATAAAGTATCTAACATTATTTGTAGTATGTTACTTGATAATTTTTTTTTAAAGTTCGATCTTTTTTCTATAAAGTATTTACTCTTAATATAAAAAACCTAATTTTTCTTTTTTCACTTTTTGATTCTGTAAATTAAATTAAATAGCCATTTATACTAATTCGAATTCGTGACCGATTTTTCAATAATTCAAATTAAGGGAGTAGATTTTTCTTTTATTTTCTTTTCATACTCATATTGAAAGATAATTTTTTCTTTTTCCAAATATATGTATTTCAATTTTTTTTAAAAGTAGTTCTTAATAACCTATATTTGAAGAATAGCAGTCTGAAAACATGAAAATATTTTTTTCTTATTTTTGGTACCAAAATATATGAGTTATATAATTTCGTTCACAAAAATTGAAGGAGGATATAGAAAAGAATTTATTTTCCTATTTAGTTAAAGTTTGCCAAAATACAAGTCAGATCCCTTTTTCACGCATATCATAAAAATATCAAAGATCAAGGCTTAAAAATTTATTGTTGCAAAAGGTATTGTATAGCAGATTTGCGATAGGTAAATTTAACTAGCAATATTATACTTTACTGCATGTAAATAATTATCTTTTCTTTTCACAATTTTCAAAAACAATTGAATCCGATGATTTTTTTTTAATATCAGTGTTTCAATCTGTTTCTTTTATTGAAGTCATAGTCAAATCAAATTACAATGAGAATAGTTTGTCAGGTCTTATCTTACTTCTATTCAGTATTGTATTACATTTATTGATGCATACTCATATTTTCCAATTTCTGTAAATATCTACAGGTAGGTTTCTCATTTGATGTTTAGAACACGCAAACCACATTTTGTAGAATAATCAGATTGTTTCTTGTAGAGAATATATCAATCATCCCGAGTCACGTTTGTTTGTACTTTGTATCAGATAATTTTTTCTTTACATTGCTAATTGTAAAATGTAAATATTTTTAAATGTTGTTGTTACAAAAGTAATTTATTTAACTCACAGACTAATGAAATTAAAAAAAAATACACACACTCATTGTAGATATAAGTTTGTCAGCGCGAATGTAATGCAAACTCTTGCGAAAAGTAGAACAAGCGAACAAGAATAGAAATAATACTTCTTTTAAAATGAATGAATGTTATAAATATAAACATTTATGTCCTTTAATATGAGTGCTTCTTGTATTTGGGATTACGAAAGTCTTCACTTTTCAAGAACTTGCTATTCCTCTTACATACTGGGGTATATACATACACTATATGATAGAAGTATATATATAGATTCTCCATCTCCGTCATCACGTGTATGTTCAAAACTTACCTCACGCGTGTTCGCACACTGGAAAGCATTTCGTGCTTTAGGCAAAGCACCTTGGTACTTTACTTTTGCTTCTTCCTTCACATTGCCACTGAAAAATACTTCTTTTTCGGTATTCATTATTTTAGAGAGGAGCATCAAGCTTTTATATACATAAATCCCGCTACCACCTTACGGCTAAAGTTTCTAGTCTGTCAAAAGACCTTTAAAGATGAAGAACTTAGAAGATTTCTTCTTTAGGCCACAATTTTAATTCACATAAAGTCGTGATTTAGAATACAACATTTATAAACCTTAAGTGCACTCTATTTAATAAAAAATTGTTGTAATCAAATAATTATAAATGAAAAAAAAATCTACGATTTATACTATTGATATATTCAGTTTTTCCAGTTCAGACTCTTAGTTATTAGCACTAATGTTACGAAAATAAAAGATTTCACGTTAGGAGCTATTTTTAAAAAAGTAGACAAAACTTGTCACTAAAGCGATGTTTTTAATCAATTCATCCTCTTTTCTCATTCAAGTTAATATAATCATAGAATTATTCTTTCAAGACAGCCAGATGTACCTTTCTAGCGAGTGAGATTCTTGGCAATCATTCAAATCTGGCCAGCGAATGTTTTGGCTAGCAAAACCGTTGATGCCGCCTTGTCTGCAGAGGATGCTTTAGTCTACAGTAAAAAGAAAGAAAAAACTTAAGTTTAACGCTTGAAAAAACTGACCGAATTTTATTCATAGAACTGCGTGGTTCGTCAAAATTGTTCAAGTAGCAAAAAGCTTTGACCGATATTTATGTTCCTGTGTGCGCGAGAAGTCTTTTGAAAATGTACTACATCATAATTACATTCAAACATTATTTACGGTGAAAACTTTTAATAATATTGCAAATTTTACTAACAACTGTTTAAGACTTACATTAAAGTAAAGCATAACTATATTACACTTATTTTTTATTCAGGTACACTAAATTATTTATTTGTTTACATATCACCCTATTGAAAAAACTCATATGAGATCTCATATGAGATCATATGTGGTTTCCTATATAGAAACTCATATGAAAACTCATGTTCATATAGGAATTCATATGTGATCTGATATGAGATCGCATGTAAAATCGTATATGAAATTGAGACACGATTTGATGTATGAATTCATATGGGAAATAGTTATGTGTTTTTGACAAGAGATCTCAAATAAGAGCTCACATGAGATCTCATGTAAGATCACATATGAGATCTCATATAAGATCACATACGAGATCTCATATGAGATCACACATGAGATCTCATATAAGATCACACATAAGATCTCATATGAGATCACACATGAGATCTCATATAAGATCACACATGAGATCATGCATGAGATTCTACTTTCTATATAGAAACTCATGTGGATTCCTATGCGATTTCGTATCTGAATTCTTAAGTCAAATCTTATATTAAATCTCATATCGAATTCCATATCAAATCTCAAATGCTCTTATAATGAACAACAAATATTTAAATGTTTTCGTCTAATACTTATCTGACAAGTATTATTGCTCTGCAAAGAGTTTGTTTTTCCACGATTTGGGTCTCTATGTTCTAGTTCTTCTTATATATATTTTCCTCTTTATGTCGATAATGAGAGAGGTTCAGCATACAGCCACCTTGCGACGATTGTCTTAACTAAGACCTACATGAGATTCCCCATGAGATTCTACATGAGATCTCATATAAGTTCTCATGTAGGTCTTAGTTAAGACAACTGTCACAAGGTGGCTGTATGTTTAACCTCTCTCACTGTCAACATGAAGAGGAAAAGATATATAAGAAGAACTAGAACATAGAGGCCCAAATCATGGAAAAACAAACTCTTTGCAGAGGAATAACACTTGTCAGATAAGTATATGACGAAAACATTTATATCTGTTGTTTATTAAGGGCTTTTGAGATTTGATATGGGATTCGATATGAGATTTGATATAAGATTTGACATAAGAATTCACATACGAAATCGAATAGGAATTCACATGAGTTTCTATATAAAAACGCATGTATATTTGTATAATCTCATGTATGATCTCATGTGTGATCTTATATGAGATCTCATGTGTGATCTTATATGAAATCTCATATGAAATCTTATGTGAGATCTCATGTGTGATCTTATATGAGATCTCATGTGAGATCTTATTGGAGATCTCATGTGAGATCTTATTTGAGATCTCTTGTCAAAAACAGATAACTATTTTCCATATGAATTCACATATCAAATCGTGTCTCAATTTCATATACGATTTTACATGCGATCTCATATGAGATCACATACGAATTCCTATATGAACATGAGTTTCCATATGAGTTTATATATAGGAAACCACATATGATCTCATATGAGTTTTTTCAATAGGGCACCCCTCCCCCCCTAGAAAGAACACCCTTAAATGTATCTGGTTAGATCTAATTATATCTTGTCAGATAGAGACAAAATCCAGATATGATTATATCTGATTTAATCTAAACCTTTTTTCTTAGAGATGAAGTTTGAATTTCATTTTAATTAACCTCTTTAACGCCTGCAATCACAAAAATCGTAGCCTTAATTTTGAATAGTACTACAAGCAGAAGCATATTTTGTAAAACATGGGAACAATTTATTTATTTATTTCAGAATATAAACGGGAACTGTGACCCATAATACAAACATTAATATAAAAAGTTGAGCAATTGCCGCTAGGTACAAATAATTCATGATTTGATATGTAATAAGTATAAAAGTAACAATAAGACCAAACAGGTGGGTTAAATAAAGTTAAAATACAACAGGTCAAGCTGTTGACATGGGATAACAAGATTTTACGCAACATTGTTACAAATCCACAAAGATAATTGTTAAAAAAGTGAAATTCGTCTCTATAATAGTTCGCTTTTGTTCATAGCCTGCAGAAAGTTGAGTTCTTACCGAAGTTCGTTTTACGAAGTGGAACGTAAAAGGTCAAAACACTACGCAGAGATCTTTGTGGCGCAGAAAAGTTTATGGACGACAGAACCTCCGTATCCCGAACAAAACCGTTCATGACATTAAAAAAAACAGCATATCATTATATCTAAACTCTAATTTAGAAATATCCAGCAGTCATCTCAGTTCAGTATAATCATGACTCTGCACGTCAAATTCAATATGCAATTAACGAACTGCAAACCGCAGGAACCGATTTTGCACACGCTCAAGTCTCAGAACGTGGAGACTGTAATAAGGACACCATATTACAGATTCATACTCGAGAACAGATCTTACAAAAGAGAAATACAATACCTTCAATGCAGATAGATTTCTAAAATTTGAGGCGTTACGTTTCTTGAAGCCGAGAGCAGTGGCGGATCCAGTCAAGGTTTTTGGAGGGGGTATTGCATGAGAGAGAAAGAGATAGCACTATAGTGCTATCTCTCTCACTCTCATTGTTAAAGATCAGGCTTTTGGGGGGGCCAAGCATCCGTGCCCCCCCCCTGGATCCGCAAATGGCCGCGAGATATAACCATTTTGCCTATAGTGTCGGAAATGTATGGTCATCAAAAGACATATTATAAAAAAGTTTAATACCTAGATCCCACATACTTGATACACGATCAATAGAAACACAATCGATGAAATAGTCATTCCGGATTGCGTTTTTGCTTCTAGAAAAGGTCATGCACAGACATTTTAACACATTTAAAGACATTCTGTTTATGGCACACCACTCAATAACATTGTCCAAAACTACTTGTAGTTTTTCACAATAATTGAGGGTCCGGATTCCATAAGGTGTTACGCGTGACTTTCGTTGGCCCCTCGTTCAGTGCGTTCTCGCTGAACGCTGGGCCTACGTTAGTCACTTGTAACACCTTATGGAATCCGGACCCTCAATTATTGTTAGATATAATTCTATACATTTTTAAATCGTCAGCATAAAGAAAAGAAATAGAAATTTAAAAACAAGAATAATGTTATTTATGTACAATAAAAGCAATACAGGGGCAAGATTAGATCCCTGTGGAACTCCTGAAGGAGCAGTAAAATTGCTGAAATCAGTATAGACGGCATCAATCTGAGCACCGGTCACTAAGTTAGAAACCAAGACCTCAGTAAAAACCGCTAAATTTGTACAAACAGATTTGCCCCTGACAAAGTTGATTTATGAGAATGTTGGAAGTAGCGAAATAAAGAGAGTCAAAAACTATACTCTCAAAAATTTTTGATACTGTACTGAGCATCGAAATAGGTCTGTAATTTCTGACATTTGTATCACCCTTTTTATGCACTGGCACGACAATGACCTTTTTCCACTGAAGGAAACATGTGCTGATTCAAAGACATATTGAACCGAACATACAAAGGTTCAATGAACGATAAACAGCAGGACTTTATCAAAGAGCCAGGAACACTGTCAGGACCAGTCCTTATACTCGAATCTAAATTCTTTATTTTGTTTTCAATTTGATCCCTAGTAATATGTACTGAGTCAATACTAATCACATTATGTCCGACTGGAAGCAAAGTAGGATCAAGAGTCAAGGTTACATAGACTGAACTGAAATAGTCTGCAAATAATTGAAAGATCTGAGCATTGTTGTCAGCGGTTCTGTCGTCCAAAAACATTGAGCATGGAATGGAACTTTCTTTGCTCATCTTATTCACAAATGTCTAGAAATAATTAGGATTAGAAATCATTGTATTCTCAGCTCTTCTGACAAAGTTATTATAACAAGCAGTTGACATACATTTACATGTTTTACAAAGAGATGAAAAAATATTTGCATTTTTAAAAGCATAACAAATATTACTAGTTATGTCATTAAAATTAAAATTAAGCTATTAAAATTAATATTGTTTTCTTAAGCTTTTGGGGTCACTGCAAGATTCCGGGCTCCGATTTTATTTTTGTATTTTCAAGACGAAATGTTTGTCATCAAACTTTCTTCAGAATCAGTGGATTCATAACTTCAAAAGAATGATGATAAAGTTAAAAAGCACACTATAAATAAAACAAACGAATTCCCTAAATTTGTGTAAAAAATAAATTTCCAATAACATCAGAAACAAGCCTTTAACAAATCAATGTATTCAACTGCAATTGTATTTACTCGGTATAATATCATAAAACACCCTATAATTAAAAGAAAAGAACTATTTGTATTTGTAAGAAAAGGAATATTTACGTGAATTTTCGAAATAAATAAATCATTACCATTGAAAAGCGGTTTCTGCTTGAATAATGGAAAGCCAATGGTGGGTGGGTTTAAGGAGGCTTAGTCCATTGACGGAGCGTAGTGGCACGAAGAACGGTGTGCAGGCGGGCGGTTTGCATGGATTAATTGCCCATTTATATAGTGCTGCAACGGGCGCCCGAGATTGAAAAAATTTAACCTACCGAGAGAAAAGTGGAAAACATTTAATAGTTTTGTTTTTATTTCAGTTTAAATTTTACTGCAATAGACTCCTAAACTTATTATATCTATTTAAAGACACCAATTCTCCAGCGAAAAAAAGTTTGATAAACATAGATCTAAAACCATTTCAATCCAAAGTTATTGCAGTATTTTCAGGTTGTTTTAAACTGTATATTTTAAAATTAATTGAAATTAATTTAATCCCATATTAAGACAATTTTTAATTCTGGGTCTTTGCTTGAGATGATTGTAGTTACACAAGAAAATGCTTAGTGATTAGGAGATGAACGTCACAGACGCATCGGTGAGTAGTTTTGTTTGAATGGGTAACAAATGAGGATTATGTTAACCATTTAAAGGGTAACCCACACGCGCTGTAATCTCATACGTATTGCTGAAACAGTCGTACTGTTTAACAGTAACTAATAATCAATAGTCCTAGCTCTAGTGATTATTAAATCACTTACTCGTGAGTGTTATGGGATATCTCATCCTGTAGAATTATTATTCTTCTCTTGCTAAAAAAACAAATAGAACATGTAGCAAGGATGTAAAAAAATTATTACACTACATAAAACCAACCCCTACAAGAGTGAGACAAAAGTATCTTAAAATGCATTAGTTTTCTAAGATGGAAACTGAAATATAAGATACTTTAAACGTCTTAAAAGTGACTACAATGCATTTTAAGATGTTTCTTTTTACAGTGTAATCTTTATAAATTAATTTTTGAGACAACACAAAAGCACAAAATCAAAGACCAATTCTAAATATTTGTAGTTCTTGAATCACTTGATACTGTTTCCCTTTATATCCAAACGAGATAACATGTGATTGAAAAATCAGTTGTGATTAAATTGACGTTTGAAACCAAGTGAGAGTACAGAGAAAGTGAATGCACTTCAAATATTGATTTTTGTTGATCAAAGCATGGAAATAGCTAGTGTTATTTCATACCTATATATTGGTGAATGGGAAATTATTGAGAAAACAGGAACAAGGAAATATTAGAGGTCCTTCAGTGGTAGAGCGTGAGATTCCAGGTTGTATCACGGTACAATGAGAAACTATTTATATTCGCCATACAGCGAACGACGTGCTGTGGGTTAGCGCCACATATTCGCGTTTAATACCCAGAACCGCTGTTAGGTCCCACCAACCGATACATGTACATACGTTTATCGGCTTGGAAACATTTTGGCGCTAAATTATAGGGGCTAAATCGCGTCGTAAATGCATTCGCAATTTGTTTTACAAGTTCGAAACCACAACGAAGAATTGCATTTTTGTTTCCAGAATTCGCACATTGCTTTATAAACTATTCATTACTATTATTTATTATTAAAATAAATTATTTGAAAGGCTATTAAAATTTAAGTTGAAATTTGGAGTTAAAACTTATCAAATAATAGCATTAACAATTTAAATTATAATCAAGTATAATTATTAGGATGAAAATTTTTATTAGAAAATGTGTGGACTTATGGCAGGAATGTGACATTGAAATTACAGAACGGTGTATATTTTTCAGGAGCTATACCCAAAAATGTTTAACTGATAAACCATTCCGAACTTAAAAAATATAGATAGATATGATCTACACTTTCAGGGATTTTTAAAGTAAATAAAATAGAATCGATGGACACAAATCAAAATAATGGATTTTGATTGGAAATTGTGGTTCTCAAAAAGTAGAATGCAAATAATGCGAACCGTCTATTAACTTGGTTGGCATAGCAGCTACTCTGAAAAAAGCGGTTTAACTTTTACGTCATCGAGCTTGGGCTGAAAGTTATATCAAATTGAAGCTTGAACAATGTATTTTCAGAAGTTTTTGGCCAGACAGCTTAAAAACTTGCTGGCTTTGTTAGTTGGAACGAATATATTATATGACATAATGCATGAATTTCTCTATGAGTCATTAAAAAGTTTAATTTATATTCGTAAAAATTTTAGTCCAGTGTAGTGTGACGCATTTTTCCAGATTATGTTTGATGTTTAATGTTTCTTAATTTAATTTTTAATATTAAATCAAAACCAAGTAAACAATATAAAAACAAATCCCGGACTCCAAGTTATTTTAATGAAAAATAACTAAACAAAAATAATAGTAAAATAAAAGATTAATTAAACTAATCAAATGATTCTAATCTTTAATTGAAATATAATAAAGCCACGTCTAACTTATAATCCGGAGAGTGGGGAGTAAAGTGCAGCACAGACTAACACTCAAAAATTTTAACCACAAATTGACAATTTTTATTAAACTTTAAGCATCTCAAAAATTACATGAAAATATAAAATAGCCGGCCACATGGCACGGCCATTTACAAAAAGGACGAGCACTGAACACTGACTCGAATTGAAAGTTTATTCGGAGATCGACTCCATTAAATAAAAATAAGAAAGTTAATAATGGTGCTCACCTGATAGGGCTCAATGGGCACGAATAGAGCTCCGGCAATTATTTTGTTACATTTTTATAAAGTTTCTAGGACTTTTTAATAAGTAATACGACCAACCGGTCGAACACACCAGTTCAGAATACCACGACAGCGAGAACGCCTCCTTGTCAAGTCAATGTGCAGCGACACATGCGCCGATGTGCTGCTCTCACGAATCACATTTTAAAATCGAGCGGCAATCGACCGAGGAACGTAAATCAGGTCATCATTACGATGTGGAGAACTCCACATCGAAGCAAGCAGTGTTCGTGGGTGTAAAATAAAAGTGCGAACATTTAATGTTTATCGCACAAAACAAATAATTGACTGATTTGACAAGTTGGCAGGTAAAAACCGGATGTTTAAATAATAATATTATCCAATCAATTTAATTAATTAAATAAAAAATCAAAATAGAAGTAAATTTTAATTTAACTAAATCTTAAATTTGACAAGAATCAAAATAAATATAAATTAAAGTGAATTTTAAATATTTAATAAAATTAAATAATGTAAACTCAAAATAATAACAGGCACAAATCGACAAGTTTACATTAAGGCTGAACAATAGCCTGGAATTGTTTCCAGACTAGTGTGCAATAACACAGACACACAAAAAAAATAAAGTTCTCTGAGCTGGGTATGAGACCAATATTTTCCAATGTATTTTGATGCGCTGAATCCGAATTCGTCATCAGAATTGACCCATCACGTCACGTTTTGACCCTAACCTCAAAATCAATAAAATGACAGTTTTTGTTCATTAGAATCTGAACCCGACTTAACTTTAATGCATACCTAGGGCCAATAGAAAGCTTGATTTATGACCTTTAAAATGCTTTTTTAAAAATTGTTCTACGATGATTTTTAACGGAGATATGGTATGTTTTTCATCAAATAATTTTTTTTCATAATTCACTATTCACGTATTTTTAACATTTTAAAAAAATAATATGTTACGTAAAATATCATATCTCCGTTAAAAATCATCGTAGAACAATTTTTAAAAAAGCATTTTAAAGGTCATAAATCAAGCTTTCTATTGGCCCTAGGTATGCATTAAAGTTAAGTGGGGTTCAGATTCTAATGAACAAAAACTGTCATTTTATTGATTTTGAGGTTAGGGTCAAAACGTGACGTGATGGGTCAATTCTGATGACGGATTCGGATTCAGCGCATCAAAATACATAGGAAAATATTGGTCTCATACCTAGCTCAGAGAACTTTTTTTTTGTGTGCCAGTGTAATTTATTTTAAAATTAATTTAAAAATATTGTGCGCGGTAACTTTTTACCGCGTCACAGTAGTCAAAGGTTTTTAATTTAAAGAGATAATATAATTTCAGACATTGTTAATTATAAATCTGTAATTACTGTTTTTAGAATACTCTTCTACCTTTTCATGCTCTCCTGCGGGTTAGACTTATTTTTTTCCTTCTACTCTACATTACCATTGCTCCGAATGCTGATTATTTAAACATTCATAATGTTGAGTTTTAAAAAATACATTGCTATCAGTTTTATTTAATTTTTACTGGTCGTCTATCCGTCGTCCTTTGGGTATTTATGTCGAAAAAAGACCATTTTGTATTTACATTCTGATTAATTTAGTGTTGATCACAAATTCGCAAATCCAGAAATCGACAGCAGATTTTCCCTAATATCTTTCTACATAAAGGGTTTAATGACATGCCAAGGACACGAGTAGCTCAAATTCATCTGCATCATTATTAATGTTCGCGCGTGTATGGATATCTAAAATTTTTATTACTTAGAATTTAACCATAGATTACAGCTGGGATATAAATGTATATTAACATAATTTACGACCAGCATTGAACAAAATTTTTAAGAGAAACCTTCTATCTCAAATTGAAAAAAGAGATAAAAGAAAAATATAAATTTCCTCTAACCACAATCACAATACAATTTAATCTCCTTTAGAAACAATCGAACAAAGATTAATAAAAAAGGCGTTTCGGCACTCACCTTTTTGCCCTCATCAGGATCTAGAAGGAAGAGAAATGTTAGTAAAGTGTCCGTTTCTCTGTTATCTGGAACCAAAACCAACGAGAAGTTCGCACACAACAGAACTACATATACCACCATATATTTTATCAGAAGACAAATTTAACAAAACCTCAGCTATTTAAAGGATTACACTTGCTGTTTCTATTATGAAATGTCCGTTACTCTAGGATCTCTAAATTTTTACATTTGACGACGGTGATTTTTCTAATCATTATGACAAAAATAAATAATTTGATTCTCCTCATTTTTGCTGCCTCATTTTAAATTTAAGGACATGTCCAACATTGTACACAAAAGTATAGAGTTTAACCTTATACCCCATATTTACTTTATTGACAAAATAACTGTTTTTTAAAATTATAAGTAAAACAAAGATTCATGATACACTTAATGACTTTCCAAAACGATTCCCAACATTTCAAATCGATGTCGCCTTTGATTTAAGCTTAAAAACGTCCACAAAATTTTACCCGTGTTTCAGGGTAGTGGTTTTTTACTAATCGATACCCGGGCAACAATGATTTTCACCAAAAGAAATACTGTGTCAATTTTCTATGCGAATAGCCGCTTTATTTAAGTTTGGATATTCGTACAGATTAAATATTATTTTTGTTAAATATTATTTTTAAATAATTTTAAAATATTGTGCGAGGTAAATTTTTACCCCCTCACAACAGTTGCAGTAAATAAATTCATGAGATTTCGGAATTGTTGTTATATTCATCATATAGATTATTAAATTTCTCACTCGATGTTAATCTGCAAAACCACCATCTTTAACACCAGGAGAGAAAATTCAGGAGCACTAAAATTATTACATTTATATAATATTTATTTGTAAAGAATTAACGACAAAAAAAGGTTTGAAACACAGAATGGATTAACAGAACTTTTAACTTTTAGTTGATAGCAAAATATTAATCGTAAAAAAGTGTTTCCAAATTCCATTGAGTGGGTGTAAACAAGGTAGATGAGATACCGTATGTAACGTGACAATTGACTCTTTGTGTACAAATCTGTAGCTTTATGTATGGATGTTGTACACAATGGCATGTTTGTGTTAACGCGGATTCCAAATTTATGGACGAATAGAGGATATATCGGTGGTTGGACCAACTAGGAAAAAAGAGAAGGAGAAATGATGTCACACATGATTGAACGACAGACCTGTTCAGTCCCCACTACAATATTATTTAATATTTTTTAAAGCACCTAGGGGAAAGTCGGGTAGCCCCGGACACCTAAGCCTTTTGGTTAACAAATTTGTATAATTTTTTTGAAATATTAATTAAATCATCTTATGACAAAGACATGACCTCTGTCCATCTTTGAAATAAATTCGATCATAAAATAAACACATTAATTGAGAGAAAAATGAGATCATATATGAGTAGTAAAATGTAAGCCTCCAAAAACTTGTCGGGTGTCACCGGACAGAGAAAATAAAAGTGCTTATTTAAATTGTTTAATTTGATAAAGTGCGAATAAATTGTGTCTTAAATAATGACCGTAAATTATTTTTTAGAAATTAATTAAAACATCTATTTAATAGGAACAGAAAGTCCAAATATAATAGAATTTTTATATGACGTTTAATACGATACACGTTTGTTAAATTGTCTAGACAATTTAAGGTTAAATTTAGAAATTACTTATTTTCAAAAAGAAGAAATGAAAAAATGAATTAATACATTAAAAAACGTAAGCTCAAGTTAATTATACACAGTTTGTAATTTGTGTCAATTATAAAAATGCAGTATTATACGTGAAATAGCTAGTGTCTGGGGCTACCCGCTGTCCGGGGCTATCCGACTTTCCCCTAATTTTATTATTTTTTAAATATGCTTTAGTTGGAAGAAAAAAACGTATAAACTGAATGATTGATGTATGCATGTACTTTATGGTGATATGATTCATGTACATATTTTGAAGTAAAACAATTATTTGAACAGAATTTCATTTACAGTAAAAATTCAAATTACTTAAAGGTCTGAATAATTCAATATATTCTTTTTCTTTTTTTTTGTCTGCACGATCATCTTCACATGTGTCAAGGGATGATCATGATTGGATGTGAATTCCGATGTGACAAGATTAACAAATCTAGTTTTATCGATTAACAAATCGCGAGTTGAACATCTCGTACTTACAAGAAAATTTTTGTGTTAAGATCAAAGAAGTGGTCGAAACTCATTTAAATGAGTTAAGAGAAACCAGTTCGTCATAATGAAATGTTTAATTTAGTTATTGATCCTTTCTTATTCTTAATTAAAATAAGTTGTCACTTTAAAATGAATTAAATGCTGAAGGTAAAAGTAAGTTTAAAGTTTTAATGAAAAATCGGACAAGTGCGAGTCATACTCATACCAAACCTAGATTTTCATATTAATTAATTTTAATAGCGTTTTTAATAGTTTATTAGTTTTCAAAACAAACACAATTCATCGAAGACACTTAGTTTTTACTAATTTTTTAAAAAAAACTTTTTAATGATACTTTTTTCCGTAAAAAAGTAATATCGAAATGAATAGAATATTAGGACCTGGTATCCTAAGCAATAATTAATTTGAATTTGAGGAGACGAATTATGTCCGTACGAGTAGAATTTCGATTACATGATAAATAGAAAATGACCGAGGTTAACGCCCTTCAGACAGCATCCCTCTTTCATGAACGATAGCCTGTAGTGCCAGCTGGCGTGTCCGAGACATCGTGAATTTCTCCAAGTGTCCCATCCTTACTGTTCTGACCCTTCAAAGGATTATAGTTGAACATAAATCTAACTTATAAAAGCAGACATTCATCCCTTGACACCAGCACATAATTCGTATCTTCTCAGTAGTCACTTAAAGTGCAAAAATCGTTTACTTAAGATAAGAAACTTTAGAAAGAGAACAACTAGTAGAAACAGCAATTTGTTCATAGAGACATTTTCGATAATGTTCAAAATTTTATGTCATTAGATTCGTTGTTAAATACTTATTTGAATGATTCCAAAAGGCATAGGGGGTTAAGCATACAAAAGTTGCCCCCTCTTGAAATCGCTTCAAATTATTACCATATATTGCTACCCATATGAGTATAAAATCCTGCAAGTATGAACAGAAAACTCGCTTTTTTGGGGGAGTTATGAAGGGGGTAAGAAAAATAAAAAAACAAATTTATCTCAAAAACTTCTAAACCGTTTTTAATAAAAATTAAATATGTTGGAAATATAAGTAAGACAAAAAAATGGATTTATTTTTCAAAAAAATAATAAATAAAAATTTATTTTAAAATTTTCAAAAATTTTTTTGGTACCGATTTTTTTTTCTACACTTCCAACTTTTCTTTTAAAAAGTACCGTGTCCCCTTTAAAAACTATTTTTGACAAATTTTAAAAAAATATACTGTTTGAGAAATTTTTTTGTTTGTATTTGCTTACACAGCTTAGCCTACAATGGTGGTCCAAAAATGCAAGAAAAGAAAGTAAAATAAGAATCCTAATACTCTTACCGCTTAGGCGACCCCTTAGTTCCATATCAAAAAAAGTAAACCTGCTTATTATAGAATCATTAAAAATCAATATTTTTTAATTGGCAAACCCTATTTCTCTTTATGAGACTTCAAAGAATAATGCCAAATTGTTTATTTTACCAGATTTGAAAAGAAACTATTTTTTATGGCTCCCCTAAAAAATCAAAAAAAGCAAAAATACATTAACAAGCGTTCAAAAATGTTACCTACTATTTTTTTGACAATTTTTTTAACGATATTCAATAGATAGCACAAATATAGAGATTTAACAATTGTCTTATGTAATTGCTAATTTGTTTAAGGGGGGAGGCTGGTCTAGAGCGCAAAAAAATGGGCATATTTTATGAATTTATTCTGACTCAACAAAGAAATCAATGAAAAATTTGTGAAATAGGTTTAATAATATGTGTTTCCAGGTACAAATACAAAAAATTTTGAGTGAATTAATTTCAAAATGGCCGCTGTACACTACTTCTCCGAACAGGCCTTTTTTTTAATAGGTTCATTGGCGAAAATGTAACGTCCTTAATTTTTGTCCTAGATTAAAAAATAAAATTTTTTTAGTTTCTATATAACAAGAGCAAGGGCGGGACGTAGGATTTTTTTGATATTTTGTTTTTTCGCGAAATGATGCATGTTTGAACAAAAAAATTACAATTTTCACTATAAAAAACGACATAAAATTGTTGATTAAAAAAAAAGTATGTAATATAAAAAAAAAAAATCCTACGTGACGCTCCAGAGAATGGTATCTAGAATGTACTGTCAAAATTTCATATGAATCGGTAAAGATTTGTTCGAGTTATGTTTTCGCCCAGTTTAAAAAAAGTGATTTCGAGAAAAACGCGTTTAAAGTTTTACGTATTGTAAAATCATATTAAATTCGTATATACCTTTAATCGTAGAATGAAAATTTTGGTCATTTAGGAAATTAGGCCGGCATCCATCTTTTGGTATGTTATTTTTAAGACCCTAAAGCACCTTTTAAGACAAAAAAAAATTTTCGATTTTTTCAAAATTCTAGACCAGCCTCCCCCCTTAAACAAATTATTAGTGTTTAATTTTAACTTTTTATTAAATTTTGATACAGAGTTTCAACTGTTTCTTAATTTGCAGTTTTTCAAGTTGAATTATACCAATTACTAACAATAGGCTACAAATAACAATTGTACTAATTGTTTAAACAAGTAATAATTGTTTAATCACAACTGTTTATCAAATTAAGCTACAAAGTTGCGATTTGTTCTAAATTCAGCATTTTTTTATTTTTGGAGTGGTAAGATTGCGACTGTATAAGACGTAATTATTGAATGCAAACTTTTATCTATTTTTATTATCAAAATGTTCAATATAGGCTTTTGTTTTTTTATCATTATTTCTAATAAGTTATAGTTATTATATTTTGTTAATAGTCTTTATTTGTTATAGTTACGTCTTATAGTTAATCTTACCACTCCTAATATAAAAGCATGCAAAATTGAGAAACAGTTGAAACTTTGTGTCATAACTTGTGTTATTGAGAGAATTGGAAGAAGAAAAATGCACCATTTGTTTGTGAATCTATTTATTTTGAAACTTTGATTCTTGGCTTGAGAGGTGGATCAACGCTTCTCTATCTAAAGAATATCCGTCGTCAACTGTCGAAAAGCTTTCTCTCATTTTTCCGTAATGTAATTTTAATTACTGTCAATTTAAAACAGACCTCGGAAGGTGATTTTCTTATTCTTTTATGTCATTTCTCAAAAGATTCCGTTGTCAGGCAGGTAAAATCATAAAACCAATCTAACCTTCCTTTTGTTTATGAAATTTCCCCGAATATCAACGGTTTTCTTAGTCCAATCGTTAAAAGTTTCCCATTATCTGTTGAATACAAATAATTCAATTTAGTCAAGATATCCTTCATTTATCACGAGACTGATCTCATCGTTGGAAATTTCATACCGATTACCAAGTCTGTTTCAAATCAAAATTACCTAAGGATTAAGGCATGTCCACCTTGGGTACAGGTATAGATTACAGGTATATAAATATTATTTCCGACTCTACTTACTATCACAATACCAATTTTAAAACAAAGCAATCCAAATTTACTTTGATTCTATTTCACAGATCCATTGACAAAACTAATCAGTGCTACAAACAGCCTAATTAATACTAAAGAAATTACACGCAAACAACAAACAAGAACACTTTTACTTAAATTTCTAACAATTTGATAAAAAGTTTTAATTTAACGATAATTATTTGTCTAAACAATTGAAACAAACTTTATTTTTAATTTGTTGTTAGTAATAATTGGCTACATATTCGTCTTCAAAAGTTACAAAATTAGGAAAAAGTTAGAACTTTGCAGCTTAATTTGATAAATAGTTGTTATTTAATAAATAAACACTAATAATTTGTTTAAACAAATTAGCAATTACATAAGACAATTGTTATGGCATTATTATTTGAAGTCATATAAAAAGAAGTAGGGTTTGCCAATTAAAAAAATACTGATTTTTAATGATTCTATATCATTTCTACTAAAAATTTGTTTTTTTTTTCATTTAAGAAACTTTGAGCGCTTTGAGCGACCTCTAAATATTTTTTGATTTTAAAAAAAGCAGATATACTTTTTTTAATATGGAACTAAGTTCCATATCCATATAAGCCTATGGGGTAAGAGTATTAGGAATCTTAATTTACTTTCTTTTCTTGCATTTTTGGACCACCATTGTAGGCTAAGCTGTGTAAGCAAATACAAAAAAAAATTCTCAAACAGTATATTTTTTTAAAATTTGTCAAAAATATTTTTTAAAGGGGACACTTCAAGGTACTTTTTAAATAAAAAGTTGGAAGAGTAGAAAAAAAATCGGTACCAAACAAATTTTTTAAAATTTTAAAATAAATTTGTATTTATTATGTTTTTGAAAAATAAATCCATTTTTTTTAAATTGTCTTACTTATATTTCCAACATATTTAATTTTTATAAAAAACGGTTTAGAAGTTTTTGAGATAAATTAGTTTTCTATTTTTCTTACCCCCAGAGCCGGCTTTAGCACTTTCTGCGCCCCGGGCGAAGTTCAATTTTGTCGCCCCCCCCCCCCCCTATAATATGCAATCTGGTTAGACATATAATAAAATAAAAAAAATAAAAATTTTAAAACTGTGTAACTAAAAAACTACTTTATGAAATTCGAAAGAATTTAGTGTTTACACTTTCACTAACAATGAAAACACTCTAGCAAAGTTTAAGCTAAATTTAAAAAATGTTATCTTTTGACCTGGATAGTTCAAAAATTTTCTTCTATATTACGTCTACATCCCTGGATGCTCCCCCTTCAGCTCTGCGCCCCGGGCGATCGCCCGGGTTCGCCCCCCCTAAAGACGCTACTGCGTTACCCCCTCCATAACTCCCCCAAAAAACGAGTTTTTAGTTCATACCTGCAGGATTTTATACTCATATGGGTAGCAATATATGGTAATAATTTGAAGCGATTTCAAGAGGGGGCAACTTTTGTATGGTTAACCTCCTATGCCCTTTGTATATTAAGGAATTTAAATTCCTAATTTAAAAAAAAATGGCAGTTAGAGCAGCATAATGATTTTAAAAGAATTGAATAAAATTGTTTAATTTATATACTTTAGATAAGTTTAAACTTTTTTTAAAAAATCTCTGGGCAGGAATTCTTTTAACCGCCAGCGTTATGGTCCTATCTAGTTGGGGTCAGCTTATTTTATTTAACTCTTGCAAGATTGTATCTGCATATCTTAAACAGTTTCAGCATATTAATTTTTACTACTTTATTTACAATTCCCATCTAAAACCTTCAAAATTTAACTTTTAAATAGTGAAAAGCACTACCGTAGAGCTGAACTAAAAAAAATTGTAGGGCATTTAGCTATGTTATTAGTCACGAGAGGATCCCAGTAGGTATAAGAATCTTTGTTGAGTTAAACAAGATTTAAGTTGCAATATGTTAAGATAACCGTAAATAAAAAAAAGTTATACAAAAATTGAAGCAAATAATGTATTCCGTTTAATTTTAATTCTAATACTTTCCCATCATTATTGATGTTACTCACAAAGTGAAATCTTGTTATGAAAAATATAATATATATAAACGGACCACCTAGTGTGTCTGTTCCGAATTTTACGCCTGTATACCTATGTTAAGTGGATTGCGATATGTGTTGAAATTTCAGGATGGAACTTTCCCTCTGCATTTTCTTTCTTTTTCCATCATAGTCCTCGCTTTTTCAATTTCCTCCTTTGAAGCTTCTGCTTCTCTCAGTGTTTCTTGGAAACTGGGTTTCTTTAAATTCTTATTAAATTAAGTAAACCACAAGAAATCTCTTTTGTTCTGATTTCACCTGTCAGTAAAACATTGTATTCATTGATTTCTGATACAGATTATTTAAAAATTAATTCTACGAAACTTTTCTAAACACATTATCATTCAGAATATCGGTTCATGTCACCACCACAGACAAATATCAAAACTTCCTGTAAATTACATATATATATCACAATCTAAATTATTATCAATCACAATATAATTATTGAATCTTGGTCCTTCAAAATTTGAATAAGAACCATTAAAACATACGATCCAAATAAATCCTTAAATTTTTTATTAAGCGAAATTAATGATAATTTATTTAAATAAGTTTATTTATTTATATCTAACAGTTTATACAAAAAAAATTATCAGAGGAAATGAAGACAACTTTGATTTATTCTCTAGCAATATACAATATGGTAATTCAACATGGGTGATTCAACAAAGCTTAACATTATAAATTATAAACCTCTATAACATTGTAGAAAACATCGAGACAAACTTCTTTATAATTGTGGTCTTAGAGATTGAAAGAACTTTTTTCCAAAAGGATTCATGACAATCTTTTTGACAATTTTTATTTACTTTAACACGATTGGATATTGTACACTCGAAAGGCGGAATTTGGACAAACGTCCCTCTCGCTACAACTCATTCTGCTATGGAGGAAATTCTGAGTTCCAGGATCTAGTTCTAAGTGAGGCCATATAGCCAAGTAAAGTTAACACGTTTCAATAGAAATTCATAACCGTATTCACTTGGTCACAAATAAAGTTATGCTTTGCAGGTGCTATTTCAAAACCTCTCTTGGTAAGTTTTAATTAAAAATTGCTGATATTTAGTTGCTTAATTTTCTCAGTTCAGCTCCGCTAGACAAAATAAATACGAAAGAAATTCGTTCAGAAAAGTGTTCATAATTTATTTAACAACATTTATTTTTAAAAAGTTTGTGTCTAACCAGCATAATGCTTTTTGAATAGATTGTAAAAACACAAGTTAAAACTTTTTGAAATGTTGCAATGGGGTTTTTGTGCCCACAAAAGTACAGTGGCCTTTCATCAAAGGACTTGGAGGCAACAGTGTTTTTTACAAAAATTAATGGAAACAGGACGCTGTTGTAAATTTCTGCAAAAATAACAGCTCTATTTATTTAGGTTTGGCTACTCGAAAGAATAGATTTTCTGTTCAAACAGCAATCTCACATACACTAAAGAAAAAAAGTTTGTTAATTTTTAGTGAACTAGATGACTACTTTTAGATATGACATAAAATCGATGAAACATAAAGAAGTTTTTTTCTAAGCATTATTGGTTGACTAGTTAAAAAACTCTTAAAATAATTCTCTAAAGTATAGAAAACAGTCAAGAAATATTAAAGATCAGTTGACTAAATTATCATTAAGTGGCAACAATCCTTTCGATATCTAAAAAACCATGAAAAAATTAATTTTTGGCCACAATTTGCTCTAATTAGTCGAGATTCATCGATTTTTAAAAACAAACACTTTTTTCGTACTAAATTATTAATAATGGCTCTTTTTTTAATCATTAGATTTAATCCTAAATATAGATTTACAGATTTAAAAATTCGATTCCAATTAACTTTGTCAAAACTTAGGTGAATCAATTTCACTAACAGAATTTTTGTTGGAGACAATAGATTATAAAAAATAATTTTTCAAGTTTCAACAAAACCGAAAAATTCTGTAATTGAGGTAATACTCCAAAGTTTTGTTACTTTACTGTCTATTCAAGTGCCTCTTTTCCAAAATTCTTCAAAACTCATAAAACAATAATTGGAACTATTTTTATTAATACGACATTCTTGTTGTTACTACATCTATCAGTAATCAAAGTGAACAAATTTGAATTAAAACGATTCTTGATATAAAAATTAATTAAAGTTAAAATACATATTTTTTGCTAAATGTACTTTTATAATTATACAATAAAAAATATTATTTGTAGATTACAAACATAAAAAATATTTCCACTGTTTTAAACTATAAGGTAGACGTGGATGTTGATTAAACCTTCTTTTTTGAGGTAGGATTTGATATAACTACAATCATATAACACTATCTGTCTGAAAATTGCATTGTCAGGTACGATTTGGTCGGGTTCATTTTCTGTGGCAGAGCTTGAAGAGGGTGTGAGAAGGGGACAAATACCGAGTAGTGGGTATAATGGGAGTTTTTATAAGTACATTGGTCTGATTTTGAAACTTGCGGAGTTGGCAAAAGCGACACAAACTGCTTACTAATAAAAATTAATGGAAAAATGTCTTTCATAAATGTTACAAATTATTTAAATCACGTAATGAAAACATTTATACTTAAATGAAAAAATTTTAATTCCTGTTATAAGACATTAAAGATTCTATTCTGCATGATTGCACAAACCATGATTCGCTTTCATTCTTTTTAATACAATCAAAATATGTTCAACATAATTTGACGGAAATTCCTGCTAACCTTGTACTAATATTACTTTACTTTCAACACAGGTGAAGACGGTTTATTATTCAAGCGATTGATTATTTATACAATGGTAACGTACGTCAGGTTTATAATTGTATCACCCACGAGTTGCAGCAAATTATTCGCACTGTAAAGCGCGTATCTATTATCTAATTAATTTAACGCCTAACTGATTAATTCCAACAGAATTGGCAGTGATAAATTTGAATTGTCCTCGACGAACTGTTGCAAAGCCATTCACGGAATAATCACAACGCTTCTTCGATTAATTCCATTTCTCTTCCCATTACTCAGTTTGTAATTACGATTACTGATTTCAACAATGTCGAAATTAAATTGAAACTAGCTTTTCAATCCAATCAGTTGTTTTTTGTTTTTTGTTGATTACTGAACGAACAAATTTTAATTACCTTTTTCCATTAGAATACTTCATATGTATTTTTCAATTTGGGAAATTTAAGCAGAAACATCATGGTATTTGAAAATTAATTACGTTGGTATTTTCATACAATTTTCTTATTTATGTTCACAAGAAAACTTAGGAAACCAGTCATTGCAGATAATTTCAATTTAGATTAATATTATACCCGTTAAAAGACAAAATTTTGTTTTCAATGAAGTAGCCCGACAAGAAGATGTTAATTAAAATTAATTAAAATATTCTGAATGATTCAACTGATCGACATTCTTTCAAGATTAATTCAAATGGAGAGCAATCAAACTTTAAGTAATAACAATGTTGGTCGTATTTCCAAATATTTTAAATTTTAATTAGTTTTAATTCCTTTAAATTAAAATAAATTTAAATATTCAATTGGTCCATATTTTTTAGAGATAAAAAGGGTTTAATATGCACGTGTATGATACGCATGTGCTTCAGGTAACATCCGCTAAACCTTCCTCGTGCTCAAGTTACAAGCCATGCTTACCTTTTAGTGGCATAGCTATGTGGATTATAGGGATGGGCAGCATGACGTTCGCGAGGCCCTTTTTAGTACAAACTCTTAGGAAATGGGAGGCCCTAAAAGGCGCAAATCCACAGAAAGTAGGCGCAAGGCCCTGGGCAGTCGCCCACACCGCCCACCCGTAGCTACGCCTCTGTTGCCTTTTAATTTGCAGGAGTGCAACTTTCCCAGTCTTATTTCAGGCTAGACATTTGCGTAGGTCGAAGCCTGCGCAGATATCTATCCCATCGTAATTTAACACTTCCTTCTTCTTCTACTTCGTGACGTGCCTCTTAAGTCGCCCCCAAAAAATTACCCCTTTGTGCCTTTTTCCTTTCTGTCTGTTCCAGGACTTTCCTGAAACAGGCACACCTACCAGATCCCGCAATGTAAGACGTATCTTCGGCAGAGTTGGAATTGAGTCCACACAGGAAGCAGGATGCCTCGTTTCAACACTCTGCAAGCAAAGATTGGCCATAATCCAGGCACCTATGGCACTGATGATCATCATTCCTTTTTTTATTGGGCAGCTAAGAAAGCCCACTTTCATTCTACCTATGGCTTGTAGACTAGTTGCCTCCTCGTGATCTTTCTGCTTTCTATTAAACCATCAAGGTCTCGGATTTCCAGAGTCACTCTTTGGTCCTGCGTCACACTGACGGTACCCAACCCTGTTACGGCCTCTAAAATCTTACCGTAGAAGCCTTCCCGTTTGAACCCCCTCCCAACTCTAAAAGAAACTTCCCCTCTTTTTTAAGCCTTGCACCCTCCACCGTAGTCTGGCAAATGTTAGGATCCACGTCCTTCTTGAGTTTGTCAAGGACAGAATCTTATGTCTGTCCTTGAAAAACTCGGACCTAGATTTTCAGGTTTCTGGGTCTTCCAGTCTAGACGGCGATTAATGGTATTGTCTCCCTTACCATCTCCCTGTCCTTTCTTTTCGTTAAAGCCTTTGCTTCCCCGAAAAAGGTCTCCTCCTATTTAATTTTCTTTGGCTTGGGCTTTAAAGGTAAACTCTTACTGGAGCCCGCTTTCGCTTTTTGCATTCTAGGAGAAGGCTCTTCAATGTCATGGGCTTTGAAGCGTTCACAGGTCTTTTTTCTACTCTTCCTAGTTTCCTATACATCACAAGGAAGATTTCATTTTCTTCCTCGCGTAACCTGTCGACACACACAACCGACGCTTGCACTTTACAGACACCAAATTAAAGAGAACGTAGGTCGGGCGACGTTTACACCACCTTCGACAGCTGCATGGTGGATTTGGTTACTCTAGTGTCATTCATGTATCTAAACACCTTAGATTGGATGGTGTCGTTGGTCAGACTACACAGATAACCGACCCATCGGCCGCCCGGGCATTTCTCGATTGAGACTACTCCAATAAGTTAACCACAAAATAAATCTTAAGCAAGTAGGAGTGTCCGAACCCTTCCAGAATCTCACGTTCTTCATAGCTGACTAGAATGGTCAGCCGCAATTCTGGAAAACCGAATTAATGGCTTCTTAACATGTAGCTGCTTATCGAAATCTCGGAATTAACGGGATCTAGCCCAGTCCAAGGTGCCCAAATTCACCATCAGTGTTGAATTCGATGAGTACCGGAAAGGGCCAAAATAGCTCGTCTAGAATGACGATCAATTGATAAGCGTCTGACCGGTCCTAATCGCCCTCACCACGATTAAGAGATACCACGAGTTTGTCTTTAAATCCTATTAGAAATGTTATTAGAATCTCCATGAATCTCTTGGGGAACTTGTTCATTACCTTCATTTTTAAAACATAATGATCTTTTTGTAGCACTTTAACTACCTTGTAAAGACATTTAAATTGTAGGATCTAAGGGGAGCTTATTACCTGAGTCACAGTCTGATTTTAGAAAGGGTAAAAGCTGCATGGACAATGTATTTACTCTGATATGCCTGATACAAATGTATCTTGGAAACCCGGGTGGTATTGTCTATGTAGCCTTTATAAAATTTAAGGGGTGTTTGATTCGATGCCTCACGAGTCGTTGCAGGTCAAGCTCCACGAGTTGGGAATAAGCTCTAAAATTTTAAATATTATTCGTGATTTTTAATGCAAGTAAAATGTTTGTATTAAAAGAAAACTAACGAAGGGACAACTATACCGGTCATGGTCACGCGCGGTGTTTTACAGCTAGAGGTTCTCAGCACTCTCTCTCTCCAATTTTTCCTTTATATACATGACCTTGACGATAATTTACGTGAACAGGGTCATTGCAGATTTTCCTATTAAATTAAGTAAAAATTTGTCAGCCTTCCCACACAGCACCGGAAATTCCCTGAATTTTCCCTGAATATCCGTCTACATTTCTCGAATATTCGAACCTAATATTCCAGGAAGTTTCGAGGAAGTAGTAAAATGTCCGCCTAGAAAAATATTGGGCGCGGAATTTCCCTGAAAATGTATTTCTAATTTTCAGGGAATTTCCGCATCTAACATTCCTTTAATATTCAGGGAAAGTTAAAAAAAAATTTCCAAAATTTTTTTTGATCTGGTAATTGATCAAAAATATATGATATTCAACATCCGTAGGATTCTAGAACATTAAAAACTACTGCGCAGCCGTAAGTGTCATAGAAACCAAGTTCGACCAGTGCGCATCATGTACAGTGAATATACGAATACCATGAATATTAAAGGAATGTTAGATGCGGAAATTCCCTGAAAATTAGAAATACATTTTCAGGGAAATTGCGCGCCCAATATTTTTCCAGGCGGACATTTTACTACTTCCTCGAAACTTCCTTGAATATTAGGTTCGAATATTCGAGAAATGTAGACGGATATTCAGGGAAAATTCAGAGAATTTCCGGTGCTGTGTGGGTTGAGAGTATATGCAAAGAAAAAGAGTATCTGTGTAAATAACGAGGTAACGAAAATTGTAATAAAAACCCAAAATACAAATTTTTTAAAATCAGTGATGATAGAATAGAAGTAGTGGACACTGGACAGTTATGTTTATCTTTGCATTTCCTTAGCAAGCTCAATGTCATTCTTATCAACTGCAAGATACTTTGTTAGTTCTGCTGATACTGCAGTAGTCTTCTCGTGGAATACTTATAATAAGCAGTTTAATGGCCTCTGGCTGAATTTACTATTTTATTGTGCACAAGTGTGTTCTGTCCGTTACCTGGATTTCTTGGAGAGAATACTGGGAGAAAATGTCTATTTTTAAAAATCTATTACATTTGCCTATAAACACGCCTAATTCTACAGTAAGGTTGCAGACGAGGCGTATGCGCTTGAGCCATAACATATTGTGAAAATAATCCTATCCTGGTTAAATAAAATAAATGAGATGAACTGTTCTCGGTACCCAGCACAGTGTCTGAAAGGGTTCATAAGGCTGGCTCAGCGCCACCCATCTGATGAAAAAACAATTGATTTTCTAACGATTAATTCAATTCTAATAATTTTTCAATTAAAATTCTTAATGTTATTAATTTTACCACAAACTTAAACTCTCCTTAAACTCTCTGCCAAAGGGAGATCCAGATGAAAGGAAGGAAAACCCTGTTGAGAAATCCGGAACGAGCAAACGCCCAGAATAATCTCTTAAATCAAGTTACCAATTAGGCTGGAAATGACCTCGAAAAACACCTTGAAAACACCAGAGCCCCAGGATATATGAGAGATTCAGACCGACACAACAAAACCGCAAAAATTACACTCACAAAATTAATGTATTATTCCAGAGAAGTTCTTAACACAGATTTTAACAAAATCTAAATTATATAGTCTATTACACACGTTCTTATTTCCGCACCAAAAGATCTCTGAAAACCATGTTTCTCCGCTGTGATCGATAATCAACTCATGGTCGGCGGTCTTGTCGATTGCCACTTCCCCTTTCCTCGCGGCATCTCTGTTCGCCGATCGATCCTCTCGCTCACTCGTCGGATGAACACCTGCAAAAGAAAAGAGGTCGCCATCGGAAAACGTCGCAAAATCCCGCGCACACCCCTCTAAAGCTTCGTGATTTGATAAAGGATTATCATGCGGTTCAAAAATACGAATATCGCGGTACTGCGACGAAGCAGAGGTCGGGAGCAATTTAGGGCTGTAACCAGAAAGGGCACCTGTGCTGCACTGACCATTTGCTTAACATTAATTATTAATTAAATATCAAACTAACTATAAATAGAATTTACTACACAGAATTCGTCAGTGACTAACTGCTTCGTCACAGTTTTTACAAATTAAACGTTTTCATAAAAAGCTTGACTCAATGAACCAGTGGTTATGCTCCTTATAACCACAGTGGTTAGACTTCTCTTTCGCATGCTTAGTGGCGGGTGTGGCCACACTAACAGAGAGACACAAACTTGATCTAAGAAATACCAATTTCAGTGTCTATCTAAATCAAAAGGCCTAATTATCTTCCCACTCATTAATCCTAAAAATTAAGTACAACCTTATTTAAGTAATCGCTTACCAATTTTTTTCAAACGTATACTTGCACAATATGGGTCGTTAAACAAACAGAAGCTTTGAAACGAATAGAAGCTTTAATCCCTCTGTAAATTAGATCCCGACAACTCATTTTATTTACTCTCAATCTGCCCGGCTTACAATCACATAAGATCCAAATATTTCATTTTTAATTGTGATAGTGACCCTGTGGATAAATGGTTGTCGATTTTGTCATCCGCAAGTATTTCGGATAATAAAAAATTTGTGTACATGTTAACTGAAATCACAGAACTACGATCTCGTATGAACTAACATGCCTAGAGCAAAATTTTACGTACTATAACTTGTCTTATATTATTTTTTAATGTTTAGTTTAATTCATAATTATTATTGTATATATTTTCTTAATGTCATAATGTCAGATCAACTCTTGGACAGACCTATTGGTCTCTTGCAAGTGTAATTTATTTGTTTCAATAAACAATCTTATCTATCTATCTAGATTTCCATAAACCCAAGTTTACGCAGTTACGCACTAACCCCTGTTTTAAAGACTCTGGCGTCATTTTCATGTCTAAATTCTCAAATCTAAAGTTCCAGTGGAAGAGTAAACAATTTATTTTGTAAATGTTAAATAATTAATTTATAGTTTTTGTTAAAATTTTATTTTCTTTAACTTCTTCTTAAAATTGTCATTTCTTCGTTAATTATTACTATTAAAAAAATATTCTACAATTAAAGACAAGCAGATGAAGGACTATGTGAAGGATATGTTATTCCCAAATTAATAATTTTAATTAATATGTTTAATTTTTTACGAAATTGAACGTTTTCACGGAAGGAACTAGCAATAAATAAACCATTAGTCTTTAAAATAAAATAGAAATTGATTTTCATAGCAAATTAATTTTTATGTTACAGGTGTGCAGAAGGATTCACAGGTCTGCGGTGCGAGACGAAAGATGTCATCAGTACCGGAAGTGTGTATAACCGCCACAGAGCGCCATTTTCGTGTAAACTGGGTCTTTCAACCTCGTACTACTGCTAGCAATAGTATCGTGGAGCCCAATGAGTAAATAGATACTTGTGGTGCTCCTTGGATACTTGTTACTTCGTTTTCGTATGAACCAACACGAGTTATTCATAACCGTTAAACGAAACTGCGCGATTTATTTGGCGTTGCCATATTCACAATACTAAAATTGGGCTTTAACAGAAAATGGAAGGCCATTTTAGGCTATACACGGAGCCTACAATTACATACTGGAACAAACCGAGTGTACCTCTTTTTAGAAAAAGTCTCCTACGACAAGGAGTCTCACGCGTTTGTACAGTTTTTTTTATCCGGGGACGTGAATTAGGACAAGAATATTCGCATTTCCTTTAACTCTCATCTTTTCATTAACTGAGCACTACTGTTTTTAAGTACAACATAGACACTGATATTGACAATATTCTTCTTGAAAAAATTATGATGAAAGTATTTATCATCAAAATGTTTCTACTAATTTATAAAGGTGCCAATTTAGAACAATATAATAGGATACAATTAGTCTAAACTATTTATGAAATTATTTATTGAGCAGCTACAATTTTTTCAATACGAAATTAACATTATAATCACAGTAAAAATATATTTATTTAAATAATCAATTTTGTTTGAGTTCGACAAATATTATTCTATATTCTGATTCAATTTAAGATGTGATTACCTCGAAAATCATAACAAAAGGTCATGTACGCGAAATTCAATTTTTACTGTGATTAGAAGTCGATGATTTATCATAACAATTCATAAATTTTCAAAAACAAGAATATGTTTAGAAAAACTTTTTTAATCCTATTTAATTTTATAAAACTGACTTTATTAATGATATAATGAATAATCTTTATTTTTTCCGTTTTTTCCATCATTCTTTATCAATTAATCCGTTGTTATCAGTTAATATTTTGTCATTAAATCTTTAACATAAAAAAGTTGTCTCAATGTCATTGTCATCACAACTAAGACAGTGCTGAAAATATAAAAAAAACTTCAAGTCAATGCCCTCCGAATGGGATTTTAACAAATTGAATTTCGAACGAATGCAGAGATCCTCGCTCCTTTTTATCGTTTCTACGGAAAGTAATGCCAAAGATTTCCCAGTCTCAATCATTTAAAATTTAGACTTAAAACAGACGACAAATTTTTTTTTACTTTCTTTACTCGTAAGCCTAGTCAATCGAAGAAAGTTCGTAAACGCTCTAATACTCTATAAAAAAATTTTTTGTCTTCTGTGTGTTTTTTTTTTAATTGACTCAATATTAGTTCTATTTTATCAAAATGATATAAGAATAATAATATCATGCAAAACTTTTTTTCGTCACATATTTCATCGTCGTAATTTATTTGTATTTATTGTTTTTATACAAGTTTACAGAGATAATGCAAATAATAGTCACGTAGTATTTGCAGTTCTGAATACGCAATCATCATTAAACTGAAGGCTTTCAGTAAGAAGATATATTAGTTTTTATCTTTGGAGTAACAATCTTGTTACAAGAAATGTCAGATTGTTGGCACACTTTAAAGAACACTTTTTTTGATCTTTTTTCAAAGCAGGTCAAAATACAAATCAGGTATTTTGTGTATTGGCTAAATTCTTTACTTACGATTAGAAGATGAAAAAGATCACATATTGTTAAAATCAATCAAAGTGGAATAATTGTATCATTAATGTAAACCCTTAGTCCAACTTATAATCATTTACGTCTGAGCCTGTTATTTTGCAGACACGTTCATCACTGTTTTGTTTAATTCTTTAAAATCTAATGACAAATATCTCAAAAAATAGGTCGAAGATTCCTCCTTCTTCTTCTTTTTCTTTTAGTTACTTTTTTTGATGTCGATTGCATCAAATACGCATTCCACAATGAAAAGCATTCTTTTTCTACTCAAATTCATAAGAAAATTTTTTCAGTACATCTTATGCGCATAACCCTAGGACAAAATGTATACATTCATTATGCGCATCTGGTGTGCATATTTGAGACAACGGTCTTAAGAATGCGAACATCTGTTGTTCTGACATTCTTTCTGTACAGATACCCTTTTTGGTTGTTCAACAAAAATAAACAGTAGATTCAAAGTTACCGTTATCCTCAAATTCCGTAATTTTGTGCTGGAAGATAAAGATTCAACAGGCTTTGCTTTTTCACACTTCTAAAATTTCCTCACTTCATTGTATATTCATACCGATGCAATTATTGTTTGGAAGTTAATTTTTTAAGATGTTTTGTACTTTTTCAATATTCAAAGCAATATATCCTTTATGATATTAAATAACTTTGTCTCCGTATAACACACTGGTGCATTTAGAAATCTTGATTGAATCAATTGTTCTCCAATATTAGAGAGCTAGTTGATATTCAAATATATGCATGCGGTGATAGACGTTTTAACTTTTAGGTTTTTTTAATCCCCTAAAATGAGAGAATTCTCCCATGTAAAAAAGGTTTGATTAATATTTTGACCTGCTGTGCACAAATATGCATATAAAAAAGAGAATAAAGAGCTGCCAACAACATAACATTTTTTATTAGAGCAGCTAGAATTTTATTGCAACTCCGTTAGAAATAAAAGGCTTGGTTTAGCCTTGTGTTCTTACTTATTCTAAGTTTCAAAATTAAGGATACAGTTAAATTTTTTTTATTTTTCCTTTATTTCTAATGATTTTTTAACAGCTGTTGTAATGGTAATCAAAACTGGATTTTATGCATAATTTTATTTAAAATATGTTAGAGTGACACTACATAAACTGAAACGCCTTTATTATTACTAGTCTACTCGATTGCTTTCAACTACATGCAAATATCACTACGGTTCTACATTCTTATTTGGAATGTCGTCTGAACAGTATTTAAATAATAGTAATTTTTTATATTTATAACAAAAACTTTCTAAACATTGATTGAGACAATCGGGAACAATCAATTCATGTAAAAATAGTGTAACAAGTGTTAGGTTAATTGAACCAGAGGTTTAAAATAATAAGTTAAAAGAAGTAAAATGATTAGTTAAGCGAAAAAATTCGTACTAGTGGGATTTCTCTAAAGAACGAATATAGACTGATAAAATTGTAATACTGCCGCCGACAATTGTTTGAAATAATAGTCGTGCTTTATTTATTTTTTAAATATACGACTGGTTAATAAACAAGCGAGTCTTTGGAGTAATCTATCAATGCGATTTTTCGGGGATGCACGTACTGTGTTCCAACAGTCTCGGGACCCTATTTATGTTTTATATTATATTATATTATTATATTATATTATATATTATATAAATATGTGTATAAAATTTTTAATTTATTTATTTAATTAATTTTATTGATTTATGATTAAATGTCACCTCCACCTGGGTAATTATTGTTGTTTTTATTTACATTATTCCTTGTATATTTCATTTTGTGAGTGTTTTTTTACTTTAGATGATGAAAAGCAAAAGTATTTAATAAGAATTTAAAATGTTTTTATAGTGTACAATATTTTATATTCTTCATCTAAAGTAATAATAGCTCTTAGCCTTTTTCCTTTTTTCCTTTCTATATTTTTTATTTATAAGTTGTAATTATAATTTATTTCTTTCGTTAATTTTAGCATATTTTGGTTTGTATAATTTTCATGACGCTCCGTAGAGCATCTTTCTTATTTATTAGGTTTTAACAACTTATGGTAACTAACATAGATTAAAGTAAATCTGTTCTTTTTAACAAGAATTTTTGAAAAGTTTTATTAAATATATTATGATAATTTAATCACAATTCGGACGTATTAAAATGACACTGCAGGACAACTTTTGATGGATCTTGGGAATTTAACCTTAACACTGCAAAAACAGGTGTATTATTTCAAGACACTCATGTAGTCATTTTTAAAACATTTTTGGGTGTGTTAATTTCAATTAATGAGGATGCGTCTTTCAAAATTATTAACCAATGAAATAACTTGTAATAACTTAAAGACGCTCACTAAATATGACTTAAAGTAAGACACCCGTAAAACATGTTTTACGTGCACCTACTGTTTTTACAAAGAACCTGTCAACTAACCCAAAATAAACAAAACTGCTGGCACTAAATTTCATAAGTTCAAATAAGAGACTTATAGCAATACTAAATAGATCTTTTGTCATATCTTATTTTTAATTATCTTTCACAAATTTTTAAACAATAAATCTTTTCATTAAAAGTGTAGTAAAATTGCTTCAAGTAACTTGCTACAACAAAATTTGAAACGAGAGTGAACAGCAAATAAACCGCAACCTTCGGTCTCAACCTTTCGATTGAATCACGAACTTTCTGTTCAGCCGCGTGGTCTGACGTTAACTGAGTCTGAAACCACTGAGAACACTAGTTATTGATGAGCCTGACAGCTACGATTCTGAATAAAGATTTATTAGACGGAATAAGTATTATAGATCGACAACAATCCACAATAAAGTTTGCTTTTCCAAATTTAGAGATTATTTTCCACCCTCAAGTCAACCTAGTTAAAAATTTCCTTCGTAGTCTCCTTGAAGGCTTCCTTTAAGGTTCCTATACAGTGTCCCATGTGAGATCCTGTATACATAGGAACTTTGTCACGAAACCACTAATTGTAAGAAACCCAGTCCCCAAGATCCCAGATGTATGTTTTCCCTTATGAGATCCTTCTTCTATTTAATTCAATGTAGGATGAGAACACATCTCATCCAACAGTGGATTTTACATGACGGCAATTTTCAAAGCTTAACATACTGGGCAGTAGTTTTTTATAGCACTTGCGGATACACAGCAAATTTTTTTGGTCTATCAAATATGGTGTTAAATAGTTATTTTAACAAATGGATTGTATTCTAACGGTTCTTTTTGTAGATTCATTTAATTTACTTTTTCCAAAAAGGGTCTTACATGGGATCCTACATGGAACTCCACAAGGAATCCCTTTGGTTTTTCATACAGAATTTCCATACATAGAATCCCATATAGGACCTCATATATAATCCTGTATGGAATCTCATGTAGGAACCCATATGGCACTTTATCAATACGGATTCCCATAAGGGAACACATATAAACCATATTAAATAGATTAAAAATCTCATAAAGATACTCAAATACCTGGGATCCAGGGTACAGGGTCCCTTAGTAGTTTCGTGCCAATGTTCTTATGTACACAGGAAATATTAAGAAAAACCATCAAAGATACCATATGAGTACCCACACAGAATCTCACTAGGGAATTTTAAACTGGTTAAATAAACAAAATCAACACCGAATAAAAAAATAGTTTTGGAATGAAAGGATACATTTTTCGGTGAAATAGTCTCAGAATTGTGGTAACCAAATGTAAGTCACTGAGAATCAGTGGAATTTTATCGTCAAACGTCTGTCGATAAAGCAGATTCACTAATTTCAATCAGTAAAATTTTCACTGAGAATCAGTAAAATTTCACTAAATTCTCATTCAATTTGATCACGTGCCAGTTCCTAAGTAATTAGCGACTCACTTTTGGCTATTAAATCAGTAAAAGCTCACTAATTCAATTGAAGAGAGTATACATATAATCGAGGTGACCTCCACATAAGTTTTCTTCAGCGATTTTCTTCTTTTACCTGTTCTAGAACATTTCTGAAAAAATCCCAACTCAACTGAGTTTGCGCATCAGCCGTATCTGACGTCGTGCAGGAATCGAGTAAAATAACTTCAAACGTTTTGTAATTTATAGGATAATTTAATACATATCTTGACAGTTTACAAAAATATTTTGAGAAAAAAAAACATTTTTACGATTAAAATATACCGCGTTCATTGTACCTTATTTTTGCTGTGTACATTCTAGCGCTCTGAATTTTTTCTAAAACAAAAAAACAAAACGTTTTCTTAAACTGTATGCTATTATGAGAAATGAAAGGCCTTTAGATAGGGTGGGTTTGTTTATCTCGAGCGAATGAATGGGCTGGTATGTTATTGGTGATAACCTAAGAGTCTAATTCTTATCATAGAACCTTCTATGAACTTTACTTTTAGTTTAGATTAGATTAGATTCGAAAATAAACATCTAAATCTAACCTTAGATATTAATTACCATCAAAGTCACAAAATTAGGGATATCAAGGTGCAAACTAATTTCTATATGATTGTCACCTGAATTCAAATTATTATAATTTGAGATTCTAAAAATAACAAAAGTTTATTAAAATAAATTACAAATTATAATTTTATGTCAAGAGATAAAAATCTTTACAAAAATTATCAATTCGAAATCAAAATTGACTGAAAATATGTATTGAACAAGTAGAGGCTCCAATAGGTGGACTTTACGACTAACATTAAATTGCATGATAATGCTATTTCGCAACTTAAGTATTCATGAATGGCTTTGTAATGAGACAAGGTTGATAGTTTTACAGACCGTTAATAAACTTCCACGATGTCGCATATTAAGTAGTAATAAAGCCTGCTGAATAAAACAATAACATAGAATGTATATGCAAGCATTTTGGTACCTTTTCATTATCAAACCTAGAAAAAGTGTCTCAAAGATAAGAATATTGCATCATTTTTATATATTAAAGTACTATGTTGATGCCGAGATTTACAGAACTTTAGAATCGTTAATAATCCATCAAACGAAAATAAATTAAGGCAAATCGAAAAGAGTTAACCTGTTGTCGGATTTGTATGAATCCCGCTTACTGAATTAGAAAGGAGAATTTGAGATTGTTATTTTAATTAATATATTATATTATGATCGATGATTGTAAATAACTGAATAATCAAAAAAATTTTCAAATTGACAGAGGTACATCGCAGTGCATATTTACACTTATATTATTATAATTTTTGATAACTAAATGAATAAACATTAAAATTTGCTTTCAAGTGATATCTGGATAACGTAATTAATCACAATACCAGTGGCGGATCCAGACTTGGTTTTAGGAGGGGGTTATACATAAGAGAGAGAGAGAGAGAGAGAGAGAGAGAGAGAGAGAGAGACAACACTATAGTCTTGTCTGACTCTCTCATGCAAATCTAAGTTAGTTCCACTGCACAATACTATATCAGAATAAAACCTGACGGTTGTCATTTTCAATTCATTCAATTATTCCCAACGATTGGGACAAGAAAATCTTTATTTAATAATGTTGGGATCACACAAGCATTTATTCTGATATTTATAAACCGCACAACTTGTTACATGAGGGATAAATGTGATTTGATTTAGAGATGACTTTAGAAATTTTGCACAGATTTGTATACGCAAAGAGGTGCGACGCCATATTGATACAAGAACAATTAAGGCTTTCGACGAATTAGCGAAAAAATTGATGAATGTGTCCATTGAATTCGTAATGACGAATTGGAAAAGATTAAAGCCCGGTAAGCTGGTTCATTAAATTGGTACGAACAGAAGGTTTTGAAGTTTAACACAAACTTCTCGAATTCACGCGAATTGCAATGTAGGTGCAATTCGTATTTGTCGCTAAGCAAGATACACTGAAGCTCTTTGTATACTCGATCCAATCCGATTCAATTCTTTTTGTTTGCTGGAAATGTAGGTAACACAAAGTGGTCAACCTAGATAGACACAGAAAACTTTGGATGATGACAACAATGGTCTTGCTAGGTTTTCTATCTAGTATACGTAGCTCATTTACTTGTCACTTAATAGCTCCAAAGATATAGAGAAGTAATGGACAAAGTATATGTATTTGTGGCCTGTATCTTATTCTTTCCTGACGATTCGGATGACTAAATTTTTCTGAAAAGATACCAAGGTATTTTATATGGAGATGATATTTAAGCCCACACAATCCTTGAACCTCTGATTGTGGAATTTAAAAATGTGTGTAAGTTTCTCCTCCCCCAAGATAATTAAAAGTGTTGCCACCAATGAGTTGAATATTTTCAGAGTCGCTTGGTGTTCCAGATGTTTCAATCAAAAATCCATTTCTCCATCTCTGAAATACTCAGGGTTTGCAAATACTAGAATTTTTAGTGGTTTCTTACTAGATGCATAGAACTTAAGATAGTCCATATAAAAGTCGTATTTAATATATATATATTTCTTGGTTCGTCTGACATGTATTTAAAATGATTTTTTGAAGCGCAATAGACAGAAGCAAGTAGGAGATACAAAAAAGTAAAAAATTACGTAGTCTACTCGAAAATTTTCTTTTTTTAAAAAAGAAGATGTTAATCATCCTGATTGTCGGATGGACAGACATTCGACCCTGATATGTATATCATAAAATCTAGTTATTTATAACAATAATAATGGTGTTTTTGTTACAATTAGAAGGCAACAAGAGTAAGTACTTCTTTTAATATTTTAGAGTTCTCTTATCATATTTCTGGACTCTTTCTTTAATTAGAAAGACACTGAATTTTATAACATTCTTAAATTACAATATCTACTTTGACAACCAACAGATTAAAAATATTCTTATTTTTTATATTGATTTATATTATTTTTAAAAACTATTAAAAATATAGATGGGTTGTTTATATCTTGTAACAAATGTTGAATTCATCCCTGCTGCTTAAGTTAAAGCAAAAAGAGATGAGACAAATTAAGATGACGAATTTTGAGGAATTAGATGTGTTACTCTATATTTTTCCTGTAATCTACACGTGAAAATACATTTGCGTGTACCAAACTTCAGCCCTCTAGGTCGATTATTTTGACTGTTAGGGGAGACACATTTTCGGAAGAACGCCAGAATCTCACCATATAGGTTCCGTTTTTACACTTCGACTCCGAACTATAAAAATGGAAAAAATGTCGTACGTTCTACTCCTTCGGGCAAATTAACAGTTCTATTTAGTTTGGTTTTGTATAAAGGATACATTAAATTTGTTTCAAATGTAAATTAATTCCTCATTTTAGAAAACAATAACTGGAGTGGAAAACTGTTCTCTATAAGATGACTTCAGTGGATGATCCAGGGGTAGGGGGTTATGGATCCTTTTATTTATATAAGAGAAAGAGATAACACTATAGACAACTGTATAGTGCTATATGTTTCTATCTCTCATGTAACCCATTCCAAAAATCTTGTCTGGATCCGTCACTACATGACTTTCCTACTGCATATGTCGGATTCCGCTCTCGTAGAAAGTAACAAGAAAAGGAAATCGAGAAGGAGAAAAAAAGTTTCGCCGGTTAGGTCTGGTCGACTTTCAAAAAATCGCTAAATTGAATTTTTTTCGGAACAGGGGAACATCAGTACATATTAGTTACTATACTTTGCAAACATAATTATATTGACGAAATTACATTTGTTAAAATTTTCAACTTCTTGAACTCGTATTTGTCCGAACTTCAAAATTCCAAAAACTTGTATTTGTCCAAACTTTGAAATCACCGAACTTGCATTTGTCCGAACACTTATACGGTATATGCTGATTTTCCATGGTTACATGAAAATAAAGATAAAATAAAGTTGTAAAAATTTTGTTAGTTTTTGTTAGAATAGTTTTTGTTTTAGAATAGAACGATATTTCACAGTTGATAGATAATTCTTGAGGTACAAAAAAGCGATTTAACTGACATTTTTCGAATTTTTCATCAGGAACTACAACCAACCATTGCCACTCATAGCACTAGTCAATAGTTTGTCTCTGAAATTTTATCAGTAATTTTAAGCAAATTTTAATTTTAGAAACATAGAAAAATTAGTAATACCTAAAACTAATGGTTTCCGTTAAACTTTTAGTATCTTTCTTACAATTACATAAAACTTAAAAACCTACCAACCGTAGCGAACCATAGCACAAGAAAATCGTTGATTTTCGAAAGTATACGCTAATTTTGAGCAAATCCTAATTACTGAATTACAGGAAGATTATTTCGATCAATAGTATCCATTTCTTTGATCTATTCGAATCTTTGTTAAAAGAACGTTATATACCTACTAACCATGGCGAACCATAGTATAAGACAATAGTCGGTTTCTTCAATTCTTAACCGTAATTGGAAACAACTTCAAATTTTAGTTATACAGTTGAAAGTAGAAATTTAATGTGAGTCTCCACTATTTTTTTTACAGGGAAAAAAACCTATTAACCAAAGGTGAACCATTGGCACAAGACAATAGTTGGTTTCTGAAGTTATTAACCAAAATTTGAAAAAGTTCTCATTTCAGAATCACAAAACAAATATTTATGGTAAATCCATAGATTTTCTTTCACTTTTCAATATATTTTACAGAACCTACCAACCATAGCGAACTATAGCACTACACAATAGTTTGTTTCCTACATTATTAAATATAATTTAGATCAATTTTTCATTTTAGAATCACAAGAAAATTATTCAATCTAAAAGCATCGATTTCCACTGAATTTTTAGTATCTTTACTTAAAGGCACTTAAAAACCTACCAACCATGGCGAAGCATGGCACTAGACATTAAATTAAATGGAATTTTCTATACACTAACCCAGCAGAATTTCCTGGGTAAAATAGTTAAAACTGATTGCAATTTTCTACTCTTAAACTAAACAATTTTTCTGTGATTCTAAAACCAGGATTTATTCAAAATACCGTAATAAAATTTTGAAAAGAAACTATTGTGCAGCCACAGCAAAGAGTTAGCTACCTTAGCTAACCTTAATTGCTATTATACACTGTAAAAACAGGTGTCTTACAAGTGTCTTATTTTAAGACATAAGACGTTTAGAAAGCGTCTTACAGGTAGTTTTAAGACACTATCTCAATGGTTTAAAATTAAGACACTTGATTTTAGAGTGTATGGATAGCTATTTTTGTTAGCTAACACAACTAATAGTTGGCTTTAACAGCTAATTTTGTTTGCTATAACAGCTAATTCTTAGCCACCACTGCTAAAAATTAGCTATCCATATAGTAGTTAACTCATTTTTCTCAGTGTGGTTCGCAATGGTTGATAAGCTTCTTAGTAAATAAGGATAATTAATTATAAAAGTTCCTGAGAAGTACTAGAATTCAATTTGCAAATTATAAATGAATAGAGGAGTTTAAATAATTAATTAAAATTTAAAATAAAATGGTAAGAAATATAAGAAATGAGAGAATAAATGGAATTGATAATTAAAAATTAAAACTATTAATCAATGCTGATCGCTTAACTTTATTAAATTAATTTAAATTTAAAATAAAATTTTACTAAAAAAATTGAAAGTGAATAATTAATGAATAAGTAAATAATAAAATATTTAATTAAAATACTATCGGTGTCATTCACACAAACTTAATGTAAATGGAATTAGAACATTAATAGCAGACTTTTATTTATTCGAATAGATAAAAAAGTGAATTAAATTATGGAACTGTAAAGATGCAATTTTTATTTTCAAAATAAATAACGATTTTCGTGGAAGAATATGAACAATTTTTGGGACAATTAAATTTTTTCGTTTAACAATATATTTTTCTTTTCTAAAACTCTTTAGCTTTAGCATAACTACATCATATTATTAAGAACAACAATCTCAAAACTATGATAAATAAATAAATAACTATGATTTATAAATATAATTCATACTGGCTTAATCGGAAGTTCTCTATCTTTGCATTTTGTAGACTTCAAGGTTTGTTATAGAAGATTCAGTGATGATTTGATGAATTTTTCTTGACATTCATTTTAACTATTTAACATTAAATATTTTGTGTCGTATCCAGTTCAATTTTATTTATCAGAAGGTTGACTATCAGGTGTATCGTCAATTGCTGAATTAATTTTGTAATTAAAGATGATTCATCTATTCTACGTCAAACCGACATTGATTAGATGAGTCAATTTTTTATTAGGAAGGCATATTTTAAGACAATTATTTAAAAGATGATAAAAGGCAAAACAAGTATTTCGGAATTTCTTCTTCGTACTAATCTAGATAGAGCGTTATAATGAGTTAATTAGTTTTCATTGTTCCTATCTCAACCAGAAATATTTATCACTTTAATTCAAATAAAAATAAATTAATGTTAATTGGCTATCTTCAAAAATACAATATGAAATATTTAATGTTGAGCAAAAAATTTCTGCAACAGTCTCTACATTTAAAGTTTTTTATTTGTCTTTGCACGTATTCTAAGTAATACGCACGTAGCTACCCCATAATATAATCGTGTATTCTAGCAACCCCGATTCCGACCAAGCGCTTTATGACTTTCATTAAACTCCTTTGCCCCGCACGTTCTCTCTCCTCTCATTATCTGTCTGTCTCTCTCACGGACTCTTACAGAAGCATAAGGACACAAGTACTAGCAACGTTCGGGAGTAAGGATTTCATGTTAGCTAGCGTGGCACCTAATGTTTACACGACTGAATGCCCAGCATTTTCACCAAGCAATGAATTTATATTACGAGAACGCCAGACACATTAAACCATAACGACTGTCAGGACAGTCAACAGACCAAATCTGTATAATCTACAAGACTAACGATGAAATGAATTTTGTGTTATTTTTTAAAAAAGAATGCAGATCTAGATGAACTTTTCACTATCGATCTAAATTAAACACTTGTTGTTAGTTTATCAGGACTAAAATTGCAATTTATTAGCAAATTAATTTTTTGGGAAGGACAAAACTGTAAAATAAAATTCCTTATTTGCATAAGGCAAACAAAAAATCTACATGTACTATGACGCATTTTTATAAATTATCTTAAATATTTAATATTTAAAATTCTAAAACTAAATTTTAATCAAAACAAATAAACAATATAAAAATAATTACCTAGCGCCAAGTTATTTTAATGAGAAATAATTAAGGAACAAAATAACAAGATTACAAGACAATAACTAATGAAAATAATCAAATTATTCTATTATTATAAATACAATTTAAACGACAAGCCACGAATAACCAGTTTTCCAGAGAGTGGGAAATAAGAAGCAGCAAAAACTAAATTTCAAATTTCAAACCATAAAAATTGTATTTAATTTTAACCCTATCAAAAGATAATAAGAACATGAAAATAGTCATCCGCGTGGCACGGACATTTGCAAAAGACGCAAACTGAACACTGACTCTAAATTTACAAAATATAGTCGGAGAACCGACTCCGTCAAATTAATACACAAACGTTACTAATGAAGCTCACCTTATAGGACACAATGGCCACGAATGGATCCCCGTCACTTATTTTGTTACATTTTTATAAAGTTTTTAAGACTTTTAATAAACAATACACGACCAACAGGTCGAACACACCATCAGTTCAGAATACCGACGACAGCGAGATCGGGACGCAACGTCGCACAGTGGTCTGAAACTGGAATTTACTTTTCAAAATCGACTACAGGTCACAAATTTTAACCGATTTTAGAAGTTTTTTTTCTTTTGAAATGATCAGCGATAAATTCTTAAAAAATAGTCTTTTCCGATTTTTAAATTAATTATTTATAAAATTTATAAATAAACAAATAGGAGAAGAAATTATAATTTTTGTAAAAATAGTTGTGTTTAAAAAATAAAAATAATAATAGCACAGACACATATTAACCATCAAAATCATATTTAGCAATAGTTTAAGGTATAAACAATTGTATATATGGATAAAATAATTGTTATTAACAATTTACCTAATTATATAACTTTCGAGTGAAATTGTCAAGTTTTTTATAAAGTATGTTTCTTTGACAAAAATGACAGTAAAAGGGTCTTATGGTGTCGCTGAATAAGAATTTTATGACAATTTGACAGTTGACAGCTGTCAAAAAAACTGCGAACATTTTAAAGAAAGTAAATATTAATTTTTATAGTTAGATAAATTTTGATTTGCAATTATAGTAATAATTAAAAAAATTATTACATTTATAAATAATTAATTTAAAAATCGAGAAAGACCATTTTTTTAAGAATTTATAGCTGATCATTTTAAAAAAAAAATTTTGAAATCAGTTAAGATTTGTGACTTGTAGTCGATTTTGAACAGTAAATTCCAGTTTCAGACCACTGTGTGTCGTCAAATCAATGTGAGGCGACATAAGCGCCGCGGTGCCGTTCTCACGATCACATCTCAAAGTTCGCGCAGTAGCATTTCTTTTGGATGGACAGATCAAGCGGCAATCGACCGAAGAACGTAAATCAGGTGTAGTGGTGGTGGCTCTGACGTCAAGCGCTAAAACAAGATGGCTACCACCAGTGTTTTGACAGTTTAGAAACACGACTGCCGACATCATCTTCTGGTCCTGGCACTCTTGAGAGAGTGTTCTTAAGCAGTGTTCGTGCGTGTAAAATAAAAGTCCGAACATTTAATTTTTATCGCACAAAACAAATAATTGTCCGATCTGACAAGTTGGCAGGTAAAAACCGGAAGTTCAAATAATAATATTATCTCAATATTTCAACTAATCAAACACAAAGTCAAAATAGAAATAAATCTGAATTTAACCATAATAAATTCGTCAATAATCAAAATAACGTGAATTAAAATAACTTTTAAATGTTTAATAAAATTAAAAAATGTAAACTCAAAATAATAAAAGGCTCAAATCGCCAAGTTTACATTAAGGCTGAATAATAGCCTGGATTTGATTCCAGACTGGTGTGTAATAATTTAATTAAACAATTAAATATATTATTATTATATCAATTATTAAGCGATATAATATTATATAATTATATTTTTAAATTCATTTAAAAATATTGTGCGGGGTAACTTCTTACTTCGTCGCAGTACATAAAATCTCTGCAGCCTCTTTGTCTTCAAATTTTTAAAAACCCGTATTAATCTCCACAGTGTATCAGCTGCACGGAATTACATAAAGCAAATAATCGTTTCATTTTTTTGTACGTTAGGTTCCGAAATAGCTTAATTTTGTCCAAAGAGAGTATCGAAAGTGTCAACAATTTACAACAATTTGCAAACTCTCGTTTCAAAACTAAACCAAAATCCAAAAAGCCGGCTTTACTAGAAAAGGACTTATTGAATTCTTTTCCAAATTATATGCTGTATGCACGACTAGTTCTCTCTTTTCTCACTCAAAGTAAAGATTCCAGTTGGGCCAAAAGCGATTTATTTTTTGTCTTAAAGCTTGGAGTAAAATTTTATCCTAATTTGTACTTACCAAACTTAAGTAAACTTTGTGCCACTGTAATTAGTATGAATAGTACCAGATGTACTTTTCTTCTAATTATCTAGTTAAAATTTTATTGTCAAAACGGAGTAGCAAAACAAGACATCAACCAGCACTGCTATAATGCGTAGAACTTCAAATGTATTGGATGGGTACCAATTTGGGCGCTATTCCAACCACATCTGTTGAAAGTACACTTTCAACATTACTATCAAGTTAGCTTTTCGAGTACCTAGATCTAACCAGTAAATCACGTACATTGTCTAATGTAGCTGTTCTTTTTGAGTGAACTTTAATCACGATTAAGAACACTTTTGATTAATTAATAAATAAAATAACATTGATATACTCTAACAACGCTAATCCCGATTATTACATTTTCTTCTTAGAGGTAATTTTTTTATATGCCAATGTTCAAATAAGCTTCGCTCTTTCGGCTATTGTCAAAAGATTCAATGAAATAAAAATAAAAAACAAAAATTACTTAAATAACCTTCAGAAATAGTTTGCAAGCATACACAAGTAACTCATATTTTAATCTCAAAAAGGTGGCATAAGGACAAAAACTTGACTTCGCCATCCCTGCTTAGAATGTCGGATAGAAACCGGTCACAAAAAACGGATTACTTTTTGGATAAGAGCGTATAGAATTGAAATTAATTACGTATAGAAGTCGGATTAATTCCGAATGTAACGGTATAATTCTGTATAAATACCATTTGAATTCCTTTTTATGTTTCTTTTCGGATAAATTCTGCAAAAAACCGTATAAATTACATTTCCAAAGTTTTTTTGCTAGCAATTTCAGTTATCGTCAGAAAACAGATAACAACTTTAAAAAATCGATAAGATGCACAATGTTTCATATGCTTTTATCCAAAAAAGTTTTTTGTGATCGGTTACTATCCGACATGCTAAGTAGGGATGGAACCACACTTTATCAAATTTATTGTTGTACATAGTTCAGAAAAAAAAGTAATCGTTAACTTTACAGCTTAATGTCTAGTTGTAAGAATAATGAGGATTTAACTTCCACATTTCAATAAAAAAAGATCATGTGCCACTAGAACAACAGATAAATCTCCTTTCTAAAATGCGATGCAATGATTGCAATTCAGTTTACATAGTAACAAGCAATCGTAATCTAAATACAAGAGTTGCTGAACACAGCAATGTGGTTTACAGTCAAACAGATAAATGATTAGTACTTGCCAAACACGCTTTGAACCAAGACAACACTTTCAATTTTAATACCAGGAAAATCATTATTAAATCTGTTGTTCACAGAAAAATAACGTTACTGGAAATAGGAAACATTACAAGTGCGTATAATAATGTTAAAAACATAATTTTTTTTGTATTTCCAGCAATTTCTATTCCATTATGATCTTAAATTACACTTTACAATTTATCCACATTAAACATTTTAGCATATTAAATATATTTATAAATAAAATTGTACACAGTTACGTTATAACTAGGATGCAGAAATGGCCGGCACAACGTTTTAGATGGTTGGAGATCATCACGGATCCAGAGGAAGTAGTGTAACCAGTGGGTAACGAGTTATTAATTAATTAACATCTCGCACCTAACTCGAAACTTAAATTTTCTTATGACTTTTTACCCCGAAACGAAAACACAAACCCGCGCTGATACCAAAGGGGAGATCCTCCGAATCCACAAAAACGTTGCTATCTTGTTGAGACACGATAAATTGGAAATTAACTTACCAAACTGTTTTCCACAAGAATGAAATTGAACGTTGCCGTCGATACAGCAACGCAGAAAATTGAGGAAACTCTAAATTCAAATAATCAAAATTTGCACTAAATTAACTGTCTTTATTTAATCCAACAGCTAAATGTATAACGTAAAAGTCAAATAATAAATTTCACCGTAATATGAATTTACCGAAACATTTTTCTACCATCCGGTGATCTCGATTGAAAGGACAATCTCTAAGCTTTCCGTAAAACTTGCTCACGAACTCGTGGTTTAAGAGGTTCTAGTTCTTTCTCCCTCACTCTACTGGCACTAGAATACCTACAAAAACGCTTGTAAAATCTCGTCGCTTTTCGGGAATCAACGAAGCTGACCTCACACAATTCATTATTTCGTGGACACTCAAGCTAACGACCAAAATCACTCGCAGTAAACGAATACGAAAAATGAAGAAATACCAGCATTAATATCCATTAGAAAACTCCTCGCAAAAGCTTAAGTATTTTTATTTGTAAGACTAAATTTCATCTAAAATTATTTAAGAAGCGATTTACCTCGTTACAAGTATTAGTATCTGTGGCAGCGCTTTTAGCAATGCTCCTGTCGCTGATTTTGAATCCTGCGGGGCAGATTGTTCTGGAGGTAGCAAAAACATTCTTAGAAATGAAGAGAAATGCTCAATCGCTTTAAGATTCAGAGAAACGTCTCCTCGGAGATCCAGTCTGGACTGAAAACATTCGGCCATTTGATCATCAAACTCAAGAAAAAGCACGAAGAAGCGAATAAAGCTCATTAGCATGTCTATAAAGATCTAAAGAGCCCTCAGAATAGGAAAAGAGCCCACCGGAAGTTTACAAGAAAAATACAGTCTAAGGCAATGTTCTAGAGTGCGAAAGAAAGACAGAAAAACGAGGTTATTGTAGAAACCAGGAGGCCAAGGAAATGACACTTTTGGTTCTCGAACCAACGTCGGGAACAAACGTTTGCATCTATCCTTGACAAACTTAAGAAAAAGGTTGACTCTGGATTATGATAAACAACTGCTGCTGACGCTAGGCCTTCCAAAGACGATAACGTTCTTTTCCTATTATCAGGAGGTTTAGATAGTAAGTCCTTCACTACAAAAATTTCCGGGAAAGTAAGCAAACGTTTACTGATGTTTCCACCGTTAGGATACCGGAGGACCGAAGGATGACTTTGGAAATCTGGGACCTTGACAGTTTTACGGTAGTCCTTGTTCTCGGCGAGACTCTGCAAACTCTGCTTGAGAAAAAAGACTAAAATGTAGTTGTAGAGTATGTACTTGGAGTACGTACTCGGTATCCGTCCTGTTTCCTGTGTAGGGAGAACTTATACAGTTGGCGGCGGATACGGGATCTGGAAAGTCGGGAGAATCCTAGAACAGGCAAAAAGAGAAAGGGCCTAGAAGCGATATCATTAAAGGGTAACCTAGGTGGCACGACAAAGAGACACCGGAGAAGAAAAGAAAATTTTAACCAGACGATCGTAGTGAGCGCTAGGCCCACCAAGGAAGGGGACCTCCTCTTAAGACTAGAAGGAGATTCAGATAGAAAAACTTTTGCTACCAAGATTTCTGAGTTAGTGACAGGAATGGGAACCGTCAGGCGACCGGAGGAACAGAGGGTGATCCTGGAAATCCGCGACTTTGGCGGACTAACCGAAAAGAAGGAATTGGTCTCTGCTATCGAAAGAGTTCTTAATACTCCTCGAGAGAAAAGGCAGGTTACGGTCCTCGGGGCGAATAGGAGAGGTGACAAAATCGCCATTTTAGTCAGAGACAGAGAGGAAGCAGAACGCTTAGAAAAGATAGGAAGAATAAAGTTTGTCTTTTAAGTTGCTTAATTGGAAGGAGGTTTATGGTCACAAGGTGCCATAGGTGCCTTAATTATGACCATAAGAAAGCTGACTGCAAGGGGTTGGATCATTGGCGGATCCAGGGGGGGCCACGGGTGCTTAGCCCCCCCCCCCCAAAAAAAGCCTTATATTTAACCATGAGAGTGAGAGAGACAGCACTATAGTGCTATCTTTTATTCTCTCATGCAATACCCCCTCCAAAAACCTTGACTGGATCCGCCATTGGGGTGGATCAAAAAGAAAGAAAGAAGAAGAGATGCTGAACACTCTCTTGCAGATTGTAGAAAGGAAGCATTCTGCTTCTTTTGTACGGCCGAGCCTGGAAATGAGGCGGGAACGTCTCATATTGCAGGCCCAGAGAAGTGCGCATGTTTCAAGAGAGTCCTGGAACAGGCGAAGAGGGAAGAGGACCTAAAGCGAAGTCGACCAAGGGCAACTTGGGTCGCAGAAGAACCTAGGTCAGGGGCCCACATAAACGTCAATGACAGTAGTTCCCGTTGAGATAGAAGAAGTCGCTTCGGCGACAGAGTAGGGGATATAAGACCATTCCTGATGGCGATACGCGCAGAAAGTGCTAGCCGGGAGGGATCTTAAGATCCCCAAATAAGGGTGTTTTTTTAGCGGGTCGGCAGAACATCGCCACCCCCGCATAACCTTGTAGTACTGGCTACAGGGCACCTGATATCGAAATTTTGTAATTTATTTTAATTTCGCTTTATTCCTGCAGAAAGTTTAGTATCTTACAACTGAACTATACCTTCAACTTCAACACTCCTTCTTAAATATTTAACATTTGAATTTTAGAATAAAATTTATTAACGCAAATAAAACTTTTATTTGAATATTATTATAAATAAAGATAAGAAGTGAAGTTCGATTTAACTCATGTTATATTTTACTTTCTCGTTGCTTTGAAGAATAAGGAATAATTTATTTTCCAGTGTTTTTTTAACTCCTTCGAAGCTCTCCGCAAATATTTTAATTAAAACGTTAAAAAGACTTGCATTCCTTTAAGTGTAAGTCTGTGTTTGAAGCGAAGAGTCGACATTCACCATAGGGGCATTATTCCTGAAGTGATACACTAGAAAAAAAAGTTATTCATATCGGGTATAAATTTTAAAATTTGAAAGTACTTTTGGGCCTAAAAGAAATGCTATTGTTTTAGGACTCTAGTTTAGGTGGTTGCCTAGTTACAGGGGCACGAATTTTTATGATTTGAGTGAACGCGTACATATTGAAGATTGAATAACATGTAGTAAAGTTTATCGATTTTAAAAAACATATAGTGTTTTGGAAAGCTCTTTTTACGTACACTTAAAGTAAATTACAATAATTTTTTTAAAACCTTATTTTCTACTTAAATTCTTAAAATAACGACTTGTAATTGATATTTGACAAATTCCGACATCATCGATTTTTTTCTAATTAGTCTTAAAAAAAAGTAGAATTCTTCCCCTTTAAAATGACTCGTTAACCAAAATGTAGAAACTGTTCATTTAAAAGTTATGAGCCATCGTAACAACCGGTATAGCGCAGCGCGCTGCGCTCCACGGTCTCTCTGCTCCACCCGCCTTCGCGATCTTACAAGTTTGTCGAGAACAATTTTTTTTCTATTCTGATTTTAAATAATTCAAGAATGTTTCAGAACAATTTTTTAACAATGTTAATGAGTGTAAATTTTCCATTTTTCTTAAAAATGTAATCATAAAATTGTAGTTTTTTTCTCAGCTTTAGTGCCTAATTTTATGTTGAAATCAATTAAACATAGCAAGCAATTATAGTAATAATTGAAACTACAAATTAATTATGTATAGCAATCTACTTAATAATTCATTTCTTGCGTTTAGTTTTGGGTTTAGGAAAAACATCATGTTCACTAGCTCCAGAATACCTTTTTAAAAGAAGAGTTTGCTTGTCTTTTGGAATAATACAGTGATATTTTAAAGTCCCTGGGACAGTTTTTGCTTCTGCAAATCGTGGCTTCAACTTTTCTTCAGTTTGATTGCATTCTTCTTTTGCACTGTAAAATACAAGAGTTTCCGTGAAATGTTCTTTTGCCCATTTATACAAATCTTTTGCACTTTGAATTTGATCTTTTGATGACTTTTGTAAAGAAGCTCGTGCGGCTTGTCTTTTTAAGTTACCACCTATTCCATCGCATGGACCTTTTCCGTGGGCAGAAGCGTGAAAATACCATTTTGCTGGAATTCCAAAATCATGTTCGTGATGCCTCAGGTTTATGAAGTTATATTTATTTTTGAAATGTTGGCTTGCACCATCAGAAAAATAAATTATGTCTTTTGGAGTGAATTTAGTTTTTAAGTAATTTATAATAATCTTTTGATACTCGTAGACTGCGATTGTATCGTGGCTTAAGTTGTTGGATATTATTGCTATTGATAGATGTTTTAGGTTCCCATCTTCTCTATAATACACAACTACTGTAAAAATAGTACACTGGTCGTTATTCCAGTAGTGAGATTGGGCAGAGTTTTGCACTACAAATGCAAAATTCTGAGCAAAATCTAGCGTTATAAGAAATTGGGCTGGTTTTAAATCGTCTTTCAAATTTTTTAAACACGAAGATTGCTCTTTGGCGATAAAGTGATGTGTTTTCAGTTTTATCAATCGATCACAGAGTTGTTCAAGGAATTCCTCGCTGTTTGCGACTTCCGTTTTTAACGTACATCTATCAGTTTCCTGCCAAACTTGAAATTCGACTAAATCAATGTAAAATTTATCAAACAATGATAAAAGATTATTTTTAAATACACTTATATCTGGACATAAGTTACATTGGTTAAGATAGCAATTAGGATTAGGAACACTGCATACCAAACAATTTATACAATCCTTGAAAGTTTTAAGAGGTAAGTCAGTGTCTTTGGTTAATTTTTCTAAATCTATCCCATCCAGCTTAAGGTTAACGTTTTCATGATGAACGCAAACGCAAACATTATGGGTGCCACTCGATCCAGCAAGAACACAGTGAGCAGGTCGGAGTTGGGCAAATTTAGAGAATCCAATTTTAGTGTTAGGATACTTTAATTGAAACAGTTCAAATAGTTCTGAAAGATTACTTAAGATTAGTCTTTTTTGAACATGTTTGCGCGTTCCATCTTTCATTTTTACAGAAACATAGTCTTTTTTTCCAGGTAAAATGCGACTAACTTCATCATCTTCATAAAACGCTACTACAACTTCTTGAGTTTCAGCTGCTAATTTTTTTCCTCCGAGTTTTGAATTTGGTGACGTTAATATTCCATGCTTAGTTACAAGCATTTTTGCATTCTCTACTTGACGCTCAGAACAATCAAATTCTGTAGACGTTCTTTTGCGACCCCAAGATTTAGGTGCAAGAGTCAAAAGCAACACTTTTTCTGAATCGCTACTGGAATTTTTAAATTTGTCCTTTATTTGCTCAAGAACTTCGATTGCAGCCTGACAATATTCGTTGTCACAAGATAATTTTAATTTTTTAGAAGTAGATCGCGGAACAAAGTCTTCATCACTTGACTCATCATTAGAAAATGCATTATCATCCTCATTTTCAAGAACTGACGATTCAATATTAATTTCCATACTACTATTTAGAGAAGCATTTTCAAAATTAAATGGCTGCTTTTCTGAGAATAAACTCAATTCTCCTCTGCAAGACCAACAAAGCTTTGCATTAGCTGGGAAATTACCAGTTACTTTTTTGAGCAAATTTTGAGAAATAACTCTTAAAGTGGAACCTTTCCCATGATCTTTTTTTCGAAAAGGATTGTAACAACGATCAAACCATACCTTTGTTGAATTCATTTTATTGTTAATAAAAATTAACAAAACAAATCAAAATATAAAAGGAAATAATAATAAAAAAAATCGAAAGAAATACTTTAAAAATACAGATTTTGAAAAAAATTTAAAAAGTAGCTCTTAAAAGAACTGATTTATGAAACAACTCAAATAGAGAAAATATCACTTACCTTCAAAGAAGAATCGGAAAATATTAAAATGCCAAAATGACAAATTAACTTAAGATAAAAATACGTGAGAATACGGATTAATAGTAAAGTTTTGAGTAACAGAATTTTGTACTTATATGTATACAGAGATGCATGTTACTAGTGAGTGACGATATCGGAACTAAGACTTCGACACCTAACGGATGCAAAGAGAACTATTATGAAAAACGCGCGAATTATGAATAAATTTACACTCTAAAAACAAGTGTAAGTATTGAAAGTTTCTTATTTTGTTAATTAAAAATAAAAATACAAAATAAATTATTATTTAAACAATTTTTTAACAAATTACTATTGTTATTTACCAACTTTTAATTCAGTGCATCTAGAAAGATGCAGTTTTTTTCTAATTTTGCAATTAATCAAATTTTATACGATTTAGAATAAAAAGTACGAATAAAATTATTATTTTAACAATTTATAAACAAATTCCTATTGTTATTTATCAACTTTTTATTCAGCGCTTTAAGATAGATGCAGTTTTTTCCTAGTTTTACAATTATTCAAATGTTTTTCAATTACGAATGAAGGTTACAAAAGAAATTATTACTTAAATAATTTTTAAACAAATTACTATTGTTATTTACCATCTTTTTACACGCTGCACTTAGAAGATTGCAATTCTTTTCATAATTTTGCAATTATCTCACTTTATATAATCACAGGTAAATTATTATTGTTGTTTAAATTTCTAGATGCACTGCTAAAATGTTAGCAAATAACAATAATAGTTTGTTAACAAAGTTTTTAATAATAATTTCAATTGTAATCTTAATACTTAACCGTATAAAGTTTGATTGTTGCGCAAAATAAGGAAAAAACTGTATCTTTCTATTAGGTGATCTGAATAATATACTATGCATTATAAAATACAATTTTATAGTAATAATAATACTATAATTATACTGAAACTAAATTATAATTTGAAGATTCAGTAATTACTTAATTGCTTTCACTATAAAAGCATGTAGACTTGAGAAAAAACTTAAAATTTATAACCACATATTGAATATATATGGAAAAGTTAACAATAAAAAATGTTTAAACAATTGGGGTGTACTATGCTTGTAACATCGTGAACTCATTAACGTTGTTAAAAAAAATTGTTCTGAAACATTCTTGAATTATTTAAAATCAAAATAGAAAAAAAATTGTTCTCGACAAACTTGTAAGATCGCGAACTGGCAAGTGGAGCAGAGAGACCGTGGAGCGCAGCGCGCTGCGCTATACCGGTTGTTACGATGGCTCATAACTTTTAAATGAACAGTTTCTACATTTTGGTTAACGAGTCATTTTAAAGGGGAAAAATTCTACTTTTCTTTAAGACTAATTAGAAAAAAATCGATGATGTCGGAATTTGTCAAATATCAATTACAAGTCGTTATTTTAAGAATTTAAGTAGAAAATAAGGTTTTAAAAAAATTATTGTAATTTACTTTAAATGTACGTAAAAAGAGCTTTCCAAAACACTATATGTTTTTTAAAATCGATAAACTTTACTACATGTTATTCAATCTTCAATATGTACGCGTTCACTCAAATCATAAAAATTCGTGCCCCTGTAACTAGGCAACCACCTAAACTAGAGTCCTAAAACAATAGCATTTCTTTTAGGCCCAAAAGTACTTTCAAATTTTAAAATTTAGAACCGATATGAATAACTTTTTTTTCTAGTGTATCACTTCAGGAATAATGCCCCCATAAGGTTTTCACTTTAGCTTTTTGCAAAATATAAGAGTAGAATTGTGCAACAATAATATTAAATTTTTTTAATTTAACATTTGAGAAAATTACTTTTTAAAAGATGAATTTTCTACATCTATTTAAAATAAGTAACTAACATAATATTATACTAAAAAATTGTTTAAATTTTCATGCTTTCAATTATTATACGAATGACCTCTCACCTATCTTCATCTGAGGACTAACCCAAAATCTTTTAAAATCGACTTTACAGATATCATATTTGAGTAATAATTTAACAAAAGTAATAAAATGTTAACAACCATCCAGGAAAGTAAATTAAATACTATTCCTAGAAGTTATTGTTAATTTACACTTCATAAAATATATATTATTCTATTAAGTCTTTACAAAAACCAGCCAGTTATTTTTAAAGAAACTAAATACATTAAAGTTTGATCTCTTGTTAGTCCATTCATGTTAATGAGAAATAGTTGAAAATGTGCTGTTATTAAAAAGTTACTTTAAAGTCTGACATTTATGATACCTACTTTTAGCAACTTTTATGAGCTCTTTGTAGCGATATTAAAAGAAAATCACTATCCAGCAAAGTTAAATCGAGTAGTTCCTTTTTCTTTTAAAACTCGTACATCAAATCTTCAAATGCAAACAGAATATAATTATGATTGCATTTAAAATAAATTTTGCAAAGAACATTCAATTTGTATGGGCTAAAAAGTAAAAGAACTACCTAGCGCTGTCACTAACTTAAAGCGTATCCACAATCGATTTTAGCTTGCACATAGAACGGACTTTATAATTTTCTTATTCGAAGTCAAACAAGAAATACCCCCAGGGAGAAACAGGGTCAAAAAGCTACCTCATTGCTACGGTTGTGAGTGACTTTTCAGTCTGCTGTGCGATTCTCTCTTCTACTTTAGCATTACCTCATGTCATTCCTGCGCAAACTATATACCACACTGCCCGCTTCTATATGAACTAAGTAGGAAAACTTCAAAGTTAAAGTTTTTAGAGTTCTTTTATTTTATAAATAAATCAACTATGTCACTGAAGTAAAGTTCAAGAAAAACGAATCTAAACTCTTACAGTTTTCTTTTAATTAAACAGTCTCATTGAATTGTTTCCCTTTTTGATCAACGTCTAAAATTAGCAAACGAAACACAAAAATAAATTTATGTTTGATAAACTGAAAGAAGAGTACAATATGGATCTATTTTGTTTTATAATCATGAAACACATCACTACTAGGCGTGTTTAAATAAAATAATCTCTGAGATGCCACAAAATCGTATTTGGCTATTATAATATTCTGAATATAATTATTTACAATAGCAAAAGTTCAGTTTGTAATTCTTCTTTTGGGAATTTTTGTTGTTTATAATGACTATTAGACTTCAACGGTACTGTTGTAAAAGTAGAACAATATAAATAACAGGAAAACAGAAAACGCAGCGGTATTTTGTGTTTGCGCATTAGCTTGCACATAAGCAAATGAAAATCGAGTAGTGTCAACCGTATATAAACGTACATAAATAGAGGACACGTTCGCTCATCAATCGTTTCGAATCAGAGAGAATTTTCGAGGCCACATTGTCGACTGATTCGTCGAAAGTGTTTGATTGGTTCAAGCCAATAATCGAGATTTAACGACATTCAATTACTGACGCATACCAACACATGTCTGATGTCAAACTCTGTTGGAAAATTGTAAGCTTTGATAGGATACTTTCCACATCAAAACATTCGGAAATAAAAACTTAAATTCTGTCATTCCTCATAAAAAAATTTTTTGTGTTCAAAAATTATTTTTAAATTAAAACAAGATTATAAGTTGTAATTCGTTACAAGAACGAGTGTACATTTTGTTGTGTGTGAATTATAAAATTTTATTCACCCAAAATTGACTTTTCCAATAAAAGAAAAACGAGATTTGCTAAATGTCCTCTTTTCATAAATATGAAAACCCCTAAATCAACGATCGCTTCCACATTACAATAATTTCCAAACGACCGGTTTCAATAGTAATCGGTAAAAACTACGGGTTGCAATTTTATGAACGAGCGATTAATTTCATAATAGCGGCTTATGAATTTAATGTAACCTTATTTATTTCAATGATTTACTTAACTTTTATTCAAGGACATATATTTTATCTTAATCTCAAAACTTAATTTAATTATTGTAACAAATTTAAATCAATTAAAATGTATTATTATAGTTTAAAATAATTCAGTTAATTTAAACTTTGAATTTGTTCTAAAACATCTGCCTTACGTGAAGGAAGAGTTTCTTTCATCGGGACAAGAGCTGATAATATTAAGTATCGAATTTAATATTAAATAAGAAAAACCACGACTGTGAAAAAGTAATTGTCACAATATAAGCTTAACTTCAATGTGATAGAAAATGTTTAAGTTGTAAAGCGACTTACTTTTTGCTGTTTTGTGTAATATGACTAGTTGTATTAGTGACTATTTAAATTAAACTATTTGGGTTACTCGAATTTCACTAGTTTATGACAAGAATTTATAAAAAGTTGTTAACTTTTAGTGTCATTTAGCAAAAAGTTTCAAAATTAAAAATGTTTCTAATTTTCCAAGAAACTACAGTTTTAATTTATTTTTGTTATATTTTACAAAAAATTAAACAGTTGAAATTGGAATATGGATTTTCTTGAAGTTTTTCATAATTGAAGGTAAACGTCGTTGATTTTAAAATATGAATAGATAAAGAAACATTTAATAATGATAAAAAATTTTAATACGAAAGCAAGTGTTAACAAATAATTCGTGAAATTGACAATTTGTGAGTTTATTTAGGCAGATGAGCTGACTTCGTACAATAGAACGAGTTTGATGTAAACTATTCCTAAACTGGATATAAAAATGTGCCCCAAAATAGTTTAAAGAAAAAGCTCAAAGTCAAAAAAATATAAATTAAGTAACAGAGAACATATTTCAAATCATATTGATCTTTATACATTAGTACAAATAATAATCTACAAAAATACTTCAAAAGCACGTTCGTAGAATAAATTGTAAAAAATATATATTATGAATTTAGCTCTCAACGCAACAACAGTTAAGCGACCTACAAGCTAACCATAAATTACAAAGAAATCTGTCAACATTTTTCGTCGTGAGGATGGAGAACTGTGCCATTTCGAATAAGCTGCGGAAACCGAACCGTTTTGAAAAAGTCATGAAAACTCTCCAATTATAAATGATACTTAAAAAAAGTGCGATATCGAACTTGACAGATTTTATTTCTGAGTTTAGGTTTGTAACACTAAAGGTCTTTATAAGATTAAGAATACCTGTCTAAAAAACAAGAGTAGTTGAATACTACTTCTCACAATTCTATTTTTTAATATTAAAACCCAAAAAAAAATTTTTTTTATCCGGGATAATATACATCAGATTTAGCCAATTTGGTTATTTTGACTTTGGATTCGGATTCATCGGAGAAAAATACATAGGAATACACTAACTTATTCTTCAGTTTTTTGAGGGTTTTTGAGCAATTTTTTTAGGTTATCTAAAAAATGTTTGCCAATCTGATTATTCTGACTTTGGAGTCGGATTCAGCGGAGAAAAATAAATACGAAGAAACACACGAGCGTAGTGTCCCAGAAAAAACAAAATTTTTTCTTTTTTTATTTATTTCTTATTTTTATTTATAAGAAAATAAGCTACTAGGGCTATGTAGCCCTTCAAGAAACCAAAGGAAAGTACATAGTAGTATATAAAGAAAAATTACAATAAATAACTTAAGAATTTAATAATAAAAAATTATAAAAGCCAGATAAGAACAAAACAAGACCAGATGTTCCAGTCCAATTACTTAAGGATTACGCAACAATCCTAATAATCAGAAAAACAAAAAATAAAGTAAAAATTAGGACTAATCTAAGTAGGACCTAAGAAGATAAATCTTACATTTGATTTGATGAAATGATTGATTAGACAAAAATGATTTGTCTCGTACAAAAAATTTTTTGTGTGTGGCTGTGTAATTAAATTATAAAATTAAAGTGAGTCAATTAAATATAAAAATAAAAAAAATTAAATTCCATCGAAGTTCAATTTCATCGAAGTAAATTAACTAATTTTGAATCTTCAAAATTTCTTTATAATTTGAGAATGTAAACTCACAATAATAAAGTCATTGTCGCCGTGTTAACACAGGACTGTGCAACAGTCCGAGAAAATTGATTCCAGACTGGTGTGTTTATAATATTTTTAATGAATTTAAAAAAAAATTTTGAGGTAAATTTTTACTTCGTCGCAAGAAATTCTTAACCTAATAAGAATCTTAATTTTCGCTAACCTAAATTCCAAAAAAATCTGTCAATTTCAAAATGTCACTTTCTTCAAATTTTAGTGGGAATGGCATGGTTTTCGCCCCTTAGTCGAAATAGCACAGTTCTCCACCCAACTGATGACTTGCTTTTGTTTGATCACCCACTTTGATAAAAGTTCTATTTATGGCTACAAATAAACAATGTATTATCACTGAAAAAAAAATTTGGGTGAACAGCAGCTCCTATAGGTATACCTGCTGGCCCTAATGTGGGAAAACAACGCCATCTGACGCTAGAGTCACTGATGCTCCTCTAGAGGTGAGTCGTTGCGCTTCTAAGGAGCCCCTGCTGCCCCTGAAGAGAAAGTAGGAACTCGCCCATGTGAAAATTTACATTAGGCGCACCTGTTACTCATTGCAAAATGTACGGTATCTAACCTTCTCCTGCTTGATAACCTATTTAGTTACGACTCACATGTGGGCGAAACAGAGGAATAAGCGGACCTGAGGAGAGTGATGTATGAAATGCCTGACACTCCAAAAGTAGCTGAGCCCTTTGCTGTGCAGGAGGTTGCAAGGGTGATTGGAAAGATAAATAATGGCAAAGCTCCCGGATGGAATAATATTGAAGTAATTATTGCTAAAAGGGCATAGTCGTTGTTACAAAAGGTGTTCCTAAATTTGTACAACGGGTGTTTGAAGTTTAATGTCTTTCCAAAGGAATGGAAGAGGGCTAATGTAGTGACACTTTTTGAAAACTATGTTATGGGAATATTTCTGGATATTTCTAGTGTGTTTAACAACTTTTGGTGGTCAGATGTCATAGACAAACTTAAATGACTGAACTGACCAGCCGGACTGGTCAGTTTTGCACAAGATTATCTTAAAGATAGATCTGTGGCTTATGAAACGGAAAGCGGTAAAATTTATCGTGCAATATATAAGGGTTGCCCTCAGGAATCACTCTTAGGACCTACCCTATGGAATCTGGTAATTGATGACATGATTATTGTGCGTGGTGGAGAGTGAACGCTTCCGAATAGAGTAGTATATGCTGATGATGGTGTGATACTTGTGATTGGGAAATCTATAATTGAGTTTGAGACTAATAGACAAAAGACCGTAGATGCAATAGAAAGATGGTGCGTGAAACACAAACTTGAGCTGTCTTCCAAAAAGACTGTCTTCATGGTGCTAAAATGAATCCTTAGAAGAGCCCCAATCATCAAGCTCAAGGGGTGGAGCATGACGATGGTGAAAAGTATTAAATACCTCGGGGTTACGTTCACTGGTGGGACGAAATCGCTGAGTGTAGAGAAGCACATTAACAAGGACTCATCTAAAAATCAGACTCTCTTCAACGCTCTTAAGCGCATTGGAAGAAGAGGCTGGGGATTCAGCTTTAAATTGTTGTAAATTGTGTATAAGGGTCTGTTTGTGCCAATCGTAACCTATGGTGCTGCATCATGATTTGATTTGACAAATCAGAAATAACTGGATAGACTGAGTTTAGCGTAACCAAATGCACTGATAACTGTAGTAAGAGCTTACAGAACGATCTTGGCACTGGCGATCCCAGTGATTGCAGGTGTCTTATCGATCAATCTGGAAGCGGAGAAACGTGTCTTTACGTACGGGATTAACAGAGACGAGGAGTTTGAGATAGATGGAGTAATGTATAGGTCACCATTGCTGAGCAATGATTTAACCAAAAACATTGAAGCATGCAGAACAAAGACTAGATTGAAAAGCTTGGTGAATAAAAATTTACTGAGTAAATGGTAAAGCAACTGAGTTAGATGCGAAAAGATTACGCAAAATTACTTTCCTAGCGTAAAAGACAGAATGATGAAAAGGTGGCTATGTGTCAATCATTATACCAGTCAGTTCCTGTCGGATCATGATGACTTTGAGGCGAAACTAAGTGGCTTTAACCTAATAGAGGACTATAAGTGTGAATGTGGCTTGAGTGATACAAGTACACATTTGCTACTTAAGTGTGCAATATATTTGAATGAAAGAGAAACTTTGAAACTCTGTCAAAAAAGCAGGTCACAGGTGGCCAATTTAAGAGCAAGTGCTGGTCACGAAGGAACTTTTTGATAAATTCAAAGACTTTGCAGTAAAGGTCTTAAAGGCCAAGGTGATACTAATTAAGTAGAGTGATGCCAAAGATTAACTCCTGTCGCCGGAGTGTTGAGTTGAACGATGTGCAAATTTAGCGCCTTTGCAACCACTTGTGGTAGGAAGTTCTGACTGCGAGTCGTATGACATTAGGTTGGTTTAAAATCCGACCGCGTCATGGCGGCGGAGCTGAGGAAGTTGATATTCCTTGGTCGGACACCTTTATTCTCCGTATACTCTCAATGGCTTGACAGTATCTAAGTCCGGAACTCTCTTTTGAGGATTCTGTTAAACTAATTTTTCTAGGTTCATGGCGAATCCCTGGCAGTTATTAGTAACTTCAGAGTGATAAGGTCAAAAAAAGGGAGAAAAGGCAAAAGAAGCTAAGGGAGAAAGATAAGCAAGAAAACACCAAGTTAAAATGAAGTAACTGGGGTTAGTAAACAGTAAGAGCGTGTAATGAACATCCCTACTGAAATTAAGTGAATGGAGTAATAAAATAAAATAGATGATTTAATGTAAAGAGAAGGCGTATTATTCCCGCTGGTTTGTCTGCAGGACCAGGAAAGGTGGGGTATAACTCAAAGAGTACATGTGGTAAAAATTCAAAATCTAAACAGGAAAAAAAATCTATTGCTAAAATTCTTGCGTGAATCAGAAATTTTAAGAATGCGGTTTCAAGATTGAAATTTTGAATGGTGTTGAATCGGTGTTATTCTGAATCAGTGATTTTCTATAGTTGCCCTATTCATGAGAAATTTTTTGAATCTTTTTTAACAATTATGAATGGGATCAAAAATTTTCCAATTACAAACCGACAAAATTTTGATCCCATTCCTAATTGTTAAAAAGATTCTAAAAATTTCTCATGAATAGGGCAGCAATAGAAAATTACTGATTCAGAATAACACCGATTCAACACCATTCAAAATTTCAATCTTGAAACCGCATTCTTAAAATCTCTGATTCACGCAAGAGTTTTAGCGATAGGTTTTTTTTCCTGAGTAGTACCTAGCCTTCATAAAAGACTGTAGATACTACTTCGTGCAGAGCCACAGCTAAACTAGTGTGAAGTTAGTGTCTCCACCAAAATTCTTTCAGTGTAGCGGATACATATACATTTTTGCAATTTAAATAGAGGAATGTGGGGTAATTCCGACCTGTTTTCCAAGTCAAAAGCTAAATTAGACAACATTAATTAATTTATGTGTGAGATGAGCCTTTTCAAAGTGCACTATATCGGTCATTTTTTTGCGTAGGATATGAAAACCTACTCTCAGGTGCCCTGCCGTAATACAGGGTTATGCAGGGATAGCTAATTGCCGACCCGCTAAAAACATACCCGTATTCTGGAAATCTAGAGGTACTTCCGACCTCCTTAAGGTTTAATCCTTCTTCTACCATCCTATTACTACAATAAGGTAACAAATGCCCTGTAGTCCGTACTTCCAGCTTTAGACTGTCGTTCACCCATATTTCAAGGACTTCTGACGTATCAACAGTGCACATGACCAAAACGTTTTTTGCGAATCCGATGAATATTGCATATTTATGTAGACCTATTAGCAAGAAGTTATCATACTAGACGTCTCATATTTGTCTCTTTCTTTCTGGCTCTACTGTAGGCAGGTCTTTGCGGGAACCAAATTGGTAATCAAATAGATCTTGATCTACTATCTAGTAAGACTGTATTCTCTGCAGAACCACTAGCGGATCCATGGTGGGGTGAAAGAGGCAATCGCCCCCTCCCCAAGAGCTTTTCATTTATATAAGAGAGAAAGACATAACACAATGATGTGTTATATATCTCTTTCTGTCTTATATATCGTCGTCTCCAAATTATTCTCTGGATCCGCCTCAGTGCAAAACCATGTCATCTAGATATTTGCGCATCGTATCAAACAGTCATATTGATCTGTAGGATGTGACTTTACCAAAAGGGGTTTTCCATAAACCACGTAGCCCACTTTTTTGGAAATTTTAACCTCCCCCCTTAAAGAGCTACGTGATTTATGGAAGACCCCAAAGGTTTATTACCTTTCCATAGAAGAATCAGCCTTTGTCGCATTCAATCCGAACTCTCCTCTTTTTAGGCAGTTGATAAAACAGTCTCACAGCCTCTGTTAAAGCAACGATCTCGTTTAAAGATCTCGCGGCCTGTTTCATTCGATTCTAGGCGCCTTGCCTGACTTAAATCTTCTGCCTGCATCTTGTAGTTGCAGGTTGACACTTCTACGATGCGGCATGAACGCATCACAAGCGGTGATTATCATATTCTTCCCGCTCGCACTTTAAAACTGTTTAGCCTCTTTATCGAGGCAAGTTCCTCGACGAAGTGGGCTTTCTCAAGGGACTGGCTTAACCTTTTCTTACCTAGTTTCTTAATGTTCCACTCAGGGTTTTTCTTACAGGTATGTAACTGTAAAAATCCTGCTTACTGCCTCTAAGCGTCTCCTTCCCTAAAACTGAAAATTTAATATTCTGGTGGTTACTTTTGGTACAATCCTCAAAGAGAGGCCAGTCACTAATACATCTGTTTTACAGAGACGTAACCATAAAATCAATAATTGATCAGATATTGTCTCTTCTAAAGTAGAGGAATAGGTTCGATTGTGGTGATCCTTTTGTTTTGGACTCATAACGTGTGCCCAATTAACATGATGCGGACATTACAATTGTAGGTATCGGAAGATCTTAGTTAACAACCGAACTTTGCAATCATATTAAAACGTCATTAAAGAAATGTTGCTTGTGAGCATTGTTTGACACTCGGTATTGGATCACAAGTTATAATATATTTGCTTTGTAATTATGCATTAAACATGGGCACGGTGGGGCTCGACGAAGTTCAACCCAAAGGTATTATCACTAAAAGTTTTTTTACAAAAATTTGTTCAGTGATGAAATTAGAAGATTTCAAGACTATAATGAAAATAATCTGTCGAGGGTTTTTAAAGTTAAATCGATTTTTGTCGAATTTTTAAAGGTTAACCGCTTTTATTTCAATAAAAATTGAGGTATTTAAATTTTATTTTTTTAGATCTCTTCTTCCACGTCCCGTGAGCAATTTTCTTTAGTTAAAGACTTTTGTTTGTTTTTAATAGGCGTTAAATTTAAGAAAAATCACCAAAAAACGTGATTTCTGGTGATTTTTGTGTTGTTTCTTAAAACAAATGAAGAAATAGTACATTGTGTATCAAGGGCGCAAAACGAGCGATTGACGCGAGTGCTAGATGCAAAAACCGAGGGGACCCGAAGCAGCCGAGGCGAAGCCGAGGGTGTGTAGGGTCACCGAGGTTTTCTGCATCTCGCACGAGGGTCAATCTCCTCGCAATTGTTGTTTACTTCTTGAATTTTCTGTACTTTTGCGGTTGTTGGTTGACTTTCACAATCTTTTTCTAAAGTGGATGGAGCGACATTGATCTTACTAGTAATTTGATTGCTTACTTTTCGTTTATAATTTATCGAATTTTCAATGTATCCTGAAAAATAAGAAAATTGTTATTTATGTCAGAAATAAAATTTAATAATAAATAAGTTAAAAGAAAAAAGCAATAAATTAAAACAAAGAGTAAAATCAGAATAAGTTAAAAATAAAATTTTACCTTCGGCAACTGTGGTGGATTTCTACCCGCCGTGACGCTTGAGCGTCATAAGATCTGCGCCAGCATTAGCTAGCGCTGAAGCTGACGAACGTCTGAAGCAATGTCCAGTATAAAGAGATGTATCAGGTAAATTTAAATACTTTGCAATGTCGCTTGTCATTTTGCCAAATTTGTTTTTTCCAATAGCTTAAGAAGTACACTTTCCCATTTGAAAATTAAGAAAAAATCTTTGTGTCTCAGTATTTTTCGGCCGCAAAGCTTTATATTTCTCGACAATTTTAAGATATTCTCCATCTACTATAAATGATTTT